>ML681963.1:109612373-109669012 GCA_007922195.1 Podocnemis expansa
AAAAATAAATCTGTTAGTCTTAAAGTGCCACACAACTGCTTGTTGTTTTTTTTACTGGTGCTTTATTGCTTCCCAGTTGACAGCGGTAACATAATGCACAAAAGAATTAAACAGCAATTTCTTAATAATCATCAACACCTCATGAGATGCCCTGGGTATCAAGGATTCCATCAGTTTTCCGCAAATGCAATGAGATGCTGATCTAAAAAAAAAAAAAAAAAAAAAAAAAAAATTTAGCTTGAAGTATCTTAAACTGAGAGGCTTGGAGAAAATATACCTGTTATGGATGCAGTTATCTAAGTAGTATTAATATTCATAGCAGTATGATTATGTTTCCATATTCATTCTCACAGCTATCTTGAAACTATGTGGAAATGGGGCACTGGAGATGATTCGTCCTCTAAAGCAGCAGTAAGTATTCAACTATTATTTTTAAAGTTCTGACTTAAAAAAAAAAATGTGGATTTTGGAAATTTCATTTCAAGATGTGCTAATAAGTTTTGGCTTTCTTACAAGGAGTATTGTTTAACCTGTTCTGCCAAGACAGTTTGAATTCATTGAAGCTCATGTTGGCTGCTTGCTCCCAGTCCAATCAGCTTTTAATTCATGGTGTTTAACCACTACCATATTGCTCACATTCAACCTGTTTGTCTTAAGAAGAAATCAACAGAAGCCACGTAAACATTAAATCACCTCCTTTTTTGCAGGCTGGAAATTGGTTGTGTACATCATTAATTGCATTAATACTAGTTGAGACCCTCAAGAAATAAAATCATGATCACTGTTTAGACATAAATATTAGATTTAAAGTGCAAACTCTTGAGGCTTTGGGTTCTTTTTGCTATTTTCCATATTATTTAATAGCATGACTTTTACAGTTTGTAATTGGAAGAGTTTTCGTGTTGTCTGCAGAGGTATAATGTCTAAAATTAGGCAACGTTCAGTGAAACTATTAATCTCTCCTAATAATTTGTAGAAATCTCTGTGCACAATTTCTTACCTCTCTACAAATGAAAAGTTTCTAAAAGCAATGCAAATGGGTTTGTAAGGTAACTAATGCTGCAATTTTATGCCAACTTTTTTTTTGAAAAAGTGGTGAGAGGGAGGAGAAATACCATTCCTTCCCACTTATTTCTTTTTCACACCCCTCCAATTCCCCCTCCACAGTTTTTAAGCTGACTGTTGTTTTAAAAGCAGAGGGTGGTGTAGATTCCTTAGATATTTTCAAAATCTCTCCCTTAGGCTTGTCCTAATAGGTGCATGCATTCCACCCATAGCTTAGATTTGTGCGCTCATGCGTTTATTTGGCAGCTGTTTCTACTTCTGTTGAGGTGACTTCTAGTTTTGTAGGGGAACTGACTGGAGATGAGAAGTTTGTGGTAGCACTTCCAATGTGCTAGGTGCTTTCAGGGAGACAGAAGGTGCTAGTCTGTGCTCCAAAGTGTTCAGAGTGTAAAGACAGCCAAGCACGCAGAAACTAATGGAAGGGGGAAAACAGATTTCTTTATCATGTCAGGTCATGAGAGCATAGTTCCCTGCTGTGTTTTTGTACAGTTTGGTCTTGTTTGTGTTGAAGGTACCAAGTTGTGTTAGAGAGATTTCTGTTACAGTGGTTTCATTTCAATGCTGCTTCTGCTGCTGCTATTCGACAAATTATCCTGCTGCTATTTAAATGGTAGGTTTCCGTTTTAGAAAGGGGGGAACTTTGCACAGTGTATATAGTTAATTGGGTTGGCTGAAAAGCTGGTGACTTTTTTTTTGTTCACATTTTGCATTGCCTGTACCATTTTGTCTGTTCAAAAGTGTACTTAATGTCTGTAGGCTCATGGCTCTCAAGATGCAGAAAACATGTCAGTGACTGATCTGACTGAACAGCTGACACGTACCGAACAGCTGGTAACGCAGCTCAAAGAACTTATCAGAGAGAAAGATAATGAACTTCGAAATAAAGATCATCAGTTAAAGGTACTGTGTGTACACATCATGGTAGCTGGTCATCTATGGAAGAGAACGAGTTGCAGCCATCTTTTCTGGGGTGAATAGGCTGTTTTCCCTAGAAACAGGCTTAAGAGTCAGTTATACCAATCCTAGGAACTAAGGAATCTGATCACAGTCTGTATATGCATGGGTGTACATTACAGCTTCCTACCAATTTACTTCCTGTTTTCAGAATTGTAGCCATCTTTCCATATTGCACAGGCAACACGTGGTCCCCAAGAAAGAATAGATGCTGTTAGTGAATGTGGGGGACAACTATCAGTAGCAACTTGAAGGTTGTACAAACCTAGATGGGGACATTTTCCTCTTTTTAGGTTAATTATGGAACCTAATATTTTCCAAAATGTTGTTTAGTATTCAGATGCAAACTTATCCCAAGGAAAACTGCTTTAAATACAAAAATCTGTTTTTCCTACAAATTTTCTTCCATCATAATTTCTGTATTCCTTAGGGTATTTCATGTTATCCTTGATTTTTGGTTGCAGTAAATGGAAGGAATTGATACTAGATGCCCTATAGACCAGTGGTTCCCAGCCTGTGGCTCCCTTCCTGCTGGCTGCAGAAGGGAACTTCTGCCTAAGGATACAGGCGGAGTGTGTTTCTATAGGGCTAAAAGACGGATGCTGGATCTTTGCTGCAGCCAAGGGGATGAGAGATTAGTGCTCCCCACCCCTTGGCTGTAGCAGGGAGCCAAGGCAAAGTGCTCCAGCCAGGTCCCTAAGCACTGAGGTTCCTGCTGAGCTAGAGGGAGAGGAGCACTCATTTCCTGCATCCCTGGCTGCAGAAGAGAGCCATTGCCTAGGGACCATGTTGGAGTGCACAAAGCTACAAGCAGTGCCGGAACTAGGTGCTCTGGCACCCAGAGTGCACCAAGAGCGGAACGCACCCTTAGAATGGGCGGTGCCTGGAGCAAGCGTTGCGGAACATGCTCTTTGATCAAATGGTGAAACGGAGCCACCCTGGGGTGCCCAGAGCAAAGCCCCAATCGCCACAGCCTAGTTATTGCTCTGGCCACAAAATGCGTGCAGTGTCCTCACTACAGCCAAGGAGAAGGGAGATCAGTGAGGAGGCAACCTCCTTGCTGAACTCCTTTGGTCTGGCTGCAGTGGGGTGGGGAGGCCCTGCTGGCAGAGACTGGTGGTCCTTCAGGAACATACAAATTATGCCTGTGGCCCTTGACCCCAAAAGGTTAGATACTAGTGCTATAAACTGTTGAGGGGTTTTCATCACTGACTCTTTCTATTAGTTTGCACCTTTTTGAAGTGAGTTCTTGAAAGATGAGTTTTCACCCTTCTGTTTTAATGGGACATTTTCATGTTAGTATAGCCTAAAGATACGTCTCAAAATGTGTGTTTTTACAAGACATCATATTGAACAAAGATGTTTTTGTTAAATCAAGTAAAACCAAGCCATACTGTTTTTAATTAAACACTCCACTGCAGTGCTGTGACTGTATATGTAACTGGTCACAATCATCAGTGTTTCTGGACAGAAGTCCTAATATCAGTGTCGTATATAGGTTGTCTCTAAGGAAGTGGAGCGTTTCATCCCAGTTACATTGTCCCAACTGAGCCATTAGCTCAGCTTTTTAAAGGCCTCAGTATCTGCCAACAAAAATGGGGCCTTTTAGGTGTCAGTGATAGGGCATCATAAAATGAAGGCACCCAAAATCACTGTTTTGTTGGCTTAGGCCTTGAAATACTATTACTAACAAAGAAAGGAAAGTTTCTTTAATGTATAATTTTTAGTGAGACTCTGGCTCTTAAGTTACAGTACCTGTCAGTGTCACAGTAGCTTAGTGCAGACACTCAGTAGTAATGTAAGTAGTAGTATCAAGCTGCTTTATAGTTGCAGGGCCTCAGGGCCTGAAGTTAAAATGTCCTTGTGGGGACAGGAATTCTTGGTAATTATGTTAGATTTCTGTGTGTATATTTTGGTAGTAGTTACTGAATGGTTAAGCTACGTGTGTAGGTTAGTCATGTTATAGCTAATTCCATAGCTATAAAATACTTTGTTGATAGGAGGAAAAAGAAGCGTCTGAGGCCAAGCTTTCCAAAGTAAAGCTGCAAAATAAAGCCAAGGTGACGTCGCTGACTTCGCAACTGGAAGAACTTAAGAAGCAGTTATCAGGATCTGAAGGACAAGAGCAAAAAGCAGAGCAGAAAAAGAGAGTGAGTTAGTGTTTCATTTTTAAAATTAGGCTTAGACCAGTCTTGCAATCAGATTTGCATGGGTGGACCTGATTATGAAATGCATGATGTGAGGTGATTTATTTGGTTTAAATTAAGATGAAAATGCAGCGGTAGGGGTGTGCATGTGTGTGTTTCTGACTGTCTTGTATATTCATCCACTTTTTTTATAGTTTTTCATAAAGTTAAAAGTTTTCTGTGAACATTTTCTTCAAAATGTAATGGAAACAGTGTGTTTTCAAAGTAGTAAACTGTAGCCTTTGGATGTTAGCAATCCATATTGTTCTCTGTTAATAAATGAGAACTAGTAAAGGAAACTGGTTAGAAAACAACTGCATGCAGAAATGAAGTGGGTTAATCCATTTTTATTATCCCAGGCCAAATGTGAAAAAATACATAAATGGCATCAATGGGAAACTGTAAATTTGATGCCCAGAAATTTTCATTTCAATAATAGAAGTTTTACCATAAATATTGGTTTTAGAATGTTTTTACAAATACATCAGTTTACAACAATGATAGTTTTTTAAAACAGCATTATTTTGACACAATTGTTTTTACATGCAGCGTGTAAAACAATTGTAATGTTGTAATCTTTGTTCTAGAAAACAATGCTGAAATTGAACATAAAATTTTTTTTTAGCTTTTTGGAGTTGTGTATCTTCTCTAAAGCATGTAGTTGCTGCTATTTTAACAGAAACCTACTTACTTTGCATCTGTGATGAAGCTTATTGGTCCTTGTTTGTAAAACATACAATTAGATGGTCAGATTTTTAGATGCATGTTTTGTGTTATCTAGTACATTTTTTTTTTTTAATAGAGTTACAGGTAATAACATTTCACTTCAGGACAGTGACAGATACTTCAGAAATAGCCTCTTTCTCTTCTCTCATCATGCTTTTTCTTTCCTATTCCTTCCTAGTTAGGTGTATTGTGCTTGCCAGGAGAAATGTGTACCAGATAATGTAAATCCATCCAGCATATGAGGTCAACCTGATGCATTTCAATTTTGCTGTCTATAAATATGTCAGAGGGATAAATAACAGGGATGGAGATAAATTGTTTAAGTTCAGTGCCAGTGACCAAATGGATATAAACTGACCATCAGGAAGTTTATTCTTGAAATTAGAAGTAGAGGTTTCTAACCATCATAGGAGTGAAGTTCTGGAATAGCCTTGTAAGGTCAAAAGGGGCAGCCATGTTAGTCTAGTAAAGCAAAAAAAGCAAGGAGTCTTGTGGCACTTAAAGACTAACATTTATTTATCGCATGAGCTTTTGTGGGAGAAAATCCCCCTTGTCTGATGAAGTGAGATTTTCTCCTACAAAAGCTTGTGATAAATAAATCTGTTAGTTTTTAAGTGCCACAAGACTCCTTGCTTTTTTAGCCTTCTAAGGGGAGCAGTGGGGGCAAAAAACCTAGCTGGCTTCAAAACTGAGCTTGATAAATATGTGGAGGGGATAGTATGATGGGACTTCAATTTGGCTTTAATTGATCTTTGACTACTAGTGGTAAATATTGCCAATGACCTGTGATGGGAAGTTTGGGGTGGGTTCTGAGTTTCTATGGAGAATTCTTTCTTGGGTGTCTGGCTGGTGAGTCTTGCCTACATTCTTAGGGTTTAACTGATCACCATATTTAGGATTGGGAAGGAATTTTTTCCTAGGGTGGACTGAAATAAATGATGGTTCCCCCCCTCCCCCCACATTCCTGTGTAGCATGGGGCTTGGGTCACTTGCTGGTGGATTTCTGTCCCATGAAGTTTCTTTAAACCATGATTTGAGTATTGCTATAGATCAGTCATAGGTTAGAGCAGGGGTCTCAAACATGCGGTCCGTGGGCCACATAAGACCCCTAAAGCTATTTTCTGTGTCCAGCAATGACACTATCATTACCGATATTTGCAAAATTGTTGAATGAAAAGGTGCGGCCCTTGGGTTAACGTATTAGCCCTCATGGTAATTTGAGTTTGAGACCCCTGGGTTAGAGGTCTATTACAGGAGTGAGTGGATGAGATTCTGTGGCTTGCAGTTACACATTTTCTGTTGCAGGAGTGGGTGCGTGAGCGGGGTTCTGTGGCCTGCATTGTGCAAGAGGTTAGACTAGATCATTGTATCGACTTCTTCTGACCTTAAAATCTATGAGTCCAAGTCTATAAATATTGTGGCTTCTTTGTTTAGTATCTTGTTGGGACATTCAAAATAATGGGGCCCTGAAATATGCAGTAGTATTTCATAATTAGGATGACAGTTTGCCCCCAGTACTGTCTGAATTAGTGGCATTGTAGAAGTCTTTTATTTGACCTGATTCAGAAGCTAAAAGCTCCCTATTTACATATAGGTATCTAGAGATGGTGACCAGGAAAATGCTGCAGCTAACCGTGGGAAGTTGTTAGTACTTAGAAGAAAGGTTGAAGAACTAGAATTCCAGAACACGCAAAAAGATGAAGAACTACAAAAAAAGGTAGGATTTACTTGATGTTAACCAAGGGATTTAAATCTGTTCAGTATAGAATTACTTTTGGAGGCAGAACACACATTGTGAAAATGACCTATAGAGATATCAGTACAGACTGAATGCTAGATCCTGCCCTCTGAAGGAAATTATTGGTGAGGAGTAAGGGCTTAAGTCTGTGTTTTGCATGGCATACAAATTGCTGAGGTTGGGAATTCTGCAAAAATGTTGATTGTGCAGAAGCTGCTTGGACAATAGGGCCAATACCAGGCTCAGGATTTATATGTTGCAGAGTCAAAATTTGATCATGCCAGAAACTTGACTTTAATGGTCTCAGTAATGTGGAAGAAGTAGTATATGAAGTGGTCATGCTATACCTTTTATCCTTCTGGATGTATTATAAATGTAAGTTTCAAATGTAGCCATCTTTTCATTCTCAGATTGCTGAATTGGAGGCCCAGCGTCAGCGAGGGGCTGAAATGGATGCCATGCTTGCGGAGAAGGAAAAGAAATTAGCTGAAAAAGAAGCCTATATCATTGATTTGCAGATAGCATATGGTGCAAGCAGTGTTGCCAAAGAAATACTTACCCCTAATGAAGAGTTAAAGGTACACAGCTAGTATATGTTTTTGTGTCAGTGACAGCTCGTGGCAAATCTGCATAGACCTGTGTGGGTTCTCTTCCCCACCCCCACAAATATGAGTCAGAGGATTCTGCTCTGTTTGTATTAGGGAGCGTACCCTAAGCACAACTCTTGTGCTATCGCTTACATGAACAAAAGTCCTTTGCTGATGAGTTGCAGTTATCAGAGGTTCCCAGACTTTTTGGCAGCATGCCTCCTTTTCATTTTCCAGAAACTCTCTCACCCCCACCTCTTAGTTGTCCAATGCTCCAATACCCTTTTAACAAGAAATTGAGGTGGTGGTTGAAAAAATTTACCAAAATTTCAGAACCTTGCGCTCTCCCCCCCCCCCCGGATTTTCTGTATTTCCCTCAGTTTGGCAGCCAATTTTACAGTTAAGTAGATGAATTTTTATTTGTGCATAACGTTTTTCCACTCCAAATTGCAAAAACATTTTGAAATAATTCTTAGTAATATTTTGAAATGAATTGGTAAATTTCACAGTCAGTTTAAAACAAAAGTTGTACTGTAAATCTAAAAATGAATGGCTTGGAAGGAACTAATGAGTTCACAGTACTGTCATTGTGTTTTTTCAGTCCTGGCTATTTTTTTCTTAATTGTCATATCTTGCATTCCAAAGAAGCAGCTGTTGGTGAAAGAGTCTTCACTGCAGAGCATGCAGGTTCTAATTGAAAACCTTACCAAGAAGGTTGGAGACAGTGAAGAAAGATGTAGTCTACTCCAGGAACAGATTGAGAGTCTTAAAAACCTTCAGAATAAAGAGAGAGATCATTTCCAAGAAAGAGAAGCCATGTATATGGAAAATGTAGGTGAATGAATAATAAAAATTAATTCTTTGATGTCGGGAGGTGATAGAATGGTACTTGGCAAATGCACTGTATCTCAACAATTAATTTATATTCATTTTTGAAGATCCCTTAAACAGTGTGGTAATTACAGCTTCTGTAAAGGTGAGTTAGGAAATAGTTTTTTCATGTTCTGTGGGTGACTTGTGTCACTGAAATAAATGGGGAGTTAAACACTGGGGAAGGAGGAAATCTAATGGATAACTGGATGATTATGAGTTCAGCTGAGTGAAAGTCCAAAACTTACTTGTCCCTCTTTGTCCATCCACCCTCCCAAAATTCACTATCAAACATGCACAGGCCATAACTAATAGTGTTCGTCATATTACTAGAACCCATTCAGAGCAAGGACCCCCACCCCTTCCTTTTTTGGAATTTATTCTGTGAAGTACCTTGGCGCACTTTTGAGCACAATTTAGTAAAATGAGTTGTTTTTTGTTTTTTGTTTTTTTTTTAAGTGACTTTCTTGTATAGCTGCTAAAGATGCTGTATAGAGTTGTAAAAAACTTAGCTAGAACTGAGACAGCTGTTTAATCACTAAGGGGGGAATGGGCATGACAGTCTTGAAAGACCTTAAAGATGTGGAAGTAAAGTAGTAGTAACAATTAAATCCTTTCCTGTATGGGCTTCATATGCTCAGCTCCCACTGAGGGCACCTATTTTATTTTAGTGAGAGATACGCTTGCAGAGCACCCCATAGGATTAATCCTTTATGTTGATAAAGTGCTTTACAGATGGTATTTTACTTTATCCACTCAAATTCTGAATGTCACCAGTGAGGTGATTGCAGCTTTTGAAAAACCTGCAGTACTGCTAATTGTTTTGGGACAGGAAGTGAAGAATAGTATATCTAAGTGAAATTACAGAATCTGTTTTGAAGATGCAGAATGTAATTACTCAAATAAAATTCTAGATGGGACACTGGAGCTAACATGACTGCTCATGTTGAAAAAGAATTTTTTTTTTGTTAATATTCATTATCGGTCACAATGATTTTTCATCTGTTCCTGACAAAACTTGTGAGGTAACCAAGACAGACAAGTTTGGAAACGTAAAACAGGTATGTTAAGGGGGAGGTAGCAGTGCTGTATGGCTTGAATTTGGGAATGGGTAGAACCACCACTGTGGAAGGGGATAGAGATCAGGCATGTGTTTATAGGGATAGAAGGTTAAAAAAAATCAGAGGGAAACAACCAAGGCAAGAGGATAAGTGTGTGAGGTCAAACAAAAGCAAATACACTACATATTTCCTTGGAGCCAAATTCTACCCTTACTAAAGTTAGATTTACTCCATTGACTTCATTTGATTTACGTTATATTAGACTGGTGTAACTGAGAATAAAAGCTGGTCCTTGGAATGCTCAATGCTACTATATTTAACCGATTGCAGTTTTTAAAAATGATGCTGTTATGCATGTATGTATATGCACTACTAGGGGTTATTTCAGGGTTAGTTTTTGTAATTTATTTTCAGATACGCATGTTTCAGAATATCATCCAGGAAAAGGAAAAGGAACTGGTTGGACAAGCCCAGAAACATGAGCAAGAGCTCTTTAAATTAGTTGCTAAATCTGATGCCAGTGCTGATCTAGAGCAGGTATGTTGGGAACTGCTGATTTACTTTGATAGTTTAAGAGGGTACTTGGTACTGCCAGGGTGTAGAGGACCTCTCATGGTCCCTTTAGTTGTTATGATTCTGTGAAGACTGTGCAGGTCATAGATAATATGCTTCTGTGAGGTCCAGCTCAGATGGTATTTTGGGATAATGGAAGAAATGCCTCTTATTTTTTCTTTCCTGTAAAATGTGATTTATTTATTTTTTCCTGGCTAGTTACTAAAGGCATTGAAACAGAAGCTGCATGAAAAAGAGGAAGTCATGCTGGGTAGAACACAGGTGATAGACATGCTGCAGAAAGAACTGGATGGCAAGGACCAGCTGCTGAAAGTAAGAAGTTGTACTTGTACTGCTGCCAGTCTAGTCAATGAATGAATTAAAAGCAATTACTTTTTAAGTTCTTTGATTTTATTTATTCAGATTTATCTATATAGCAGATTTTGACACTTTTTATGTAGGTGCCCTTGAAATTTGTTAAACACTATTCAGTGTCCCACAAGTATAAACCCCAAATCAGAAAATAAAACAAAAATAATGCCTTTCCTTCACCCTCTGTCCCCAAGTATTTCATTCCACTCACAAATATCAGCCTTTAGGTTGGCCCTGCCCTCTCAGAACCCTGGAAGTAGAAGAGCACTTCCCAGCATGCCCTGAAGATCAACAGATTGGGGCTATTTCAGATGAAAAAGGGAGGACTGAATTGCAAAATCAAGGGGCTATAGGTTAGAGTGCCCTGCTAGCAGCCCTCTTTTAAAGGGAAAGGACTCCAGCTTGACTATTCCTGCTGATGGCAACTGCAATAGCTAACTAGATTTTTGGCTTTCCAAGGAGAAGGAATCTTATCTTTATACTTATACAATGCCTAGTTGTACAATGGAACCTAGACCCTGATTGGGTCCTTTGGGTGCTGCTGAAATATAAACAAACATCATGAGGTAGGGACAGGGAGATGAGCTAAGATTGTTGCAGGACAAATATAACACTTTTAATTCTATCCTGAAACTAATAGGAGGCAGCTATTACAAGTCAGTAGCACTGGGCAAAGCACTTTTTTTTCCAGGAAATTGTTTGTAATTAGATGGGCTGTCACACTGTCCATCAGTTTCAGTGGTTTTAAGGCTGTAGAATACTTTGCAATAGATTGACCTTGGAGTGACAAAAGATGCATCATGATAGCAAAGTCAGAATGTGGCAAACTATTTGCAAACACTTGGCATGATGTAAATTGAAAAAATCTGTCTTAGTTACTGCTGCTCTAAAATGAATCAAAATTACTCCTTGTGGTAAATTCAAGGTTTGTGGAACAGTAACTGAAATAAACTGATCTTTGTTATTGCCTCCGTTCTGAAGTTGTCACCTTATGGAGTACTTCAACCCCTCCCCCCCCAAATTTTAAAGCATGCCATTTTTTAGTTTTAAGATTTTTTTTAAAAAAGATTTATTTGGATGATATTTTATGGAGTCATTGTGCAGTAGTTCTGTTTAATAATCCAGTGTAAAGCTTCTTGAATACCACTAATCACACTGTCTTTAAAGAAACCTAGGGGAAATTATTTACATATACAAGAAGACAGCTGGAAAACCAACACTTGCTTACTTGTCTGAAAATTTTCCAGTTTAAAATACTTGTATATGTTGCTAGACTGCAGAACATTTATTTAAAGTGTTCTTTAACAGACTACAGCACATGCTGTTGGTCTAGGCAGTCTTTCACATGCTTTATTCTTTTGTTACCAACTACAGAGTTATTGGATAGCATCTTCTAAGGACTTTCTAGAGTCAAGAACACAAATACACATACCATATTGAGTCTGTATGTGCTGATAACATCTGATGGATTACTATTTTGATGGATTAGTATTTTCTAAGGAAGATAATTGTTCTGCAGTTTCTGTTCTGGCAATCAAAATATTCATTGGCTATCCATGTCAGGAGCTCCCTAGTGATTACATACATACATACATACATACATACATGTATGTATATAAAAAATAAAAATTCCCCTCTCACCCCTATGGGTGGTATGTATCTTCCTCAACCTTGGGTTCTCTACCAGAGGCCTGGGAGTTTGAGGGTTCTGCACATTATCTTAGCTGTTCCTAGCACTGCACTCTTCTGGACAGAGAGCTCTGATGTTGTTCCTGGGATCTGTTGGAGCCACTCTCCCAGCTTAGGAGTCACAGCCCCGAGTGCTCCTACCACCACTGGGACCACTTTGGCCTTTACTTTCCACATCCGTTCTAGTTCCTCTTTCAGGCCCTGGTACTTCTCCAGCTTCTCATAGTCCTTCTTCCTGATGTTGCTGTCACTTGGCACTGCTACATCTATCACCACCGCTGTCTTCTGGTCCTTGTCTATTACCACGATGTCTGGTTGGTTGGCCAGTACCTACCTGCCTGTCTGGATCGGAAAGTCCCACAGAATCTTAGCCCCGTTATTCTCCACAACCTTCTGTGGGATCTCCCATCTGGTCTTGGGAGGGTCTAGCCCATACACTGTGCAGATGTTCCTGTACACAATGCCAGCTACTTGGTTGTGCCGTTCAGTGTATGCTGTTCCTGCCTGCATCTTACATCCTGCCACTATGTGTTGGACTGTCTCTGAGGCCTCTCTGCACAGTCTGTACCTTGGGTCCTGTCTAGTGTGGTAGACCCCTGCTTCAATGGATCTGGTGCTCAGTGCCTGTTCTTGTGCTGCTATGATCAGTGTCTCAGTGCTGTCTTTTAGTCCAGCCTTTTCCAGCCACTGGTAGGATTTCCCAATGTCAGCCACCTCAGCTATCTGTCGATGGTACATCCCATGCAGGGTCTTGTCTTGCCATGGCACTTCTTCTACTTGATCTTCCTCCCATGTCTGCTGCTGCCTCAGGCATTCTCTTAGCAGCTCATCTTTGGGTGCCATCTTACTGATGTACTCCTGGATGCTCTGGGTTTCATCCAGGACAGTGGCTTTGACACTCACCAAACCCCGCCCACCTTCTTTCTGGCTGGTGTACACTCTCTGGGTGTTGGACTTGGGGTGGAAACCTCCATACATTGTGAGGAGCTTCCAGGTCTTCACATCGGCAGCCTCCATGTCCTCCTTTGGCCAGTTCACTATGCCGGCCGGGTATCTGATGACTGGCAGGGCATACCTGTTGATGGCGTGGATCTTGTTCTTCCAATTGAGCTGGCTCTTCAGGACCTGTCTTATCCTTTGGTGGTACTTGGATGTTGCTGTCTTCCTAGCCTCCTCATCGTGGCTCCCATGTGACTGTGGGATGCCAAGGTACTTGTAGCTGGTCTGTATGTCTGCTATGTGGCCTACTGGTAGTTCCACCCCATCAGTCTTGACTACCTTTCCTCTCTTTACAACCATCCGGCCGCACTTCTCCAGTCCGAATGACATCCCAGTATCCTCACTGTAGATCCGTGTCAGGTGGATTAGTGAGTCGATGTCTCATTCATTCTTAGCATACAGCTTGATGTCATCCATGTAGAGGAGGTGGCTAATGGTAGTTCCACTCTTGAACTTGTATCCATATCCAGTCCTTGTGATTATCTGGCTGAGGGGGTTCAAGCCAATGCAGAACAGCAGTGGGGACAGCGCATCACCTTGGTATATGCCGCACTTGATGGCCACTTGTGCAAGCTGTCTTGAGTTGACTTCCAGTGTTGTCTTCCACAGTCCCATTGAGTTCTTGAGGAAGGTCCTTAGTGTCCTGTTCTCTTTGTATAGCGCCAGACATTCACAGATCCATGTGTGCAGCATTGAGTCGTAGGCTTTCCTGTAGTCAATCCAGGCTGTGCTCAGATTGGTCTGTCTAGACCTTGAGTCTTGGGCGACTGCTCTATCTATGAGCAGCTGGTGTTTTGAGCCTCTGGTGGTGTTCCCAATGCCCATCTGAGCTGTGCTCAGGTACTGGTCCATGTGGTCCTGTAGCTTGGCGGCTATGATGCCTGCTGGGCTTTCCATGTTGTGGGGAGGCAGGTTATTGGCCGTAGTTGGACGGTGCTGTTCCCTTGTGGGGGTCTTTCATGATCAGCACTGTCCTTCCTTGTGTTAGCCAGTCTGGGTGGGAGCCTGCTGCTAGCAGCTGGTTCATCTGTGCTGCTAGGCGTTCATGCACTGCTGTCAGTTTCTTTAGCCAGTAGGTGTAGATCATGTCCGGTCCAGGTGCTGTCCAGCTCTTCATGTTCTTGCTCTGCTGTTGGATCTGTGCTACTGTGATGGTGACTGGTTCCTGTTCTGGGAGATTGCTGTAATCTCTTCTCAGGTCCTGCATCCACTTTGAACTGGTGTTATGAGTCTTCTCTTTCTCCCAGATGTTCTTCCAGTACTGTTCAGTTTCTGCTGTTGGTGGCTCTGGTGTTGTTGCACTGCAGCTGGGAGTGCACCTTGGATGGTTCTTTGGAGAACAGGGCATTTATCTTTTTGGCCTCTGCTTCTCTAGTGTATCTCCTTAGCCTGGTAGCCAGTGCTGTGAGCCTTTGTTTAGCAGTCTCTAGAGCTCCAGATGGAGTCAGGCCCTTGTATTTTTTCAGTAGCTGAGTCTTATCCTTAATCTCTACACCCTTCTGTAGTTCCACCAGCTGACTAACTTCTCTCCGGGTTGCCTTGATCTTATCCTCCAACCTCATTTTCCATGAGGGGGTATGTACTGGTGTTTTTCTTGGTCATGTAGCCAAGCATCTTCAGGATTACAGAGGCTGTAGCGTATACCAGTTCATTGATTTGAGTTATGGTAGTAGTAGGGATTGTCATTAGGGCTCTATTGGCATCTTCTAGCATACTAGCTGATGGTACTTCTCCAACGAGCCTTGGTAATCGGTTTCAAGGGTTGAGTGTAGCTAGTTTATCCATGATCTTATGCCTCGTATCAGCTGCTGTGCTCTGTAATGGAGGGGGTGGCAGAGAAGTTCCAGCTTCAGGTAGTGGCTGCACATCTAGTTGTTCTTCTGGGTCGTCTTCTTGAGTCCAGGATGTAATGTGGAGATGGTGTATCTCCAGTTGAGAGCAGCTGCCTCTTTACTATGTTGAAACATTGGGTAACTAGCTGTTTCTCAGTTAGTGTGGATGTAGGTCTTTTGTCCATCCATTGTTCCCTCATACGTTTCATATATCCCCTCTCATTAGGTCAACCGTTGTAGTAGCATTCCATCATTTCCAGGTTCTCTTGTCTCGTCCATGTATGGTTTGTTCCAGTAGCCCCCTTATCGTCAGATTGTCCTGGTTCCCCAACATCTGGCGCGGACCTTGTTAATCCGGGCACTATCCGAGGCGGCATGACTCTCCTAGTTCATGTCACTCTCATATTCGAGGTAGGCAAGTGAAGTGTTAGGGGGTCTTTTGCCTAAGGACCCCTACTGGGAAGGTAGATAGATACCCACCGGGATTTGAACCCCAGTCTCCTGTATCAAAGGGCATCGCTTTTAACCACTACAGCGCTCTTAAGTGCTACGCTATCCAGTCACATATACGTATATATAGGCAGGCGCGCGCGCACACGCACGCACACACATTTTTTGTATGACTGACTGAGTTGTCTACTATAACTCTGATGGGAAAGTTTTTAATTCACTTAGAATAATCGGGTGGGGGAGGGAAGCAAAGAGCTGGGCACATATGAAATCCTCCTGCCCTCCAAGGTTATTCTATTTTAATTAAGTGAGCTTTTCCATTCATCCTATCCTATTTTCTTTCAGTCCCTAACTTTCTGGATCAAGATTAACTGGATAGTGCATCATTGATGGCTTCTTATATGAAAGTACTTGTTTTTATATAGGTGTGTAGTTTGTATTGGCCATTCATTCATTTATAGATGTATTTTGCAGTCTTGCTATGCCACTGTACTAGAACAGCTAATGTGAACCTGTTAAAAACAAGATTACGAAAAATACAAAGAACTTGACAAAACAGTAGACAGTGCAAGGGACATACCAGCAGAATGGGCTAAATGACTTAGAAGTTTTCCTTCTCTAATTTCCTGTGTAAGAACTTTAAAAAGAGGACTGTAGTAAGGAGTGGTCAAGTTTTTCTATTTTTGGCAGAACTCAGCAGTTTTATATATGAGTTTCTTTTCCTGCAGTGGATCTTCCTCTCTTTTATGTCCTTTCTTCTTTATAAGGGGACGTTCCATCTACAGAATAGGTCAGGGTCAGGCTGTAGTCAGCACTAGAGCACAGCAGACCCTTGATTATATCTTCAAGCTGCTGCCTGAGAGTTCACACATTTGAGATATATAATAGAGCTTTATGCTACCAGTTAACCAGCCCTGCTCATGTTCTCTTTTTAATGTGTGTTGCATGGTCAATGAAACAGATGGGGCACGTCTAGAAAAACTAAAAGTGAAATAGTTTTCTTTTTTTAATACAGGAAGTTAATGAAAACCTGAAGCGTCTTCAGTCAGAGAAAGAGAACCTTCAGTCTAAACTGGATGCTGAGAAACATGTAATGAGAGCACAGCTAAAAGATATGATGGAAAAACATGAACTTGAAATGACGAAGGTCCACAAGAAACATACTGCAGAAGTACAGGAAATCCACGAGAAGCATGAAACTGAACTACAGGAGAAAGACCAAGCCCTACTACAACTTCAGCAACAAGTGTCAGAATTAAAAAATAATGAAAAGAGTATTTCTGAACAAGTTATAGACGTCGATATTGTAGCTAAACAAAAGATGGAACAGATAGAAGGTATCTCATTAAAGCGTAGCTCTTACGTTTGAAGATCTTGTTACTCCACACTGCAGAGGAACATTTGGGAGGGAGCAGTATGATGGGACCTAGCCTAGGGCCAGCCCTTATGGAGTGGAGAGGAAATTACATCTAGTCTTCTCTGTCTCTGTCTCTGCTGCAGCCTAGCCCCAGCTTCAGCTCCCTGCTGCAGTCCCACACCCAGCTCCTGGCTGGCTGCATTCACGGCCTTGGCCCCTGGTGTCCTGGCTTTAGGCCTCATAGCTGCAGCTCCAAGCTCTCAGGCCCTGGCCCACTGACTGTGGCTTTGGTGCCTCTCCTTCCTTTCTGCGCTTGGTTGCGGCTGCTGATTGTGGCTTCTAGGGCAGAGTGGACTGGGTTAGCGGGGAGTGTAGCCCAAAAAGTGTGGAGATGACTGGTATTCTGTGTGCCCAGTTCAGACCTGGTATAAACTGGGTACAGTTTCACTGACTTCAGTGGAGGGGAGGTGGTGCGGGTGCTTTATAATTAGTTGGCAGAATGTAAATTTGTTAGTTTTTAAGGGCCAAAGAACTCCTTGCTTCTTTTACTGGACTACACTAACATGGCTGCCTCTTTGGAACATAGAATCATAGGACTGGAAGGGACCGCATGAGGTCATTTAATTCAGCCCCTTGCTAAAAGCAGGACTACTCTCGCTAAATCATCCCAGCCAAGGTTTTGTCCAGCTGGGCCTTAAATGTTTCCAAAGATAGAGTTTCCACCATCTCCCTAGGTAACCCCGCTTAACCACCCTCCTAGTGAGAGAATTTTTCCTAATACCCAGCCTTGACCTCCCCAGCTGCAACTTGAAACCGTTGCTCCTTGTTCTGTTCTGTGTTACTACTGTAGCTCCCTCCTCTTTGGAAAACCCCCTTCAGTGCTTAGACCCTTTGGAGAACAGGGCCCTAGAAATAAGGTAAACGCATTACATTTGAATTTGCCCTACCATTTTTTTAGGAATATTTTTTTCTCTAGATATGACTGTAGTGTAGAAACTTTAGCAAGTGTTGCTGAGTAAATAGAACAAACCAAATCTTGAAGTATGTTTTATAGTTACATTGATCCTCTTACTAGAATTCTAAATGAAGATTATGGTGTGTGTTTGTTAGCTGAAATAAAGTTGAAGACAGAAGAGGCCAGCAAATCTGAAGCTAAATTCCTTAAAATGAAGGCTTGGTCCAAATCAAGAATTAAACAGCTGGAGGACGAACTGAAAAGTGTACATGTAACTTTTTTTTTTTTGTTTAATATTATATGCCTGATTTACAAAGGGGTGTGGTTGTAGATTTCATTAAGAAGAACTAAGATGAAGGTTAAACAGCTCACTAAATGTGACTTTAGAGAATACCTATATGACTAGAAAAGGATTGATGTTCCTTAAACTCAGAAATACAAGGGAATGTTTCAAAAGGACGTATAATAGCTTGTAACTTAAAAACAAAGTAAGAACCCTGATAGGAAACCAGTTTATTGTAACCTATTGCATTTGACTATTTTAGAAAATATTGTTTTGCTAAATCTTATAAAAAGGAAAGTTAGCAAAGTTATTGTATTACCTTTGGTTTTCTCAGGATGTCAGTACCTTTATAGGAAATGAACCCTGTTTCTCTTTATAGTTATCATCAAAGAATAATGACATATCTGCCTTAAACAACCATATCTCAGAATTAGAAATTGAAAAGGAAGAGCTACAGTCAAAACTGCAAGCATTTTCTGAACTCAAAACTCAAAATGGTAAATAATGAAGTTATTGTTGCTTTTTGTTTTATTCTCATTTTGATTTGAGCAGATGACATAATAAAACAAAGATGAAGAGGTTTTCTTGTCAGTAAGGTTTCAAAGGAAGAGATTTGGCAGCTATGAAACTGAAAGACATTGCTTATTAGTTTTTATTCTATGGAGATTAAATTTTCTTCATGTAACTGAGATCAGTAGCAAGGGATAATTAGAAATAGTTTAGATAACTTCCCCTGTAGTACTGCTTGTGTATAATACCTGAATCCTTGACACACTTACACTTTGAGATGATCTCTCTGAGCAGAAAATACCATTGACGCAAACTGTGCTGTTTTTTTGTGATGTAGACAAGGCACTGCGTTTGAATTCAGAAGATCTGGGTTTAGATTCCAGCTCTTCCTTTGTCTTGTAGTCTGCTATTGGACAGTTCACTTCATGTCTCCGTGCCTCAGCTCCTCTATCTGGAAAATGAGGATAATAGTACTTATGTCCCTCTGTAGTTTTGAGTGTCATGGATGTAGATCTAAAACATGGACTGGTGGTGGTAATAATAATAATATGTTAGCCTGCACAGCTCATCACTGATAAACATTTCAGCCCAAATAATTCTGTGATCTCGGTTTGTTTACTTCAACTCTTCCTTTAGATATTTGCTGATTTTAATGTGTTGTTTTGTCACCAGATAATAAAGCAAATTCATTATGTTTTTGCAGAAGAACTGCTGGCCAAGCTGGAAGTCTATGAAGAGCAACAGCGAAAATTGCAGGCTGATCTTGAACAAGTTACAAAGAGGGCAGCCTCACAGGTTTTCTATTTAAAGTTAACTTGTGTGAATTGATGATTAGTTTCCCAGTGCTAATGGTTGCCTCAGAACAGTATTACCAGGAACTTGGCTTAGCACTTAACTTATTGGCATACAAAGCTGAGATAGCAGTTGCAGTTCATTCAGATATAAAGCTTCTAAGGTGTAGGTTTGAAAGATATTACTGCTATTGAGTTTCTGCATACATAGAAAATGCATGTTGTTTTGAACAGTTCCATGTCCATGTAAAACAAACAAGGAGTCCTGTGGCACTTTTAAAGACTAACAAACCTATTTTTTGCATGAGCTTTCGTGGAAAAGAATCCTACTTTGTCAAACGCTTTGAGGATGGGGAGCTTAGTTATAGATAACTGAAAATACGTCAAAATGGTGCTATTTTATGTACAAAACAAATTCATATCAGCGACTAGTAAATAGTCATTTTCATCATAAATATATGGATTCAGATATAAAAGTGAGAGGAAGGGAGTGCTTTTGAAATGTCTACTATGGTAGCCCTTTAGAATGATGAGTCATGTTTCTTAATGCTGATATCTATGCAAGCAGTAGAGAAGGCTGAAAAAAAAGTATATTTTGCAAGTAATTCAAAATAGAACTATTTTTTATTCTAAACTTTCTGTGAAAGTTTTTTTTAATGATAAAGTTTTGAAACCATTTTTTCCATAACTTTTTTCTATTAAGATTTTATTTTGGTGGAGAGAACGAAAACCCATATAAAGCAGTTTTGTTCACAATGAGTATTTTTAGAGTAAATGTTTGTTTTGATTAATAAGCTGTTTTTGTTGAAAAAAATTCTCTGTTAAAAAGAAAAGCCACCATCTTTCATCACTTGCAAGCAGGCTTGTGGCTTTGTTTTGAAGATAAATGCTTTTGTTCACATGGTTTTTAATTTTTAATGTTAAAGAAAATTATCTGCTTCATTTGTTGGTCTTAATTGTATTTGTTGTTTGCATTAAGTCATAAGTCAGGCACAAATGTGAAAGTTCAGTTCGTGAATAGTTACAATCTGATAAAGTTATTTTGTTAAATGTTATTTCCATGCCCATTTTTTCTTGTAGGCCAGTGAATCAGGCAGTGTGGATGAGTTCCAGAGTCAGCTTTTGGAATGGCAGGAAATGGTTCCAGAATCGGAGGAGATGCCTGACCGAGTCAGAGAGCAGAAATCTGCCATAGCCTTGACAATGGCTCAGATTGAAGAGGAGAGAGAAGGTGAATTGAAGTATTTAAGATCAAATTAGATCATTATTTCAGTACAGCCAGTACTGTAAATCTGTTGTCTAGCCATAGTTCAGACAAAATTTAATATCCTTCTTTGATTTCTCACTTCTGTAGTCGAGTGAGATCTATGCAACTAGGACAGTTAACAAAATACAATAGTTACTGTAATTCCATTTGTATTTTGGCTTGTTTCCTTTAATCTGTTTCATCCATTCACCACTTTGCATCATTTTTATCTGGGGATTTGTTATTCTGTTAGCTTTTGCAATCTAAGCTACTTATCTTTTGGATCACTGATTGCATTTGTTTCAGAGGCTTAATATCTGAACTTCAGTTATCAGTGATGGAAATGGTAGCTGGTTGGCTGCTTACCTTGAGTTAGCGGTGAAGGTATGGGGCGCGGTAGCATTATTCCCAGTTTGAGGATAGGCTGGAAGGTAGTGGTTTGGCAAAATATACATGAGATTCGGAACTTCTCTGTGTCATTAACCAGTAAGATTTTCAAATGATATTTAGATATAGTAATAAACATGCATATGAATGGAGAGAACTGGAAACAGGTTGATGCTAGTTTAAAATCTTAAATATATATTATGCCATGAGTGCAGGGGACTGAACTTGATCCCCTCTCATGGGCCCTTCCAGTTTCTGTGATTCTATTCCATGATATTGAGATCACCATTACAGATAATCTCCGATTTTATAGAGGCTCCTAAATTTGCAATGAAATAGTCAACAAAGATGGTTTTAAAAAAAGTGTCTGGTTGAAAAATCAAACTGATGAAAAAGTGTAGGTATCAAATTTCAGGCTAAATTTCATTTGTTTTTCCCACCACGTGGTAGTTTACCTGTACTCCTTTCCCCTTTGGTATCTGAATGCAGATTGAAGGCACAAAGATTAGTACTCACTATCTGTCAATAAAATAATCCACTTAATTAGTTTGCGTAGACTTTTGTTAATCTGTAGCTAGAATTTTTTTGAGACTGCTGATGGACTTCAGAGTTAATTTCTTAAGCACCAAAATGCTTTTCCTTCTTTGTGAGAGATTTATCAATGCTCAAGGAGTTGTATAGGAGAATAAACCCCCTTAATTTTAATTAGTATTTATCTTGTGTGTTCTTGACGGATCTTTATGCAATAATATTAACAGTTATAAAACTTCATCTGTGTCCAGTCAGTATTTAATTTTGCAGTGTTTTCCTTTGAGACATGCATGACCTTTCTGTTTCTTTTTTCCTGCCGTTACACCTGATGAGCATTGAACGTCCCTTCCCCCTCCACTCCTACCCTACACTGCGATTTGGTCAGCCACTGAGAACATAGTTTCCCATCAGTTTTGTGCATGCAGGTTCCAGCCATAACAACCTATAAAGTACTGTTGCTGTTTTCTTCTGTTGAACTTTCTCGAGAGGAAATCGCCAACAGTACTTCATACTAGCTGCTATTGGTGGTATGTGGTTTTTAATAATACGTGTAACAAATGCTAGTTTTTAACTTGATTTTTTCCTCTTGCAATGCCTATTTCTTTGCTTATATTAACAAAATCATCTTTCATTCTTTTTTGTATTAATAGCTGACTCCATATTTAGCTTGTAACCTGGTTTAAAGGAAAACTGCATAACCTGCAGTAATTAATTTTCTTAAATATAGCGAAGAATAGAATTCTGACATTCTCTATTCTTTTAGCAAGTACAGTAAAAGAATCGTAATAGGAATAGGTTGGGTTTTTTGTTTTATATATATATATATAAAACAACCCCACACCCTGACTATTCCCACCACCATGTGGAATAAATACTTACTAAATAAGACTGCATAGTTTATTGCGAAGGGTTTGAAAGATCATAGAGTTTGTTGTTGCTCTTTTGGTAATTCCAGAGAATGGGGTTGTGGTGGTTTTGACTGGAGGCTGCCATTTTAAGGTTGTATCTTGTAATAGGATATACTAACTTGAACCCTGTGTCTGGGTGGAATGGGGTGCATGAGCATAAAAGTCCGTGCTATTGGATCCAGTTGCAACTGAGATCATTATGATGATCCTTAATAGTAGGACACTGATGCAAGCTGAACACTATGCAAGTCACTATACTCAACATTATTCATAATTCTGTTAATGACAATGTGTTGTGTGAGGAAGACTGTATAAATTTGGAGGATTGAGCCATGGGCTTGAAATGATCAGCTTTTCTAACAGAAGTAGTTGTAGATCAGTTTCCAAGTTATGAAATGATCTATAACTTTAGAAAATGATATTAACAGCAATTATTCATATACTTGATACCTTGACCAGAAAGGTTGTAATAAAATTGTACAGCTTACCTGATAGCTCTGAGATACTTGGATTTTTAGTTCTTTGTAATGGGGAAGTCATTTCACTATAAGAACAAATTCTGATATCCTGACTCTCACTTATCTCTCTTTGCAGATAGTCATTTGTGAAGCAAGATGCTATTCAGTGTGGGCATCAGAATTTTTCACTTTTACAAAACCTAAGAAATACCCATTTTTTATTGTTGTTTCAATCTTTAGTGGAAACCATTTTAAATTAAAACAAATGAAGATTCCCAGGCAGTGTTTGCAACTTGAACTATTAATTGTTTCTGTAATGCATAAAACCAAAACATGGTTAAAAATAAATGTGAAATTGACCAAAGTAAAATGTGCAAAAAAAAAAAAAAGGACAAAATAAGCAAACAGAAAACCCCTTCTCATGCTAAGCTAGCTGTTAAAAAATCTGTTAGTTAAAGGTAATGGTAATAACATAGCTAAGGAAATAATTATGTATGTGAATTTTAATTCAATGGTATCCCAGACAAAATGCTTTCAATAAGTAAGTTAATTCTACTTAGTATGATAGAGTTGTAATGAGTGAATCTCTTATTACTATTTCCATTAATTCTGTCATGAGTAGGTGTGTGTAAAAAGAATTCCTACTGACATCTAACAGATAACCGTAAGAAAAAAGGGGGAGGAGGGAGTATTGGGTATTGTAGCTTGAGTGAAGTCAGAATAGTTCAGTGGGAATCAGTCTGTCCCAGTGTTACAACAGAGATGAATTTGATCCATTTCTTACCTCATTAATGCATGAATTTAAATTGTTCTGTGAACTGGACATATTGTGTGGAGAGTAAAGATTTTGCATTGGATTAATTTGTGGTGCTGAATGAGAGGAGATTGTAGCCAGAGGCCTATGCAATGATTGAAATATGGAGTCACCTTTATCTTTATTTCTTCATGCTGTTTTGTTTGCTTTGCTTGCAACATCTACTTGGCAAACTATTACATGTTTTGTCATATCACAAAACAGATGGGAATGTACTTAAAGTGGAAAAGTCCTTTCTAACATTGGACAGGATGCATATTTAGGCTTTCATAGTCTGCATTTATTTGATGTGTTGTTTAGAAATGATTCTGTATTTGTCTCACCAAGAATCATACTATTAACGCCTGATGATACGGCTTGATGCCAGTTTGCAGTGTAACATGTGCTTGTGACTTCCTCAAATTATCTGGCGTTGTAACTTACAGTAAAAGATACGAGCAAGATGCATTTCATTTCTATAAAAATGCTTGTGATTATTCAGCTATACAGAAATACAGCAATTTCAGCTGATATCTTTATCATACAAATCAGTTGTATTTTAACCTGGCAAATTGAATTGAATTTTAAGTTGACAGTTCGATTGACTGCATAGTTGTTGTACAGTCAGAATAAAACTGTTCTTTTCTAGTCAGTCTCTCTAAAATATTGCTGAAGAAGTAAATCATACTTTAATTTACTCCTTAAAGAATTGTATGGAAATTGTTCTTGCATTCTGTGTAACTTTGTTTTGGGAAATCACAAGGTGAATGCTGTGGATTGCTCTTTTAATCTTATTCCTGTCAGTCATTCATAGGAACTTCAGTCTGTCACTGGTCTGTTTTGTATCTAGTTGGTCTGATGTGTAAATGTAATTGCTTTCCTGTGGCACAAAACTGATTGAGGATGACTGGTTCTTTCCTGGCTGCTCTGATCCAGCCATAGTCTCAGGGCAGCAGGAGCTGGAGGAGGAACTGACTGCAGTTCAAGGAACTGGCAGACTGCGGCAAGCAAGAAGGAAGAGCAGTCAGGCCAGCGGGAAACTTCAGGTAGGTTTGTAAAGATATAAAAACCATTTGACCTATGTTTTAATCAGGACATTAATAATTGTGTTATTTATATAGCCCCATAAGTATGCATGGTGCTTCATAAATGAGTACAGAGGTGAGGTCCCTGCCTTAAGGGGCTTAAAAATGGACTAAAGAACAGCAGGCAGAGGGTTTATAGATGTATATGGCTCTAAAGGATACAGGTAGATTGTAGCATCATAGGTTTCTCTTCCTTAGGTCAGGAATGCTGCTGGCCTGGGAAAAGACTTGGGGCTTGTGCTCAGCTGCACCTGCTGCCGTGGACAGCCCGGCGGTGGGCTCGGGTGCTGGGGCTCGGGGCTCGAGCCCTGTAAGCCCAGTGCCGGCAATGCTCCTGCTTTAGGTTATGAAATTTACATATCTTTTTTTTTTTATTCTGAAGTAATGAAGAAATTTCTTTGAGACAACTCACGTATTGAACTTAAGGTGGGATTGAATGGCATGATCTCTAAATAGTATCAGTTAATTCTGGTGTCTCCCTTCCAGATAATCCATTGGTGGTGTTTCTTACAAATACATATGCTTTTTATCCTTTAGTGTGCATATAGGGTTAAGACATTATCATTATCATGCTTAGATATTACAGGAAGAATTTATTTCAGATTTAAATTAATTAGCAAAGTTCTGCCTAAATAAAGAAGCCACTCATACAATTTTAATTGCAGCTGTCCCTTTGACAACTGTGTCTTAATGTCTTTCTTCTTATTGATCTCTCTCCTTGTGTCCTATGTGCAGGAAGAATACAGCTTTGATAGGAAACCATGCTTTCGAGAACTGAATGTCACCTTGGATAGCACAGATTCAACTGAAGGAGAGAACATGGGAGGTTGGTGGCCAGAGTATACTTCTCCTAATGCAGGTGTGATAACCACTGGACAGTTTATTAAAGCATGCACAGCACCTGTATTTTGTGTTTTTTGTTTTTCAAATTTAACTAACAACCCGTTTTGTGGTGTATTCTAATCTTTGTTGAATTTTTTTTGGCTTGCATTTTTTTCCATTTCATTTTGAAGCATGTGCGTGCTGGATGAACTGTCTAGTTTTGGTTCAGAACTAGAACACGGTCATAGTTTAACACCTGGGACTCTCCCAGTCCTCATATCCATCAAAACATGTTGTCCTGTGTGGTAAGATTGTATATTTTAAGTTAATAGCTTGGTTCTTGTTGAAGTGGCTCCACTGTAGAATCTTGTTTTCTCACCAAAGCATTATATCCACTTCTGTGTCTTTTAAGATTAAATGATGATATTTATCTCTATGTGCATTATTTCCTCCTCCTAGATACTGTCTGTGAAATGTTACAGTTGTCTTGCTAGCAGTTTATCAGTCAAATTCAAGTGTGCTAATTGCTTCCTTATGATAAAAATATCAAGTGCTATTTCTTTGTTAAAATCATTACATTCACCTTTTCATCTGCATCTTTCTTAAAATAATTATTATAGTAATTATTATTATTTAGACTAGGTAAAAAAAAAAACTTCTTACCAACGTAAATGTACAATTATCATAACTAATGGAATGTTCAGCTTAGTAATAATAGCTATCCAACATTTACACACAGAGAGAATCTTGGTTTTGAAATAGAGATTTTTTTTTTTAAAAAAAATCGGGTTTTAGTAAAGTTTTAATTGAAAGCCTCAGTCTTTGAAGAAAATTGCACTTAAAGAAAATCACTTTTGTATGGCATTTTCACAAGTCAGTTGCTTTTTGCTTTGGCACTCGTAGGCAAAACTTGCAGGGTTGAAGGATGAGGAACTGAGAACATGTTGGAAAAATAAAAGGAATTTTTAGGGTTTGGGACAGATTTTATACTTCTAAAAAGCCTTGATTTAGATTGTGGTTAAAACTAGAAGATGTATTTGTATAGATGTTGTGTTAAATACTGTAACGTGGAAATGTTGAGGAGATAATTTAGTTGTGCCATGAAATGTCCTTTGCCAGAATCCTGGTTGGTCAGTTTGAAGCCATATCTACCTTCTTCATCATTTTATTATAATATATAGGTACAGTGTAGTAGTTGAAGATGAACATTTATTTGCCTAAATTATCTAGTTATTGTCTTTAATTTGGAGTTGCAACCTGTTCATATTTAAATGTCAGTACAGAGATTTGTTTTGTGAGCTTATAGATCTGATTAAAAAGCCTTTGTAGTTTCATATGTCATTCTTAGGGAAGACTTTTCTGAAGAAACTAATAATCTGTGCCACCAAAACTGCCTGCTTTGTGTTTATTGAGGGAATTATTGAACAAATAGTATAAGAAATATCCAGATGAGAGAACCTGTTGCTTCTCAACCATAGTGAAACTTGACCTGAAGAAATGTGATAGAAAAGGAAGGAAATATAGTTTGACTTACAGTTTGACTTGGTACAAGACAGAAAGTGATTTTAGTCCAGTGCCTTAGGGCTTGCTGTACTTGCACTTATGCCATCAAAATTTTTGTTGCTCAGGAAGGTGAAAAAACACTTTGCTGTGTGACACAAATTTTGTCAGGATAAGTGCAAGTGTAACAGCGTCATGTCAGTGGGAAGGAGCTTGCCTACTGACATAGTAAAACCACCTCAAGGACGGATGGTAGCTATGGCTGTGTCTACACTATGGGTTTAAGTTGGCTTAAGCAAATCCCTGTCCTCATTTAGAAATTAAGTCAGCTTAAGCAAGTGCTTAAGTTGACTTAACTCCTGCCCTGTAAATCAGCTTAAACTCTTAAGCCAACTTCACAGGGCAGGGCCCGCTTCCTTACCTGCCTGTGGGCATGATCAGGCTCTGGTGGGATCTGGCCTGGGGGCCCGATCCAGCTCCTGCCTTGTGGTGAGGAGCTGGGGGCCGGGTCAAGCTCCTAGCTCCTCTCTGCCAGCAGCAGGGGCTGGCAACCAGTTCTTGCAGGCTCCATAGTCCAGGAGCGGACTTGGAGCCCATCTGGCTTGCAGTGGCTTGCCCCGTGGAGCAAGCAGCTAGGAGTCTGGTCAGTTCACAGACTTGGAGCCTGTGAAACCAACCAGCCTCTGACCTACGTGGACCACCATACAGCCAGCTGGGAGCCAGATGGACACCAAGCCTGCTCTTAGCCCCTCTCTGCAGTCTGCGGGGGCTGGCAGCTCACGCCTCCCCAGCTGCTTGCAAGCGGCCACAGGCAGGGGTGGCTGGCATCTCCCCTGATCACTCAGAAATGACCAGGGGGACAGGGATCTGGCTTGTGTCCTGGCCACTTGCAAGCAGCCAGGGATGCAGGGAGCCGGCTTCTGCCCTGGCCACTCGTGTCTGCCGTGGCTGCTCGTGAGCGGCTGGGGCTTATGCTGGCTCCCCGTGCTGCCTTGCCATCTGTGGAGATGGGCTGGGAGGTGCCATCACACTCCCACCCTCTCTCTGCGGGTGGCAAAGAGGTGCTAGGAACCCAATCAGGCTCCCCCCCCCCCCACAGGTGGCAGAGGCTTAGAGCTGGCTCCTGCTGGTGGTGACAAGTGACCCAGGCTGAACTGGGAGCTGGGTCACTTGCCACTGTCGGTAGGAGGCTTGGTAGCCTGCTGCATTTCATTCCTGTGTAATTGACCAGGGTGCGGAGCCTCCTGCTGGCGTTGACAAGTGACCTGGCTCCCTGTTCATCCCGCATCACTCTTCATCACTGGCAGGAGTCAGCTTCAAACCCCTGCCGCCTATGGAGAGGGGGTGGAAGCCAGATTGGGTTCTTAGCATCTCCTTGCCTTCCTGCCGCAAGCGGAGAGGGGCTGGGAGCCTAACCTGACTCCCAGCTCCTCTCCAGAGGGCAGGAGCCAGATCGCGCCCCGCGCCCCCCACCCGCTGAGCCAGGTTGGCTCCTGGAGCTGATTGGGGTCTGGGTACATACCCTGCAGTCATCTTAATAAGGTCAATTTAATGTCGACTTTGTTAAGTCGACTTCCAGGGGTCCCCCTTAGTGTGTGTATATATAGCCTTTGTTAGCAGGCACACCTGAGTGACACAAATTTTGCTCGTATAAGCATGAATGTAGACAAGCCTTTAGTTGGGCTGCAGAGTATATTGATTGATTTAAATCATCAATTTAATCACTATTAAAATCAGCAAGCTGAAACCTTGATTTAAATAATTGATTTAATTGTGTTTTGCATTTGTAGGTTTTAGTTACCTCCATATAGAAAAACTGAATTTAGTTGGTAACTACTAAAAGTTACATCTCTATAGAAAAGCTGCATTATTTGGTAACTATTAAAACACATTAATTTGTGGCTAAATATAAGCTGTATGTTAAATTTGGAGGGTTTTTTTGCTAAATAGGGTGATATACTATATCTCTACATATTCATTTAAGCAGTTATATAGCTTAACTGACTTTCAGATTCTTAATTTTTACATTTTTGTTATGTTAGAAAATACTGAATGATGTATCTTATTTACTAGGTCTTTTTTTTATTTGTGATGTGCATTGCTGTATTTGAATGGAAATTTAGTTTTCATTAAAAATGCACAAAAATAGCTTCAAATCTTTTTTAATTAAATAGGACTCCCTCAAGTGCTGGGCACAAGAACCTTCTTATTATCAATAAATTTATTAGTTAAATCTAACTGATTTAGTAAACACGGAGGAGTATCCTTTGTAGTTAATGAATTGAACTGACTGTTCAGGTTTCTTGACTCTGAATGAAGTAACCATAGAACTGGACTAGTTGAATAAACTGAGATGAATGGTGGCTGCTGTTAAAAACCAGTTGAACAGTTCCACAGACTCCGGTTCCAGGTTTATATTCAATGATTTCCAGCAGTTCCCTGGTCTTATTTTCCTTGATGACTGCAAACATGTACTGCTTAATATTTTGGTATGGAGTTTAAATGATTTTAATAGATGTTAATTTTACTTTTAATTTTAAATAGGTTTACTTTTAAAAATAAATCCATATCTGTTTAAATGTTTGTTTAAATTAAATTGGATTTTTAAAAAATATTGGAATATTTTTTTTTTTAATGCCACCTTATTAGTCTGTAAAATTGACTTATGGTCTCATCTGGAAGGTGTTGCCTTCTGGACTCTGAAAGCATTTCTTAAACCATCAGATGACTTTGACATTAATATGCCAGTGTATGAGAGTTGAAGTGTCTCTTATCCTTGGGCATTGTGCAGTGATTTTAAGAAACCACAAGTCAGTTAATGTTTGTTGTGTTTTCCTCCCTAGTGTGTATTGTCTAACCACTCACCATTCGCACTCTGCTGTCCTTGAGTGTCTGTAAGGCAAATGTGAGTGTTACAGGGACAAAGTGAGTGAGGTGTTATCTCATATTAAACCAACAATAAAAGACATTATCTCACCCACCTTGTGTCTCTAATATCCTGAGACTGACACAGCTACAGCTGCAGTGCATACCGTAAAGGCATGCATTGTTACTGTACAGTACAGCTAATTTGGCATGTAAACTAAATTCTAATATGATTGTATGTTGTTCTTAAAGGATCAGTTTTACACAGTTAAGTCTTTTGTCAGTTCTGCTTTAAAATAAAATCTCTATATGTTGGTGCACAGATGAGCTCCCACCCTTTGATACTCCATTTCATTATGTTAATGATGCCTAGGGCAAGATGCTGCAAAGAGCTTTGCTAATTTGCATAAAATTACTCCATTCATAAGCATTCACAGGATCGGGCACTAAGTTTGTACAGGGCAGTATAACTTTGCCTGTTTTTCTAGGGGATCTTGAGCTGTCAACTTAATACTGTTGTTTGAAGAGTTCAGGGAATGTTTGATCATTATACATAACCTGTTTTTCAGAGGTGCTGAACATCCATAATTCTCACTGAAATCTGTTGGGAGCTGCAGGTGCCCAGTACCTCTGAAAATTAACTTAATAAAGGTGTTGGCAGTTTCTAGACTTACGTTATCTGGCATTTATCTGAATGTAAAGTGTGTTTTTGGAAACTGTTCTTAAAAGAGGCATTTTCCCTTTGAATTACAAACTACATAGGTTTGCGAACTGTAGTTGAAGAGTTGGAATTAGAAAGAAATCAACTACAGGAACAAATTCTATTCCTGGAGGAACGCTGTCAGGACTTGGAAGATAGATTGCAGCTGCAAGGCAGAATAGAGGCTCTCCAGGTGAGCATTTGTATTTGCAGAATTATTTACTTATCTTTTCATATTTGGATGAAAATAATGTGAAGTAAATTAAAAATGAACATTAGCATTTTTGTATTTAAAAAATAGTCTGGACTCTAGAAGGAAATGCTCCACTATGGTGCGCTCATACTATATTGTGTTTGTACTGAGAAGTGCAAAAAAGCATCCTTTTTGCTCACTGTAAGGAAAAGTCATACAGTCGAACATTTTTTTTTTGCCCTGCAGAAACTGGGAAATAGCTTTTGAAAATAAAAAGTAGCACTAAGAAGCCTGTTACTAGCAGCAGCAGCATATTGAAATGCGATATTATCTTTATCATCTGCTGTGTAGAGTCTGTTTTAAAGGTGAAGACCTTGATTCTTCTGTCATTGACACAAGTATACTTTCACTTATTCTACATCTCCATTTCAGTATAGTTACTTCTGGCTTATTTTATCATAAGTGAGGAATCAAGCTCTAATAGCCACTTACTTTTAATATCACTTCTAATATCAACTGTACATCTTTTTCTTACAGTCTGAAGAAGGCTGCATAACTTTTCATAGTAAGAGAAGTTAGAAAAGCTAATAAGAAAATGAAGTTCTTAAAGTCAGATTTACTATGGGAAAGGTCTTTAAAGGGAGAAGAGTTCTTTTGGAAAAATGGAAGCTGCAAAAGTGATGAAGCCAATGCCCTATGTTTATGAGAGTTGCAAGCAAAGGGCACACATTAACCAAGATGCTATGGCAAATAGATGAGATGAGATGTGAAGTGAATACACTTGGAAATCTAAAAAGTGGGAGCAGATGTGGGAGAATAATTCGAACATTCACTTTTGACAGTTGAGTAACTTACTATGTGCTGTACTGAGTAGCTGATCTATAACAGTTGTCGACTCCTGGCCTTATAAAAATGGTTGGTAGTATCTCAAAAAAGAACATCAATTAACATTCAGATCCTTAAACAGCAAATTTATCTGCTGAGCAAAAGTTATCTCTTCATGTTGTTTTAAAACCGAAGTGTGAGTATGTTGATGTTTAGGTAGGAGCCTACCAGCCTCACTTAATTCTTTGGCAAAACTTGCATTGATTTAAGCAATATCAGGATTTCATCCGTAAACACGTCCTGTTTCCTCAAGATTGAAAGCACAGTAAATTGCACCTTCAGAATATAGGGGAATTTCTTAGCAGCGAATGTATCTATTACCCTTTTTAAATAAGGGTATGATTTTTAGATTATGGCAATTACCTGTGGTTTTAAAGAAATAATGGTTGTACATGTTTCACTTGCTAACGACTGCTTCTAGAGCCCTTACAAAATTAATCCATGAAGATACCAAATGAAATAGTAAATTAAAAACTTACCATCCAAACAGATGTTTTAGACACTGCCTGGTTTTGCCACCAACCTGTTTAACAATTTTCTAAGCTTCTAAACTGGCATGACTAACTTCTCCCTAAAATTTCACTATTGTGGTATGTATGGAATTGTTCCTTTACCAAGTAAAATGCATATATGAAATTACTGTTCTTTTTTCAAAACTAAGTTGTGTTAAGAGGCAGGCAGCGCTATCTTAATTTGAGATCTTGTAACAAAGCCTTTCAATACAGGTAACATTTGATGTAGAGGAAGAAGGGCAGCCATTGAGGGCTGTACAGGTGTGTTCTGCCCACTCCAAAGTGATAGAATATTTTCCTTAGAGGTGACAGATTTGCCATATTGTTTGCTTTGCCAACTGCTGTTAGTGATTTCTGATTTGTGTGTGGTGTTCTTAATTGCAGCAGCTGGGGTTTTTGCAGCTTTATTCATGAACTGGTGCAGTGAAGTTTGGCTAGAGTAATAGATGCATACTGTTATAAGCTGTGTCAATGGAGCTTGCTTTATTTTTCTGTTCACCTCCTTCACATAGTATTTTGCAATCCACCACAGATTGCTGGTTGCTTTTATTAGGCCAATAACAAAAGTTATAAAAGATCTACAGAGAAACAGCTGGAACTCATTGTTCTTTTCAGATCAGCATGGAAAATGTTCACAAACAGCAAGCTGTCTCTGGTGTTCTACTTTAGGAACTTGTCTTCACTGCAACAGTTAGCTTCAAAAAATACATTTGAATTACTTCATTTGAGATGGTCTGTTTTTTAGTTGAGGCTGGAATGAGAGCAAAGACTCTGAACACAACACTCCAGTTTCCTAGATTGACTTAACTAGCACCACAAAAATCATTAAATTAGCAGCTGATGAGTAATAACTCGAGCTGCTGAATTCCCCTTTCATCACTGACATCATCAGCACTCAAGCTTCAGCTAACACCCTTACATCACTTTCCTTAAGTTAGAGATTTTAGGTGTGGGCAGGAATCAGGCTGGGGGCACAACTTGTTATATATCAAGCTAACAGTGCATTGAAGGCAAGCGCAGAACAGTAAACTGCTTTCACACAGTAGTTATTTGTGTTTTTGTCTTTTTGTGTAAAACAGTAGTTCCCAACCTTTTTGGCTTGAGGGCCACAGGTATCATTCTTAAAGTACTGAAGAGCTATCAGTCTCTGCCACCAGCCTCCTTCTCCACCCCTAAACCCCCCACTGTAGCCAGACTGTATGTGTCCTGTAACCTTGCATGCTCCAACTGGGTCCCTAGGCAATGGTTCCCTTCTGCAGGCAAAGGGAGAGGAAATCAGTGCTCTCATCTCTGGCTTGAGCAGGGAGCCCAGCACTTAGCGACCTAGGTGGAGCACTTTGTTGTGCTCCTTGCTACAGGCAGGGGGAAGGAAGCACTGATCTCCCATCACCTTGGCTGCAACAAGAAGCCTGTATCGATCTTTTAGCCCAGCAGAAACACACTCTGCCTGGGTTCTTAGGCAGCAGTTCCCTTCTGCAACCAGTAGGAGGGAAGTCATGGGACACTTTGAAAGCCTCTGTGGGCCACTTTTGGCCTGCAAAGCACAGGTTGGGAACCACTGGTTTAAAGTCTCTTTCTCTTGAGCTTCATGTTATGATAGAATCACTAAGGTAGTACCTTCAAAGGTGAGTAACAGCTACTGTTTGAATCAGTAATATAACAGACCCACGTGTTGAATTGGTAGTTACTAATATGCTAGAAAAATAGTTTTTCAGCTGTGTGTAGGAATGCTATGGAGCACATTTTCAAGATACCTATTTTATTGGCACTTTGGATATTTGTGAACTGTAATCTTGTTCACCATTGCTTTGTTGCAGAGTGAAAATAAACGTTTGCAGGACCAGCTCAATCAACTACGCAGTCAGCATATGCGAGAGGTGGAAAAGCACCAAGGTCTTGTTTCCAGTTTGAATGAACAGCTTAAAGGGTAAGAGATTTTTTTAAAGATTCCATATAGGATCAATTGTACTTTGAATATGGGTTTGTTTGTTTTTTTGCAGTTTTAAATTTACATTTTCAGTGAACCATAAAAAATATAATACTGTAAGAAAGCTTAACAAGAAGTTTAACTTTCCATTGCAGTAGTGAAATAAGGTTATTTGTGGACTTGTATTTTTATGGTAAGTGTACAAATGGTAAACTAACAGTAATAGAATTTGTAGTTAGAGAACTGTATGTTGTTTTTTAGAAAGTTAAGGCTGAAAAGTAACAAGCACTTTTTACAAGTACTGCTTAATAAATGAACAGTAAGTATTAGGGTTCTAAATATTTTCTTGATAGATTAAGTGAAAGAAAGAGCTTCCTTGAAACTTCGCTTGGGGAGAAGGAGCAAAAGTTGTTGAATACAACAGAAAAATTGGAGCAGATTGAAAATTTGAGGAAGTTACTTGAAGAGAAAGATCTTCTGAACAAGGAACTTAGTGAAAAAATTGTGCAAATGGAACAGAAGGTAAGTTGCAACACATGAGGCATTGAATGCTATTACTTTGGAACAGTTTTGAATTTAAATACAGCCAACATTAGATTCCAAATCAAAATAATGTTTTGTAGAAGTTTGGCAAAGAATTAATAGAAATAATGGAAGAACATGTTATCTTGTTAATACTGGGTCACAGTTTCCTAATTGCATTCAAATTGGCCTTGGTCAATGAAATCTCTGATTGACAGCATGAAGCACTGACCACGAACAAACAAACAAAATAAAAGGAGAAAGTGGCCCGGTCCTATGTGGGGAGTAAGCCAGTCAAAGGCCAGCATACTGACTGAGGGAGCCCAGCTAAAGGCCAGCATGCTGTCTGGTTGACTGTCAGTGTGAGAGACTCTGATTGGGTGGCAGACTGCAACTAGAGCTGAGCTGGGATTTGCTGATTAGGCCTTGTTTGCCCTGCTGTGTGCTGCTGATCTGGATCATAGGAGCACTTGCAGTGATCAGTTGCACCCTGGGCCAATTAAAAATAGAGGCTGCATCTGCACTCCAACCTGCAATAATGGGTCTGTGGATATCCACACCCACACCTGAGGATGTGGATACCCAAGGAGCTGCAAGGCTCTGTCCCCAGACTGCCATTTCAGTTCACTCCACCTATTCTGAGGAATGCTCCTTTATGTGGGAGAAGTATAATAGTTCAGTCTCCATGCCTTTGGTTCTTTACTAAAACTGCTAACTAGAATATTTGTTGTGATTTGGGCATCTGTCCACTAGGAGCTGGACTGAGACTTGTCAATTCATTTTATAAAAAACACTGAATAACTGTTGGATGATGGAGGAGACAGGAGTTCTTTCAGGTCTCCTCCAGACCCAGGTTCAAGTCCTTGTACTATCTTTCATTCCTTCCCATGGCAGATGCCTAAGGAATTCTCGAAGCACACAAATAAAAGAAATGTCCTCTTCCTTATTTTATCCCTTATGAGAGAGGGAGTCCACAGGAGAATTGGTGGAAAAAAGGCACAGACAACCTGGAACTTAGGAAGTTTGCTTGGGTTAGCCCTTTAAGCCTTTTCTACATAGCGAAACTGTCTTCATGGGGTGTGCTGTTCTGAGACTGTTTCATGCTGCTTTGGGAGCAGTGAGGCTTTTGCTGCCAACTTCTTGGCTGATCTGCCTTGGGTGTCTGAGGGAGGACAGCCTTTTCCTGCTTACCACCCCTTCCTGTGGCAGGTTTTGCCTTTTAAGGTATGCCCACCTTGTAGAACAAACCCTGCAAGTGTGCTTCATTCATTTTGAACTGAGGAACCTCTCTCTGTCCCTTTTCTGTCAATGTGAGGGTGTGCCCCTTTGAGTAACCTCCACAGGACTGAAAATGGTGACTTTGAGGTTGTGGGCTCAGTATCTCACTAGTGAGTCTCTGACCCACCTAATTCAATCTCATTTTAAATTCCTTTTCAATAGTAGTTCGTGTTCTTGTGAATAACTTTTGTCTTGACGTCGCCTGGATAAGATGTAAATGACCAAAATTTTGGGGTGTTTACCTTAGCTTCCTGGTTATAATGTAATAATAGTATTACCATTTATCCTACTTAGAGACTTCTGCACCTTTAGTTGGATGGAGTATTACTTGTGCTGGTCTGTTGTATGATGTTGCCGTATCTCATTGCACAGTTGCTATGCTTTTCCATTCAAATGTGCATCACTAGTCAATGATAAGGTCTCTGTGTATAGACTGTATATCAATTCTTTTATAAATCAGAATTATGTAAACATACGTTCAGTATTGTAATTTATAGACGTATATGGGCATTATTTCTTTTTTATTATTTTGTATCTCAGTTTAAATTTTCTCTTTATGTTAAGCTGGACGAAATCTTGAAGAAATACAATGCGTATGAAGTGGAGTGTGCTGAACAGAAAATAGTTATTAATGATCTAACAGAAAAAGTTTCTGCATTTAAAGAAAAGGTAACTGACCTATTAGTGATGTTGAAACATTTTTTTATATGCTTAGTTCGGCTTGATCTGTTATAATTGTGTATTCAGTAGAATATGTAAGATTATTAAGAGTTCTCTCCTTTTAAAACTTTTAAAAAATGCAATAGCCATCCATCATAAAATAACCATTAGTTAATTTGTTAGTACTGTATACTGTTATGCAGGTTTACAGCTCAAGCATTGTTAAATGAGTGATAATTTATATTTAGATACTGGTCTCATGAGCAGAAGAGCATTTTGCTTCCAAATATGCTATAACTTACACTTAAAATATTTTTGTAATGTTGTTTTCTTGATGTTTAGACCTTGAAACAAGATGCTGTTGTAGAATCAATGCAAGTGGAGCTTGACCAGACAAATGAAGAACTTGACAGGCTGAACACAAACCATTTAGAGGAGAGATCTCAGCTAATTCAAGACCTTCAAAGACGTGAGAGAGAAATTGACAACCTCAAAGAAATACTAGTGGAGAAAGACAAAGAAATGTCTGCTCTCTCTTCCAGTATGACTGAGTATTCTGAGCAGATTATTATTCTAAAACATCAGGTCCAGTGCAAAGAGGAAGAAATACAGGAAATGGAAGAAGCATTGTCAAAGGCTAAAAGGGAAACCCAGTTACTGAAAGAAGTACAAACAGCTGATGTTAGAGATGCAAGCATGAAGATTTCTGTACTTTCTGAGCAGAGTAGTATAATGGAGTTGGAACTGGAGAAATCTAAAGGCCAAACTGAAGTTAAAACCAAAGAAAACGAGGAACTGATAAGGCAGATTAGTGAGAACAGCATAACAATTAAGCAGCTACGTTCTGAAATTAAGTCTAACAATGTTACTTACCATAATAAGCTTATAGAATGTGAGTCACAGATTACATTGCTGAAAGAACAAATTAATAAAACTGTGAAAAAACTACAAGAAACTGAGGCAAAACGTAAAGAAGAAACTGAACATTTGAAATCCCAGCTTGATGAAAACATCTCTATAAAGGAGAAACTAAACAATTTGCTGAAAGAGAAGGAGAACAAAGAACAGAGTTTTGAGGAGGAGTTAAAATCAGTTAATGATTTACACAACAGTTTAGTTTTGGAAGCTGCAAAAAAAGATGAAGAATTGGCTAAGTTATCAACACAGCTTACAGAATATACTGAACATCAAGAAGCAGTTAAAAAGGTTTTACAAGAAAAACTAGATGTGATTATGTCGTTGGAGCAAAAACTTCAGGTTGTTGAGCAACGAAGTGAACAGACTAAACTTAAATTAATTGGAGACCTGAAAGCCAAAGAGATGAAATTCAAAGAACTTGAGAACCAACTCACTGAAGGACAAGAAATAGTTAATAAGATGGAAGCAGAGTCACGAGCAATTATTTTAGTGAATAAGCAGTTGCAAGCAGCACTTGACAGAAAAGAAGAAGATTTGGTAGTGCAAATGAAAGGAAATGAAGATCTGAGAAGTATCATAGATGCTGTGGAAAAAGAAAAGCAACAGTTAACCAGTGAAAAGGAGAGTTTTTCCAAACTGTTAGAGTCTGAGCAGTTGACAAGAACCAAAGCTATAGCAGAGCTGGAGAATAAGATATCTGTCAATGAAACAGAGTACCAAAAAGCACTTTCAGAGCTAAAATATGATAAAGAGTTATTAATGAAAAAGGTTGAGCAACTTTCAACATTTGCAGAACAAAAAGAAAATTCAGTCACAGAGCAACTGCTAGAGAAAACAAAGGAGTGTAATGTGCTAACCAATCAGTTGTCTGAAAGTAAGGAGCTAACACAACAGTTACGTGAGCAGATAGAATCATTCGTTATTCAGTTGAAGGCTACTAGAGACAGAGAAGGAGAAAAAGAAGAAATGCTAAACAATAAGTTGACAGAATGTAACACACTAGTCCAACAGCTCAGCCAGAGTGAGGAAAAAACACTGTTATTACAGAAACAAATTGAAGACTTAACTGTGAACTTTGAAGCTAAAAACAAGTCTTTGGAAGAACAAATCCTTCATAATGAGTCCTTAGTTAAGCAAGCAGAGGAAAATAAAACTGATATGGCAGAGTTACAAAATGAAATTCAAATGCTTAAGGATGAAAATATAAAGCTATCTCAGTGGGTGGAAGAGAGAGACTTCAAGATAAAAAATCAGGGTATAGAGCTTGAGAATCTACATAGGCAGGTAGCTGAGAAAACTGAAGAAAGTGCAATGTTAAATGACCAGGTAGAATGGCTAAGGAGAGAAGGGGATTTGCTGAAACATGAAAAGGAAGACATTTCAACTATATGCAGCAAAAAGTCAAGTGAATGCAGTGTTCTTCAGTCTCAGCTGATACAGCACCAGTCAGAACTTGTGTCAGTAAAACACCAAGCACACATTCTAAATCTTGAAAATGAAAAATTAAAAGTAGCTATTGAAACAGTTAGTGCTACCATAATGAAAAAGTCAGATGAAATAACTGCCTTGACTTCACATGTGACTCAGCAAGACCATAATATTTTAACTCTGAAGCACCAAATTGATAGCTTAACCAGTGAAAAAGAGAAATTAAAAATTGAGTTGGAGGAAAAAGAAGCCCTCCTTTCTGAGAAGGATGCTTTTATCCAGCAAATGAAAGAAAACAAAGTGGCAGGAGAAGAACAGCATTTGAAAATAATTTCAGATTTGCAAAACCGGGTGCAAACTCTCGGCTTTGAAACCAGTCAGCTTCAACAGGCAGCACAAGAAAAAGAAAACCAATATAAGAAGCAAGCACAAGAATTGAAGTTATTTAAGGATAAATCTGAGGAATCTGATTTGCTTAGATTTCAACTGTCTGAGAATATGGAAATAATTTCTGATCTTCAGTGTCAGCTTAAAAATATGATGGAAAAAACAGCAGAATTGAATAAATCAGTTATACAGAAAGATGAGTCTTTAAAGCAAAATATAGATAAATATATTTATTTGAAAGCAAATGTTTCTGAATTACAGGAGACTTCCTGTATGCAGCAGAAACAGTTAGAGTCTTTGACCTCTGAAACAGAACAATTAAAAGCAATTGTTCTTGAGAAGGATATGGCTGTCAATAATGCAGCATTAGTTAATGATAGATTGAAGGCAGAGCTTCATGACAAAGAGAGAGAATGTGAGGTCCTAAGGAACCAGGTTACAGATCTGGAAGAAGCCATGCTAAAACTAAAGGAAGAGATAAATGATCAGAAGACGGTAATAAATAATATTAGCCAGTCCATGCAAGAAAAAGAATCTTGTCTTGCAGAACAAACAAGCCTCCTCAAGAAGCTAAGAGACAAGTCAAGTGAAGATGATGAGAAGGTACAGTTAGTTTCTGAGCTTCAGAGTCAGATACATGAACTAACACAAGAAATAAAAAAGTCTAAGGAACTGGCTCAGGAAAAAGAAGATTCTTTCTTATCTCTGCAGGAAAAATTTGCAGCCCAATATGAGCAAAGTAACAAACTTAATGTATCACTTGGGAAGAAGGAGGAAGTTATTGCTGGGCTACTTAATACATTAAATGAAAAAGATGTCAGTATACAGTTGGCAGAGAGCAACATTTGTGCTCTTACTAATGAGATAGACCTGCTTAGAGAGGAACTAGAAAAAACTGCTGCAACTGTGAAAAGCCTTACTAATATTTTGCAAGAAAAAGAAGAAAATTTTGCTATTGATCAGACGAAAGTTGATTCTCTGACAGCTGAACTGAACTCTGTAAAAAGTGAACACCAAAAAGCACAAGACCAAGTAAATGTATGGAGACATGATATACAACAAAAAGAATTATCTTTACAGACTCTCTATGTGAAATGCAGTGAACAGGCTAAAAATATTGAACAGTTAAAGTCTGAGCTGAACAATATACATTCCAAATCCTCTCAAGACAGCCATAACAGTAAACTTTTAATAGAGAGCTTACAGCAACAGATGGATTCTTTAGTGAAAGAGAAAATTCTCTTACAAGAGAATATCGATAAGTTGATTGTAGAAAACAAAGAACTTATTACATATAAGAATCAGTTACAGCAGAAAACAGAAGAAATACAAGAAATTCACAAAAAACTAGAAGTCAATGAGAACTACTCAAGAATGCAGATAGATGCTGCGAAACTGCAGATGAAGAATGAAAAAGAGCAATTACAGATGCAGGTTAGTGTGAAGAGTGAAGAAGTCTCTGAATTAAATCTGAAAATTGGAAAGTTAGAGCAAAATCTACTTGAGTCAGAAAACAAATGGGTGACAGAACTCGATAGGGCAGTTCAGCAAAATGCCATTCTTAAAGAGCAGTTGATCAGTTTAGATAGTGAAATGAAATCAAAGGATGGTAAAATCCAGTCTTTGCAGCAAGAGCTAGATGTTATAAAAGAGGAGCTAACTGAAAGCCTATCTGCATTACTTAGTAGTAGACATTTCAAAGAAGAGGATGCAGACTCTTCAGATGTTAATCAGCAAGTTAGTGATCGTAAACCTAAATTGGAAAAACTATCCACCATGATATCCGCTATTCTGAGCAAAGAAACGGAAGTAGAGGGATTGCAATTAATCCTTTTAGAAAGGGAAAGAGAAGTGGATATTATGAAAGATAAATTAAAAAATATGCAGTCAATAGAGAAAGAGAAGGAGCAGTTGCAGAATGATCTTGAAAAGGTAAAAAACACCTGTCAATCTGAAGTTGAATGTCTGTCAAAAGAAATGGCCACTGTCAAAGACACGTTGTATAAACAACAGTCTCTTGTGGAAGAAAGAGAAAAATTGTTAACAGAAGTGAACAAGGAAGTTAATTTACTTCAAGAGAAAATAGATAAATTAGAAGAAGAACTCAAAAGCAGTCATGAGATGTTGAACACTGAAAGTGAAAAAGTAATGAGTCTCTTAAAAGAAATGGAGAAAAAAGACCACCTGGTGGAAAACTTAACTTCACAGACTAACCAGCAGACAGATATAATTTCTGCACTAAATCAGCAGCTGAAAGAAAAGGATTGTTCTCTTGCTCAAGTCATGGAATCCATGTCCAGTGAAATGGTGAAGATTTCTGAAGAGAGAAGTGTATTGAATGCCAAGCTACAGCACCTGGAAGCTGTTCAAAGTAGTTATGTGGGAGATATTAATCGAGCATCCCAGCAACTTGAAGATTGTAAGACAAAACTGGAACATCATCAGGTTAAATTAAGCAACAAAGAAACTGCATTTAAAGACTTAATGAATGAAAAAGAGCAGCTGCAGTTTAATTTTGAGAAGCTAGTTAAGGAAAAGGAGAGCCTGAAAAGGAAGCTTCAAGCTGCATTAATAATAAGAAAAGACCTAATGCAAAAAATTGAAAAACTTGAAAGGATTGGACAAGAAGAAATGGAAAAAGAACATAAAAAACCAGAATTATTGAAAAGGGTTGGTGAGTTAACACATCAGTTGAAACTTGTTGAAACTCAAAATAAAGATCTTGAGTCCCATCTTGAAACTCTGAAGCAACAGCTAATTGAGAAGGATTCCAAGATAAGTAACCTGAATGACAGTTTTTCTGCCAAAGTATGCAGTTTGGAGCAGCTCGAAGACAGTATTGCAAAGTTAAAAGATATCCTTGCTGAGAAGGAAAAAGCATCTGAGGAAAATCTAAGGTCTATGCAGGAAAAGGACTCATTGCTTACTCATATGCAGTCTGTACTTAATGAGAGAGAGAGAGAATATCGAGAAGAATGTTCTCAACTTCTTGCAATGTTTGAAAATCTCAGGACTGAAATTGTAGAGGAGGAGCACTTGTTGGAAGATGCTAATTTGGTAGAACCTTATGCTGAGAACATTTATAGTAATTCTGTGGATTTCAGTGATAAAGTTAATCAGCTAAGTCAATTAGAAGTAGATAAAGAAATTTTTCAAAAGAAACTTCAGGCATTACTTCTGACCTGGAAAGAAAATGTTAAGAAATTGCAGAAAGAAAAGGAAGAACATGCTAAACTTGTAGCAGATTTTGATGAGCAGACAAAAACATTTGAACTCCTCAAAAATGAACACAAAGCACTCCAGGAAGCTCATCAAAGAAAGTGTGAAGAGTATGATTGTAATAAGTTGTTAATATGCTCTCTACAGAAAGAGTTGGAGTCTTCCGTGGCAGCAGTTCAAGAACAAGAAACTACTGACCAGAACAAGATGGAATTGTATGAACAAAAATGTAAGGTTCAAGCTGTATTAGGAGACTCAGAACAGATAATGCTTGAAATGACAATGAAAGACAGTGAGTTAGAGAAACTAAGTAAAGATTATGCAAAACTTTGTGAAGAAACAAACATGGTAAAGGATGAGTTGAGAAAGACATCAATAAAACTTGAGGAGAAAATAGAAGAGACAGTAGACTTGAAGAATTCCATGAGTCAGTTGGAACAGCACTATAAGCAACACAAAGACAGCCTGCTCGCTGAGATAGGTCAGCTGCGAGAAAAGTTGGAAACATATGATGCTGAGGCACTGGACCTCAAGACTGTGATGGAACATATGAATACTGAGAATGAAAGGGTGATTAAAAAGAGTATAGAGAATTGCAAGACGATCGAGGAGGAAGCTGAAAAATTGAAGGTTGAACTTCAACAAGCAAGTGTGCAAGTTGCAGAAAAAAATGAGGAGATTAAGGCACTGCATTGTACTGTAGCGGATTTCAAAGATAAGTTTGGTCAGGAAAAGGAAATATTGCAAGAAGTTGTACAGTTAAAGTTCAGTTTGCAGGAAAGCCAGGAAGAAGCCAAACATTTTAAAATGACATATGAAGAAATGAAGAGAGAGAGAGATGAGTCCATTAGCAGTTTGGAGAAATCCAATGTAGAACTACTCAATATGAAAAAAGAATTAAAACAGCTTAGTAAAGAAAATAAAGAACTGCTGATGGAGTTAAGAATGCTACATGAGAAGGATGTAGAAGCTTCTGAGGTAAGCAATACTATGGTATTGTGCAAGAAAGTTAAAGATGAAAACGACACCAACAAGGAAGAGGTACAGTCACATTCAGATATTAATTTGCTTCAAGGGAGGTTCCAAAGCAAAGACATCTATATTCAGCCTTTGGAACATGATCATTCTGGGAGAGCTAATCTAATAGAAGGTACAAAATATCGAATTCAGACACAAACAGAAACAACTCCACAAAAGGCAGAAAAAAATATAAAGCTGGATGATCCTCAGCCACAAGAACAAAAGAATGCTGCAGATGAGAAGTCCAGAGAACGTCTTCAAAGAAAACTCCAAGCAGCCTTAATATCACGTAAGGAAACTCTGAAAGAGAACAAATTTCTGAAAGATCAGATTGACAGAATAATGTCAGAAAAAGAAGAACTGATCAATAAAGCATGTACCCTTCAACACTTGTTGTCTGAACTTGGCAGAGAAAAACAAAACTCAGGTTCTATTTGTTCATTACGTGAAGAGGAAACTCTTGTTTCTGAAAATGCTAGACTGTTGACTGAAAATGAAAACCTAACTGCTGCATGTGAAAGTCTTAAATGTACCATGGAGACTATAGTTCAGGAGAAGGAGGCCTTTTCTTTCCAAATGAATACCTTAAAAGATTCTCAGACAGTTGAATTAACAGAATGGAAAGCTAAACATAGTGAATTAAAACAGGAATATGAATCACTTCTGCAAGCCTATGAGAATATCAGTAGTAAAATAGTAGAAATGAGGCAGGTTATTGATGTCACTAGACAAGAAAAGCAAGAAGCTGTTCACAGATTTAGTGAAACACAATCTGAAAAACATGAGCTTATGAAACAGCTTCAAGAAGCCTTTGATAAAAACAGAGATCTAAAGGACCAACTAAAAGGAATGGCTGAATCTAAACAGTTGGAAGTTGATGAATTACGGACAGAAGCAGAAAGACAGACACGTGAACATCTGTCGCAAATAGAAGAACACCAGTATCATCTTCACGAAACTGTTGTACAGAGCAAGCAGCTAATGGAGGAAAATGAGCAATTGAAGCTAACTTCCGAAAACTTAAAGCAGGCTTTAAAGAAAATTGAGAATGAAAATGAGGTCCTTCTTAATGACATTAATGTAACTAAATTAGCTTTGAAAAGCTTGCAAGTTCAAATGGAGGTGTCAGAGGCTGATATGCAGTCTAAAATCAATGATGTAACAAATGAAAGAGAATCATTATTAAACAAGATTGCTTTGTTAAATGACGATATTTTAGAAAAGGAGAAAAACATGTGTATCCTAGAGCAAGAGAAAAAATTGGTTTTAGAAAAAGTAAAAGAAACTGAAGAATCTTTAGAACAGAAAACTAATTGTTTATCAAAATTAGAAAATGAATCAAGAAATCTTAAACAAGAAATTGTTAGTTTAAATGAGAGAGTTAAGATTTTAGAAGATGACCGGTGTCTTCTACAGGAAGAACTTGAAAATGTACAAGAAACGTCTTGTAAAGTAAAAAATGAGAGAGAGTTTCTGGAGACAGAATTGCTCAACCATATAAAAAAAGTGGATGAGCTGACGGACAGGATGAAATCCACACAGTTACAAAACAGTTTGCTGATTCAACAGTTGGAAGATTTAAAGGCAGAGAAATGCAGTGTGATTAGGGAAAAAGAAGAAGAACAGTTGCATCTTGTAAAAATATTTGAGGAGAAAGTGAAATGTGCCCAGAGGGACAAGAGTGGGACAAAAAACAAAACCAAAGAACTCCAAGACCTCTTAAAGGAAAAACAACAAGAGATTAACCAGTTGCAAAAGGATTCTATTAAATTCCAGGAACTGATTCTGGACTTGCAAAGGTCTGTAAAATTGTCACAGTCAAAGAGTGAAAAATTTGAAGAAGATTTAAACACTACCACAGAAATGCTTGTCAAGTCTAACGAAGAAATACATAATCTGAATGAAAAGCTTTCTTCCCAAAAAGCTTTGTTGGATGAGTCAAAGGGTGAAGTGGAGAGGCTTACAGTTGAGAATTTAAATGGGAAAGGGGAATTAAAGAAGAAAGAAGATGAGCTACAAATTCAGAGGAGAGAATATGAGAAAAAATTGGAGCTTGGCCTTCAGCAACTGAAAACAGTTCATAAAAGAGAATGGTTGGACCTTGAGGAAAGATACAATATTCTTCAGGGGGCAAAAGACAGGGCAGTTAGTGAGCTTCATCAGCTGCAAGATGAAATCAACATTAAAGATTCTGAAAACAAGAAGCTTCAAGCAGATCTGAATGTTACTTTAGCCAGATTAGCAGCTTTTACAAAATGTATGTCCTCTCTTCAAAATGATCGGGACCGGGTAATTGGTGAAATGAAAACCTGGGAAATGCAGTTCAAAGAGGTTATTCAAAATAAAGAGAAACAGATGGATGACAGTAGTAGGAAAATAATGTCTTTACAGGAGGAAATAAAGGACAAAGTGGCTCAGATTCAGGAATTGAAGATTCAGTGTTCTGTGTTGGAAGAATCCAAGAATGAAATGGTCTTGTGTCAAAAATCTGTAGATGAACAACACAAAAATGAGCTGTGCAGATTAAAGGAAGAAAATATGATTCCTGTCAAGAGACAACAAGAATTGGAGGCTGCTCTTCAGTCAAAAGAAGCAGCTTTGCAAGCACTGGTTAAAGAAAATAATTCTCTTAATCATCTTCTGGAGAATAGTAGGGGTGAGAGAAAAACATTGGAAAGTAATTTGCTTAGAAAAGAACAGGAGTTACAACGTCTTCTGTTTGAAAAAGAAAAGACCCATGCCGAGTTGGAGAAACAGATTACTGTTTCTGAACAGATGAAGGTAATGCTGAACAACAAAGATACAGAAATTTCTCTGCTGATTTCTTCCAAGGGTGGGGAGATTTCTGAATATCTAACTCAAATACAGACACAGCATAGAAAACAAATTAATGATTATGAACAGCAGTTAAGGTTTCTGCAAAAAGAGAGAGAACAATCTGATGAAGCCTGTCAGAAGATGGAAAGTGAATTGAAAAGTCTCCAAATGAAAGCAGACAAAGCAATACAAGATAAGGCTGAGATTGCCAATGAAATTGATGCCTTTAAAAAATCAATGTCATCTCTTCAGTGTGACAGAGATGATCTTTTTTCTAAATATAAAGATCTAGAGCATCATCACCAAAATGTTTTAAGTCAGAAAGTCAGTCTCTTAGCCCACAGTGCTAGTGAGAACAGTGCACTGAAACAAGAATTAAGAAAACTTTTGAATCAGATAGATGATCTTCATTCTGAAAATGCAATGCAAAGTGCACAACTAATAAAATACAGGGAAGATCTCAACCGAGTTTTGTCGTTGAAAGATCATCAGTTGAAAGAGTTGCTTAAACAGCAATTGGATTGCATTAAAATCCTTGAACAGGAAAAATTTGATCTTCAAAAACAACTCAAAGAAATGCAGCTGACTAATGAATTGCAAAAGGAGTGTGCCGTATCTTTAGAGCATGAAAATAAAAAATTAACTTCCAAAGTTAAAGACTTAGAGTCTCTAATTGCATCAATAAACAAAGACAAGTTAGTACCTGAATCTGGAGAGAAATCACAAACTAGGGAGAGTGAGCAACATAATCAGAAAAAAGATTTCAAGGTTAATGTAAAACGTAGAGAAAAACTGCAGAAAAAATGTCAAGAAGTTCAGAATGTAACAGGCAAAAATATAAAAGACGTAGAAGATAAATACAATAAAACAACTTCTACATATGAGTGTGACGCTAGCTTCCTGGGGAATGAAGCTGGTGCATCTGCGGGGAAGACGCTATTAGAAGAACAGTTTCAGAATAAAAAACTGAGATCCCAGAATGAGTCCTTTGCAAAATCCATGATTGCTTTGCAAGATGACAGAGACAGATTAATAGAGGACTTCAAGCTACTTCAGAGCAAATATGCATCTGAACTTAAGTCTGAAAAGAAAAGAGCAGATAAACTTGAAGCTGATCTGAACGACTTTAAATCAAATCTCTTCAGTGTGTTCAAAGAACATGCTTTTTTGAACATGGTCCTTATTGATGCTGAAAATAAGATTACTCTTAATCAGCTTGCTGATGAAATAGAAAAATTGTGCAAGACATTAATTACACAAAACCTTGAGATTACCAGACTCTCATCTGATTGTGGGAATTATGTTCAACAGATTGATGCCTTTTCCAAGTCAATGGCTAGTCTTCAGGATGACCGAGACAGATTGCTACAAGAACTCAGCAAGTCAAAGGTAGTTCATGAAGCTAAAATAGGACATGGCTTCACTTCCCATTGCCTCTGACAGCATCAATGAGACAATTATTTTAGAAGTAATTTGGAAATAATTCAAATAGATAGGGAGAAACTGTTCAGATTTTTTTTAATGTGCTCTGTAAAGTTCAAAGAGAAACCTAAGGAATTAGTGTCTCTGTTTTGAAGATTTAGTGGATTGTGGAGATTTAATTTGCTTTTAAATGAGCAAAATACTTTTTTTTAAAAAAAAAGTTCAACAAGGAGAGTACAATTAGAATCAGCCTGAGATCCTAGACAACAGGGACTGGTACAAACGAGAGGAATGAGAGGAAGCCATGCTTCTATAAATATAGTCTTTGTACTAAACTAGATATGTCTGTTTTATGTATTGTATTCTTGTTTACCAAACCTGTTTTTCATGTAGGTTAAAGAAGGAACTAGTCTTGCATCTAGTGAGATAGCGAAACTAAAGGCCAAGGTAGATGATCTTGAGAGAGCCTTACATCAAACCAAAGCTTTTCAAAAGGAGGCTGAGATACAGATATCATCATATCAGAATGAACTGGCTGGATTAAGGTACAAATACTTGGTTGAACATAACGTATATACATTGTTTCTGTAAAGTAATCTTCAGTTGGATACAGCAGACAAAATGAAACATCTTTATATAACTACCTGACAAAGTTTTATGCCATAGATCCTGAGAATTATGAACACCTTGGGAATATACATTGCTCGTAACTCTGAAATGTTCATAACTCTGAACAAAACATTGCAGTTGTTCTTTCTTTTGCTTTACTGTGTAAAAGAAAATGCTACTTTCCCCTTTTTAGTAGATCACATTTAACACAGTACTGTACTGTATTTTTTATTTATTTTCTTTAAGTCTTTATGGTGCCTGATTATACATTTTGTTTCCTTACTAACGTGTTTAAGCCTACGTTGAATCATGATAATAAATATGGGTTGGATTAATGGACTAAGATGGATAGAAAGCTGGCTAGATCATCAGGCTCAATGGGTCGTAATCAGTGTTCTGATGTCTAGTTGGCGGTTGGCATTTGATTGCATCTTTTATCTACCTGAAAGAGGGTTCAAGGGAAGATGGAGCTAGGCTGTTTTTAATAGTAGTACATGACAGAAATAGGAGCAATGGTCTTAAGTTGCAGGGGGGGGTAGTCTAGGTTGGGTGTTATAGGAAGATCTTTTTCTCTAGGAAAATGATGAAGCACTGGAATAGGTTACCTAGGGAGGTGGTATACTTCTCATCCTTAAAGGTTTTTAGGGTACTAGTTGAAAAGCTGTGGCTTAGATGGTTTAGTTGAGGATGGCCCTACTTTGTGCAGGGGATTGGACTAGATGATCTCCTGAGGTCCCTTCCAACCTTAGTCTTGCATGATTCTATAATTACTATGGTATCTTTCAGTATGTTTAAAGTTCATTAGAAACCCTTATTGTGTCCGTCATCTGGTCTTGAGTTGCCTTGTGACTGACAGTGCCAACATGAGGGCAGACTGTCAAAAAGCAGGTCAGACACACCTGTATGGTTGTATGTTCTGTAATTAACATTCATACCCAATAACAAATGTGAACTCTTAATAGTAGTGCAATAGCCTTATAATGAGGTAATGGGCAATGCCCTTGAACACTCCAGTCCATCTCGCCACCTGGACAAGCTGCACTATGTGATAAATCATTATTTAAACCAAAGATCACAAAATATTCAAGTTGCTTCCAGTCCCAAGAGGCCGGTCACTTTTATCCCAGGTTAGTCCATGCCAGGTGTTAGCAACCTGAAAGCTAAGACCACCTATTTTTTAAAATTCCTTCAATAACCAAGTGTTTTGAGAGCCACCATGGGTATAGCCTCCAGTTGGGGGGTGGCCCAAGTAGCCAGTCACTTTTACCACCCAGTTTAGTCTTCAGTAGATCTTACACCAAAGACAGTGCTTGCAGCTGGTCTTGTAATAAACTAACTAAATCTTTATTAACTAGAAAAAAGAAATGAAAGTCACTTACCGGTTAAAGTGAGCAAGCATATATAACAAGGTGGTTTATAACTCAAAGTTATTGTAGTCTGCCAATTCAAAATGTCTTTCAGGACTAACCAATGCCAAACAGCATTTGTTTATTTTTAGGAATCTTTGCCTCTCAGGATCCAGACAACATAAAAAAAATTCCATTTCTTCTTGTCAGGGATTTTTATCCCCTCCACTCCATTGCCAAAGCTGATGGGATGAGTGTATGTGTAGGGGTCTCATTCCTGGAGAATGCAGTCAACAGGCCTGTCTCCTTTTAATGCATCACAATACCTCATCTATCTTTAGTGAGCCATCTTGTACCACAGAGAGCTGGAGAGATGTCTGGATTTGGCTGGGGGTAGTGGTGGTGGTGGGCTGTTGTGTCTTATAGAGTCACGATAACACCCCCAAGTATGTTGCGATCCACAAACAGTTGAGAACCACTGGGCTAGAGAGGTTATAAGTGAGATAAGTACATGCAGCATCCTATTCGAGTTGAAACATTTAAACACGTTTCTTATCAATTTAGCATCTAATCTCTGTTTTGATTATGCCAGCACATAGGTAAGCCAGACTGGTTTTCAGCAATGCATTTTGTAAGTGTTCACTGAGTCCTGGGGCCATGGCATGAGCTGACATCTAGTCTGCCAGCATGACAGTATGTAACTCCTTTGTCAGTGAAGTACGTGCAGTAAATTTGTCAATGCTTTGTTCTCTAGGTTTTCTAACTGCAGAAGTCTTTGAAGCACTGGAGCATTGATGTGTGATTTCCATTCTTGATTTGTGAGAGTGTGCATAACTATGTAAAAACTACAGTGGAGTTTTTCAGAGTGATCCGTGAGCCCAGCTTAATTTTTCACATTGACTTTTATGTACTATGTAATAATTTAACAGCTAATTTAATATTTTGTGTTCAGAATGGAAAAAAACCTCCTGCTGACAGAATCCCAAGCGCTACGAAATCAGTGCCAGATGGCTTTGGCAGAGAAGGACCGTCAGATTGCAGAATTACAAAAATTACAGCATAGCATGATTGCAGAGGAATCTATCCCCATGGGTAGCAATTACCCAATCAAGGTAAACCAAACCAAATTAAATAAAAAAAAAAATCAGACAAAAATATTCAGTCAGTTAACATTTTTAAACTTAAAAACCATTTCCGGAATGTGAACTGTAACAAAGTATGATACGAGCACACTGGAGGATAGCAGGTTGTCTGCATGTATTTAAATAAAGCTAAAAGGATCATCCAGTGAGTTACAGCTCAGTAAGCCTAATATTTATATCTGGTAACGTAGCTGAAGCAGTTGTTTAAAAATAGAATAGTAAAATATCTGAGATCGTGATATGCTGGCTTTCATGGTTTCAACATAGGAAAATCGTAATTTACTAATTTGTCAGAGTTCTTTGAATGTGTCAGTAAGGAAGATGATAAAGGAAAACTAGTAAATGTAATTAGGTCACTGCAAATCTTTTGGCATGGCCCCTCACAAAATGCTACTAAAAACAGTGTTTTTACAGCACTTGGCACAAGGGGGTACTGTTCCATCAGCAGGGTATCAGAATACAAATCATAGTGATGTGGTAAGAAGTGAAGTCTTGTCATGGATCAGAAAGTGGCTAAGGAATGGAAAACAGAGTAGTAATAAAAAACATGAACAGTGGGATGGTGGAAGTCCTGTGTGAGATTTTGTATTACTTTATTTATTAATAATCTGAAAAGGGGAAGGAACAATAAAGTAAAAAAAAAAATGTGTAGGTGATATGAAGATTAGGTTTGTCTGGTCTGGAGAGGAACTTCAGATGGACCTAACCAAATTAGGTGAATGGACATCACAGTGGCAGATGAAGTTCTGTGCTGATAAATGCAAAGTATGCACATCGGAGGAAAAATATTAAACTAGTTCTCCCCAGTAGATGATTTTGAATTAACTGTATTAAATCAAGAAAGGGAGAAACCTGGTTGTTGTTGTGAATAGCTCAATTAAAAGCTCTACTTATTAGGCAGCTGAAGTCAGAAAAGCTAACAAGATGGTAGGACGCATAACAAAGGGGAATGGAGAATGAAACTGCAAATATTTTATGTGTCCTCATGTAAATCAGTAGTATGGCCTCATCTAGAATATGATACATAGAACTGGTCACCCCACCTCTCTCATTCGGCTATATCCTTAGAAAGGATATAGAATGAGAAAGGATGATAGGAATGATCAAAGGCCTCTCTTACAAGGAAGAGAGACTGAAAAGAACAGGATTTTTTTTTAAAAAAAAAAAAAAGGCAGGAGGAAACATGATTAAAGTATATAAAATAATGAATGGTATACAGAAACAAATCAGGAACTGCTGTCCTCTCTTCTCATGCTCCAAGAACAAGTGAAATTAAAAGTTCTGGATGGGTAGTTGTGTTAGTCTAGTTCAGTGAAAAAAGCAAGGAGTCCCGTGGCACTTCTAAAGGCTAATAAATTTATTTATCACTTAAGCTTTTGTGGGCACAATCCTGCTTCATCAGATGCATGAAATGGAAACCGTAGTATGTTAGGTGTATGTACACATGCAGAGAAGGGAACCATTTGTATAAATACATACACCTAACATACTACAGGGAAGGGAACCATTTTCTGAATGTATAGATGCGTCTAACATACTACGGGTTCCATTTCATGCATCTGATGAAGCGGTGTTGTGCCCAGAAAATCAGTAAATAGATTTATTAGTGTTTAAATGTGCCCCAGTGCCTCCATCTTTGTTTTGCTAAAATTAAAAGATGACAAATTCAAGGCTGCTAGAAGGAGATAGTGTTAAAACACTAAGTACTTTTCAACCTAGTTATATATTGCTACACTTGGTCTTTGAGGCTAGCAACCTAACAAGGTTCTAGAAAGGATTATGAGGATTGTAATTTATATGGATTACAGGAATATCTAGAGCTATACATGTTAACAAGTTTTGGAAGGGATATTAGACCTCATGCTTCCTGTTTTAAGCCAGTCTCTTATTGTTTGAGATTAGGCAAAGACCAGATATGATGGGAAGGCTGTTTCACATATGTCCAGGGCAAACTTTCTTGCATCTTCCTCTGAGGGATCTGGTACTGGCTGCTATTGTAGACAGTATAAACTACTACATGCACCACAGATTTCATGTACTCCAGTAATTCTTCTGTTCTTAGATCCTGTGTATGACAAATACCTAAGGAAAAAATGTTTTTTTTAACCTGATGTCATCTTCGGTGCTTCTGAACCAAAGGAAATTGGTGTAAATTAGTTTTCTAATTTGGCTAACGACAGTAATAGTTAGTAGCTAAGATTTAAGATACTATCCATTTCCAATCATCAAATCATGAGTTACGTGAAAAACTTTCTACCAGTGAAGACTACTGAAGTGTTGAATAGTGTCTTAGAAGAAGTGATAGAAGACTCATTGTATGATTAAATATGTAAAACTGGTGGTAGAAATGATAGATAAGACACTGGCCTTCATTGTTATAGTTGGATGGGGTAGTGGAATAGCTTGCCAAATAGAGATGGAAAAGACCCGACTTCTGTGATTGAGTAGAAAGTGAGTAATGCTGTATTTTTGTAAGGGAATAATGGCTCCTTTAAATTTATATGTGCAAAGTAACTATCTTCCTTTATCTGTGTTACTAGCCCATTATGTTGTTAAAACCAGTAAACTTAAAAACTCAGTTTGCTTTCTATTGTTTTCACTTTAGATTGGAAATACTAGTGGGATGTTAATGTAAGTAAAAACAAATTGTCCCTGTTCACACATTCTCTCCATTTAATCAGCTGGTGTGAATAGGCCCATCTGCCCTCTAAATTGACTCTAACACTTGCCCTCCTACATGCTGGCGTGTGTATATATACCTCTCAGCTGTAGCTTCCACTTCATGCATCTGACAAAGTGGGTTGGAGCCCACGCAAGCATATGCCTGAAGAAATCTGTTAGTCTTTAAGATGCCACAGGACTCCTGAGGGGTTTTTTTATTATTTTTTTTTTCCGCACAACAAACTAACATGACTACCCCTCTGTAAGTAAAAACAGTTTTTGTTGGGAACTTAGAACAGGCTTGTGAAAGGGAGATGATAATGGAACTGTAGAAATTTTTGACTTAAAACATTTATAAAAATGATGAGTTATCATTATCAATTTCTATTGATTTAACCCTGAATCTTTGGTTCATGTTTAAGGCACTAGAAACAGCCACTCTGGTTGGAAGTACAGACATCTCGGAACAAGTGAAACATCTTTTAGCTGAGAAGAGCCAGCTTCAGACTGAACTGCAACGCTCTCTTCAGGAGATGCACCAGAGGGAGCTGCGTTTCCAGCAGATGAACTCAAAGGTAGTGAAGGAGATAGCTGTGATTACTCTGGGTAAATGTGGAGCTTAGCTAATGTTAGTACAAAAAATTTTTTTACCCAAATCTGGGAAAAAAGCATATTTAATTTGTATGCAGTGTATTTATATTACTACCACATTAGATTACACAACATGGCCTGCTTGGTTCAGAGTGGAACTTGCAAGCTAAGTCAGTAATATCTTTGAACCATAACTATTATTTGAATGAGACAAACATTTGACCTTGCTGTCTCCAGTACAGGAGTTGCAGCAGCAAAACTACATCAGATTCAAACCACAAATACTATGTTTAAGATTGGAACAGATGAAACTCCTCTATGCTTAGTATGGTATTTGAGGCATATGACTTATTCAAAATGTCATAAAATGCAGCAGGGAAAATCGGCAGGTAGGCTCATTTGGAATTATAAATCAGGCAAACGTGCAGAAACAGTTAAGTTTTCTGTCTTGCACTCTTTTGAGAGTAAAACTCTATTTGTGCATATATGTTTATAAATGATCTTTGAAAAAGGATTTCCTTAAACTCTTCCCTTTGCTTTCTTCTGAAAGTTGTCAACCTGTGCTTTTGCCATTACACTGTCAATGCGTTCTTTTCGGTCTACATGCAGTTTTTCTTAACTATAAATCTTCACAATGTCTCACTTTAGGGAGAGAATTGTTAGCTCTTGTTTTTAAAGGCCGAATTGTTTCAGGTAATGCAGTCGGTAGAAGAAAATGCTGTGTTATCTGCCCAGTTGAAGACAGTGTCCCAGACTCTGAGAGAGAATCAGCTGCGATACACTGATCTGCAAAACCGTTATTTGAGACTTGAGAGGGAATACCAGACAGTGCAAGTTCGTTCCTTCCAAGATACTGCTCAGGTGAAGTGAACATAGTGAACTTTTTTTTTTTTCTCTTCTACTATTGCTTTAGTCTCATGTTCCAACTCCAGATTTTAAAGAATTATAGTCTTCCTTAGTTTCCCTCTAGTACTTAATGTGAAGTAAACAGTTCATGTAATATTGATATTTTTACAGGTTCATGTATCAGTTATGAGGTAAGGAGAATAGCTCTCTTCTTTTCATAGTTTTATGCAGCTGTAGCTGCTCTTATTTGAACTTGATTGCTCAGATGTTCACTTGATAGTGTTCACAGATTTGCTAGTCTTTGTAATTGTAAACTGTTCCTGTGCTACAGATTGAATTTTTTTTAAACCAATGCAAGTTCTTTCTCTGGGTCCTTTTAAAGGAATGGATCTTGTGATTGTTCTCATTTAAAGAGCTGGCCGTAGTAAGTGCATGGAAAAGCTAGCTGCCAATTAGATGATCTGGGTGGGAAAGTGGTGGAGGCAGGATTGATAAAAGCAGCATTTTAAGAGTCATACACTGAGACTCTGTTGTACTTGTATCATATTGCGATCATCTGAGGTTGATCTTAGAATTAGCAATATCATAGCCAAGTTTGTTACTGAGCAGCGTAACATGCCATTTCTGATCAATCCCTTGGGCACTCTGAAGAGGCCTTCTTCATCTTGTACTGGGATGTGATGAATGTAGATAATTGGATTATGATCACTGGCACACTAACTTTGTCACAGTAGATTTTGTAAGATGTTAATGTTTATGGAAATGACAAAAGCTCATCTGTTTTGTGCTAACTAAACTACATTTGCAGAAACAGCCTTCTCAGTTGCTTTTTGATAGACATGTAGGTACCTTTGTCATCTTTTGCATACGTCCATATAGTGATACTCAAGGGTACTGAGGGTAGTGAGGCACCCTCCCACTGTCAGTCTTTAGTATGAAGTGGTCCTGTCAGTGTCTGCTGTAGGTTGGCAGCGCAAGTGCTATCTTCCAGGTCTCTGTGTTCCTTACTCTGTGAGGGCTAGTGATGAGCACACACCAAACTCCTGTGCTCTGATTGCTTGCAGTCTCCAGTCTGCAGCCACTGGACACTCACAGAAACTGCCAGGCTTGCTGTCCTCAAGAGACAGTGGACATACTGTCTTGTTGGATTTAGCTGGGGATCAGCTTGTGAATAACATCACAGCAGTGAGAGACATTTATAGTCAATAAAACAAACAAACAAGGAGAGTGCCACAGGCAGGGCTGGCTCTACTGCAAGGCAAGAAACAGACATGGCTTCAGGTGACAGTTCTTAGGGGTGCCTAGCCCCCCTGGAGATCAAGCTGCCTCCTGCCTCTTCACCTCTTTCCTAGCAGCTCAGGCACTGTTAGTCAACCTGCAGCTTAACTCATGTAGGCAGAGTGCACTTTAAATCCCTCTGCAGGCAGACGATGGAGATTTATGCACTTTGGAAAACCGTTTTCAAGCTCCATGAATGAGATAGGGGGGCGCCAAATCAAAATTTGGCTTGGGGCGCCACAATCCCTTGAGCCGGCCCTGGCCCCAGGACTCCTTGTTTGTTAGTTTGTTTGTTTTACTGAACTAGAGTAACACGGCTACCTGTTTGGATTTATAGTCAGAACAGTCATAAGTGTATTAGCAAAACCTAAGATTTAAGAGAGTGTGAGCAAGGGTAAGAATGGAAACAAAAACATGTGTAAAGCAAAAATCAGTATGTGCTTTCTAGAGACTAACTTTAACGGTCTAAAAGCAGTCCTTCTCTCCTAAAGCAGTCTGCCAGTGTTTCCCACTGACATGGCTTTCGTGAACACACAAAGCTCTCCTTTTTGCTTCTTCTGTGAAGGAGAAAACAGTGTCCTTTTGTCTTCTCCTTACGCCATGCAAAGTCCATTGGTTTTTGTCACCAGGATAAGGAAATCCCCTATGGTGAAATCTGTTTGCCTCTACATGCGTGTGTGTGTAGATGTCCACACACACACACACA
>ML681963.1:109669022-109704056 GCA_007922195.1 Podocnemis expansa
ACACACACACACACACACACACACACACACACACACACACACACACAACTTCTTTGTGTGGTATCGGTACATAAATTTCACACTGATAGTGTGAATCCTGGCTTTCATTTAGGATCTCAAATGACATTCTTTAACAAGAAAGCTGTGTGCGCAGTGATGTGAAGTTGTCAGACCTGGTAGGAATTGCTGTTCTAGAACAGTGAATACTTTGCCAGCTTACTAATGGGCCTCTGTTCACACTTGCAACATTCTAAGCAGTTCTCCTGCTTTCCTGTTCTTAACAAATATTGAAGCTTTAAAGCAGAGGTGTCCAGCCTTTTTGGGTGAGGGGCCACACTGCATTCTTTTCTCAGTCAGAGAGCCAGGGAGAGAATTTTTGATAGGCAAGACATGGAAATCGATCTTATTAATAAATTTTAACAAAATAATGAGTGTGATATTTGGTATAGCTTTGGCTTGCAGTGGTTACAGAGGACAAGGGGGCAGAAGTACCTGTGTGAGGGGGCAAGGCAGAGCATGGCAGAGGAGGGGGGAGGCAGAGCAGCTGGATGGCGGGACTCAGCTTCTTCCTGACATGGACCCCACCAACTCTTCTCTCCTCACTCCCTGCCGAGCAGTGCTGGGGAGAGAGAGAGGAGAATAGAGTCAGACAGAGACAGGACAGAAACCCTGCCAGCTCTGCAGGGGCAGAGGTTTTGGCACTGGGCATCTCTGTACTAGAAACATTGATGGCTAGCAATCTCTACAGAAGAGATTTTTAACACTAAGGTCAGAGGAAGGACAGGGGTATGGGAAGAGAACAGAATTGTGGGGGGGGGAATTGTCCAGGTCAGGGTTTTAAACTGCTTAGGGCACTCCCCCATTACCTGCCTCCTGCTTACTTGAAAGGGGCTGAATTGAGCCCCTGAACAGCTTTCTGTCCATGTTCTGCCTGCCTCCCTGTAGCTGTGCTGTGTGGGAAATTGACAGCAGCCTTGGCTAGCCCCAGCTCCCGGGCTCTTTTGGCAGCACTCCACAGGTCGGATGAAAGACCTTGGCGGGCTGGAGTCTGGCCCCCCCCCCCAGCCTGACCCCTCCCACACACTCTTACTCAGCTGCTGGAGCGGTGCAGCCAAGCCATGGCTCCTCGGGCAGGAGAAGCACTGACTGATGGAGCATGCTTAGATGTTCTGAGCATGTTCCGTCAGAGCTTCTCTGGGCGGGAGTTTTAAAAACTCTGAGCTCCGGGGGAGTTCTCAGCCAGCCAGAAGACAGAATCTGCTGGCCAGGAAGGGACTCTGGCTGCTGGCTATGTATAGCCACGCAGCTTACAGGGAACATTGCTCCCTACCCCCTTTTTAATTAGTCATTCTGCCCTGTCTTGCTAGGGATCCTTTAGCTTAAGCCTTTTATGGCTATTTTTTTTTTTTTGTGTATCCGCAGTGTGCTGCTGATCCTTTGCTCACTAAAAGCCTTTCTTTAGGGGTTGTTTTAACACTCGCATGAAACTTTGAGAGAAAATGTGTTCAGCCTGCTCACTCATCCTATTTATTTATTCATTCACATTCACCAAATCCCAAAAGAGTGAACAATAAATGTGTAAATGGAATTCATGGAATCTTTGGGGCTTGTGGCTTCTACAGGAAGTATCCTCCTTTCAGCAATGGCAGACTGTATTTGTATTTGCATTTGGAAAACTGTAACCCTAGAAGTTAAGAATTAAATGGTGGAATATCAGATACAAACACCAGTAAACTGTGAAACTAATTTTTTTCAACTGACAAAACAGATTTTTTTAAACTGGAAACATGGTCATCAAATTCTTATTTTTAAAAACTAATTATATTATTTGATATTTTTCAGGGTGAAACTAGAGCAGAAGTTCCCCCTGGAGCACCACAAGAGAGAGCTGCAGTTATTGTTGAAATAGACAATATGGAGCTACATGAACTCAGGAAAAGGTTGGGATTGATTACATCAGCTTACAGTGCTTTTTGGTTTTGTTCATGACTGAAGCAGTGGAGCAGAAGTAGTATACTCCTGTTTCTCTGCAAGGCTGTTCTTGGAAGACAAAAAGTTGATATTTAGGAATGGGAATGTTTACAGTGCATTTCACAGAGAGGAAAGATGATCTATTGCTCGAGCACTTACTTAGGATTTGGGAGACCCAGGTTCAATTTGCTACTCTGCCACAGACTTCCTGTGTGACCTTGGTGCCTCTGTACCTCATTCCTCATCTGTAAAATGGGGATGATAATGGTTCCTTACACATCACAGTATTATTGAGGATAAATACATTTAAAAGATTGTCAAACGCTTAGAGATCCACTGATTTAAAAGCATATATAAGAAAAAAGCATCAGTAAAAGTCTTAAATTTGAAAAATTTGCAGGTATATTAGGTGATAGTTTCTTTAGTTTTAAAACCAGATTTTTTGTATTTAAGGTTTGAGTGACTTACTTCGACTCCTAATCAGCATTAGAGCTGGGAAAATAATGGATTCTTTGATTCATTGGCAATTCCAAAAAAAGCACAAAATGCTTTGTTTCAGGTCAGACTGAAAAGGAAATTTTTTAAATATTGGGGAAATCATTATCAAGTCAAAGTCGAGCATTTTTGTTACAATTGCAAGGATTTTGACAAGAGCAAAGAAGAACTAGATTCACAGACGGGCTAGGTAGGTGAGGAGGAGGAGAAGGCCTTCCTTATAACCTTTTAGATTAGTTGTTAGAAGTCTTTCTTGGAATGTAACAGAAACCCAGGTTTGATTTCTCCCTCTCTTCCTGATGTGGGCAAGAGATTTACACTTGGGTCACCCACATTGCAGGAGAGTGTCTAGTCGTTGGATTATGAGAGATTCTGGTATGGATCTTTCTCAGTCTCCCGTGTTGCAGTTATTTCACTGTGTATAAATAATTATCGAAACAGGAATGTGAACCTGGCTTCCCTAAATCCTAGGTGAGTACCCTAACCCCTGAGATACTCAGCCCTTTTTACTGCCTTTCAGTCTGTGCCTCCCAAAGAGCCACAGGGTCTAGTAAAAAGATAAGGTATTTAAAACTCCATGCTCTTTACCAGATAGGTTCTTCTGACTCCAAAGGATCAGCCACATTACCAGATCAATATATCTTTGAATCTTACCCAAGAATACCATAATGCTAACCATTAATAACTAAAGATTTGTTATAAAAAAGAAGCAGGCTATAATAGAACAGTTAATGGAGTAAAGCAAATCACATACATATTAAGATTCAGTGGTTTAAAGTCCAAATACAATTGGCTGCCTGGAAGAATTTGGGGTTTTCAGGCATGTGTAGGTTCTCTGGTGCATATCCAATACCTGGATGGATCTCAGTCATTTGTTTCACAGCTTCAGTTGCAGATGAATAGATCCAGAGGTAGGTGATGACTGTAGATTGAACTGAAGACAGAAAGACAAGATGGATGTTGTGCAGCTGCCTTAGATGTCCTGGCCTTTTCCACGCTGTGTGGGGAAACTTACTGCAATAGGATGGAGTGCAGAGTCACATGAGCAAGTCCTGGTGACTCATTAGGTCTTTCTCAGGTCCGTTGTACCCGAGAGTTTCCTTAATGGGTCATTAAGCTGGCAGTGGCTGCAACCATCTTGTCTCGGGCTGGCCCAGAAACTCAGCACAAGGTAAAATACAGGTGCAGCAAACATATGCCTAACTTCCAGTACGAATATGACACATGCACATAAAGAGTATCATCCTTTTCAGCAAATCCGAAACTCTCTAATGGTGCCTGACATGGCCTTTCTCATGAATTATTGTAATTTTGACATAGTAGTGTTATAAATGGTTCCCCTAATTAGCCAGTGTCGCAATTCCCACCCTTTTTCCAGGCCCAGTGTCTTTGATTTCTCTAATGAATGACCCACTTCCCAGGAATTTCATTATTCAGGTCCTCCTTTGCTTGTACCAAAATGCCTGAAATCAAAAACAGAACTTTTGAGACTGGTCAAAACAATATATTTCAATGTCACCAAAATATTTTGAGTTTTTTAGTTTGCTTGAAACTATTGAAAGTGAACATGGATTTTTATTATTAGTTTTAGGTACTACAAGACTGCACTTATCAGTGAAAATATTCCATAAGCTCAGTTGGCATACCTCTGTAATAAATAAAAGTAAATTACCTAAGAAAATGATCAGGAAATTTAACCTTTTTTCTGTGCTTGAATTGATTTAATATTTGCATTTGCCTTAGGCTTGCAGAGACTGAGCAGCAGTATGATTCAGTGCAACAGGCTCTGTCACAACTGACAGAAACACTGTCAGAAGAAAGGAGTAGGAGAGAAGCTGCAGAAGAGGCCTTACAACTTGCTGAGGAGCAAAGTAAAAGGTTGGAGATGCTTGTACAATATTTTCCCCTTTTCAGACCACATAAGGAGTTGCTTCTGCAGTTGGAGCTATGCAGCAAACCCTTATTTTCACAGAAAATCTCTTTGAAATGGGGGGGGGGGGGGGATGCACATGGCCACAGAGATGCATTCATGTGGACCGATTGTAGCATTAGGGTCTAAATGACCAATTGCATTTTTTTCCTCCCTTTGGAAGAATGTATGGATTTTCCCTCTGAGTTACTGTGGCTGATGTTACTACTGATTGTCTCTACTGTGTGTAAATATTTGAGCTGGAAGTTTTTTTGTTTGTTTGCTGTTGGGGTTTTTTTTGAGAGATGAGAGGTAAAAAGATGTTGGGTTGCCATGGCTAGGCACAGAGCCAGTTAATGACACTAATGAAAACTTCTCCATTACTTGGCTAGTGTGCCCCAACTGTGAATTGCAGGTTCTGTCCTCTCTCTCATGGAGTGAGAGTGACATTCAGTCTTGATTTAAAATTCCTTTGCGCTGGCCTAAACATGAAAAAAAAAAAAAAGTACCAGTTTTCTAAGTGAACTCACTAGAGAGTACCCTTCATCCATCATCCCATATTTCCTTCCCCCTTGAATTTAGAGACCATTCCACATATAATAGACTTTATACATACACTCAGAGAGTTGGATAGCCTAATTATATCTGAAGAAATAAAACCACCATCTTAATTTGAGAAGTACTAAATAATCTTCTAGAGGAAGGTAAAGTTTGAGTTAATTTGCATAAGTAAAACTTCCAGAATCAAAAATAGAGGCTGAAAAAGATAAAACAAATAGGTTACTTTTTTCATCACCAAAAGCAATAAGTATCAGCTGAGCTGTACCGGGGGGGGGGGGGGGGGGTTTTTGTAGGGGGGTTACAGTTTAAATGGCACTTCTAAAGAACAGGTAACTGTAATGGGTAAGTTTCCCCACTCCAGAAGGGGAAGGGTTAAAAGCCCTACAGAAGGTAGCAGCCAATAGGAGCTGATGGTTGGAGAGTCAATGAGGACTTAGGAGCCTGTATATATATGGACTGCAGCCACAGCTCAGGGCAGTCTTCCTCTGCTCTGTGGAGAATAGTATGATGGAGGCCACATCTGCAGCTGGTATAAATCACTACAGCTGCTATGGCTTCATTTTGGCCAGCTGAGGATCTGTGTAAACATAAAGGTAGGAGCAGGAACAGCTCACTACAGATTTTCTCCTTTGTATCACAGACAAGGTACATGAGGGAGTCCTAGGCCTGGCCCAGGGAACCTGTTGGGGTGGGGGTTGAGGCGGTGTGAGAACAGTGTATAAAAGTAGATGGGCCCAGATCCCACCCCGTGGGCCAGCCTGGACTGGACTGTATACCAGAAGGGAGGACCTGAGAAGGACTTGGACAGAGAACTGAGGTCTGGGACTAGAGATTCAAAAGATTCAGGCCACCAGGTGGGCAGTGGGGGGGGGGGGGTGATGCTTGAGCAGTTCCCCAACTCTGTCACCAGGAGGCGCCCATCCAGTGGATCACATGCTGTCATCCATGTACAGTGACATTTCTCGTTACCTTTTCAATTTCTTTTCTCTAGACTTGAAATGAGTAGTTACAGGTCTGTACCTAGAGAATATGCTGTTCAAATGGAGTCTGATGAGGAAAGAGAGGCTTTGATCATCAATCCAAGTGAACATATTGTTGTACGTAAAGTAAGTAAATATATAAACATTAAGAAATAGTCCTAAATTGTCTTAAAAATGGGTGCTCACATTGTACACTGCCAACTGCAAATGGCTAAGAGAAGGAGGAAGTCGTCTCTTCAAATTCTTTTAATTAAATCATATTTTTAATAAGTAACCCAGATGGACTGGCACGGTAAACAATATGTACGCTAATATGAATAATAAGAGTAAAACTATGAACAACATACAAACATTGGGCCACATCAGCAGCTGGTATAAATCACTATAGCTGCTATGGCTTCATTTTGGCCAGCTGAGGACCTGCGTAAACATCCCCAGATGAGAGATTGCTGTTGTAAATATCTGTATCTGGAGATAGTCTTTTCATGGGATGAACTCATCTTTAAATAATAGAAGCAGTACAAATACGTGGGAGTGCCATGAATTTATTGAATATATTTTAGAATCAAACACCTGAAATCAGACTATATCTTTTTCAACCTTTTTCCTGTACTAAAAATCAAACATCTAAGAATCCTTCATAGTGCTCAGAGATCATAGTGATGGGCACACCACAGAGAGATGTGTATGTGTATATTCAAAATATCAGTAATATATTGAAAACAACAGTGTGTGATTTCACCTTTCTGTATGCTGTGTTTTGGATGGTGACCTATGCTTTAATGCAAATGTCAGTTAAATAAAATACATGCAGTCTGTATATTTGTGGGTGTATATTGGGTATTTACATGTATTATATGAAGTGTGCGTGCATGGATGTGTACAATTGTGACTGTCTGTTCTGTGTGTCGGTAATTAAGTATCATAGTCATCCTGTGGCTTTTTTTCTCTCCTTTTATCTTTTGTAAGTGCTCCATTCTTTTCTGCATGAATCCCTTTATGTTAATAGCATGAGCTCAGGCACCTATTACTGCAGACTCAGTGGGAAGGGCTACAGTACTTCACAAATCTAGAGTATAACGAGAGCTGCTCTTGCATCTTTTTTTTGATGATTACCAATTTGAAGTTACTTGTTTCCTGCAGATGAAAGGAGGAGCTCTTTCTTTCAGAAGATGGCTTCGAGGGCGAAGCCTGTACTGCTCCAAGCTGCTGACCTCCAGAGCAAAATCCCGGTATTTATTCCTCACATACTTGGTGACACTACATCTGGTTGTTCTTTTGTGCCTCACTGGCATTCTCTAAATGCACTACAGTTGCTAGGTAAATTATTTTCCTTTAAATAACGGTGTGCCAACTCAAGATAATGGACTTTTCACATGCTGTTGTTTAACTATGCACTGGACACAGTTGTATATTTCCTTGTTACAATACATACATTTTGAGCTTCTAAGAAGTTTCTGTATATCACGGTTACTCCAAAGCTGACTTGAATTGCTCCTTAACAATGGAATGTTATATTTGCTACAGAAGAGAAGAAATGCCCTTTCACTGCAACCTATAAAGAAACTGCTGCATTATATTGTTTGGGAATATATAGTGACTGAATACTACTGAATGGGTTGTAAATGGTATCTTTTCTATATAAATTTTATTTTAAGAGAATTACACTGTAAATTTTAAAGGAATATCAACTATTACTGTTTGTTTGCTTCTTGATAATAACAAGAAGCTTTTACAGAGTGCAATAAAAGAAAAAAAGCTTGATTCATTGTGGTTTTCTTGACTGGAAATAAAACTTCTAAAAACTGAACTCTGCTCTGTGTGTGTGTGAAAGGTAAATACTTACAATTGTCTGCGTGGGTGCTAAAAGGATGTACAATTACTGTATTATGTTATGTTAATGAGAAAAGGCTGACAGTTAACTAGGAGAATTTTGACACTTGGAGTTCAAATATGGAATCAAAATTAAGACATTCCTACTTACTTGATCTCAAATTGCTTTTAGTCAGCTCCATTTCACTTCAAACTGCTGTTGACTATCTTGTGTCAGTTAGCTGAATTAATTGGGGTTTTTTTTCCCCCCCTTGTTCTAGTAGTTTCTAACATCGTCAGTCAGTATTCTAGGTGCTGCACCTGTAGAGTTACATTTCTGGGCATCTGTCTCATGCATGTTGACTCTTGGCTTTTGAAATTTTCTTATGTTTGCATAAACCTGTGGCTAAGTAGGTTGTGTGTTCATAATATTTCTCCTAATTCAGTTAAATGAGAAGCACATAATAGATTTTCAAGTGAGTGGTGAGGGGGACATACTTTCAGCTGTTTTCTGTACAAGCATAATGGAGTATTTTGTATAAAAATAATCATGCTTTATGATGTGTGCTGAACTTGAGTGAAATTTTCTGCTTCCAAAAAAAGTTCTTTATGAAGGAACAGATTGCTTGCTTAATGCTGTAATAACCTGATGGTTGCTGTGTAATTGGGAGTTTTGCATTATTTGATCAGTGTTTCAGATCTAGCTCGTAATCTGTAACAGGGTGGAGTAATTTACTCTGAATCTGTTTTTAACAAAGAACAAATTACTGTGTTTGAGATGTAAATGGGACGTTATCAACTGAGATCACAAAAGTTCTTGAATGTGGTATTCCATGCTGGATGTTAAAATCTTGTGATTTACTTTTTTAAAACATCAGTTAACCCATCTAAATCAGATTTTCCTCTTTTTTTATTTTTTTTGGCAAATGTGATTGTTTTACCACTATAGGCTGCTGTCCTGCTACCTTTTTAGCAGATTTTCTTCAGTTCATTAAATATCTTTTCAGCAGATACATTTTGCTGCTTGTACCCTTCATTATTTGTAAGAATCATTTTTCGTTAAGAGTCAGAATCAGGGGTGTCCAACCTTTTTGGGTGAGGGGCCACATTGCAATTCTTCTCTCAGTCAAGGGGCCAGTGAGAAATTTTGATAAGACGTAGAAATCAATCTCACTAATAAACTTTAATAAAATAATTAGAGTGATATTTGGCATTGCTTTGGCTTGCACTGTGTACAGAGCGCAAGGGGGGGGCAGAGGTGTCCATGTACGGGGCAAGGTGGAGTGAGGGGAGCAAGGCAGGACAAGGGAGCATGGCAGAGGAGGGAAGGGGAAGAAGGGTGAGGTGAGGGGAGCAGAGCAGCTGATGGCAGGACTCAGCTACGTCCTGACCGGGACCCCACCAACCCTGCTCTCCTCACTCCCTGCCGAGCACTGCTCAGGGAAAGGAGAGCAGTGCTGAGGAGAGGGAAAGAACAGAAACAGAGACAGGACAGAAGCCCTGGCAGTTCTGCAGAGATCACAGGTTTTGGCATTGGGCATCTCTGTACCAGAAACATTGATGGGTATCGATCTCTACAGAAGAGTTTTTGCCACTAAGGTCAGGGAAGGACAGGGTGCGGGGGTTAGGGGTGAGGGAAGAGAGCAGAACTTGAGGGGGAGGGGAGAGAAGTCCAGGATTTTAAACTGCTTAGAGAACTCCCCCTTTACTTGCCTCCTGCTCCCTTGAAAGGGGGTGAATCTAGCCCCCTGAACAGATCTACAGACATCCTACGCCTCTCTGTAGCTGTGTTGTGCTGAGGGCAGGAAGTTGACAAGGGCCCTGGCCAGCCCCAGGTCCCAGGCTCTTGCAGCAGCACCCCTACGATCAGGAAAGCCCGTAATGGGCCAGAGTCTGGCCCCCAGGCTGCAGGTTGGACAAGCCTGGTATAGAACACTGGTGCATTGAATCAGCTTGATAGTTAGAGCAGTTGTATTTTTGTTTACATGCACTCTTAATATGATGCAAAATGCAGATTAAAGTGTCAGTGAAATCCAGAGAACTAATTAGCTGAGACTGCTTTTTGCCATCTGATCCAGAAGAGCTGTTACAGATACGATACACATAAAAAGAGCTATGTTAGAAAAGATTAGCTGTTCCTTTGATTTTATTAAGAAGGAATAAATTATGGCCATCTTAATTTTCTTTGTAAGGATCGTAGAGGAGTGCTTGCACTTAGGGAAGGCTGTCCAAGTGAGTTGTAACTGTATGATCATTGCATTTTTGGGATACATCTCTGACTTCTGTGGGATAGTATCACTTGTATTATAATCTTGAGAGCCCCAAAATGCTTCTGCTGCCTGTGGGGGCCACATAGCTAGCATGCCCTTCATGTTCTGTATGCTGTGTAACTGATTCAACACTTAGAATCCAACATCCTGCCAGCCGTTATCACAAACATACACTCTTGTCTTACCAGATGTGGTTAATGTTAGCAGGTGACCCAGTCCTGTATTTTCCCCACCTCACATGTGCTGCAGTGTTCAGCCCTCTTTTGAGCACCTCAGAGAAATAATAAGGTTTGCTTGTTCCTTTAAAGGGCCAAAATTACCTTGTTAACTTTTTAATCTTAGTTCTAGCGTATATCCATAATTCTTCATATTCATCATGCAGGAATATCAAGGATAGTGAGTTTTTAGTTTTCCAGTGACCTGTTATGTGACATTTTTAGATAAAGATTCTAGGAGTAATGTGTTAAATGTAATGAATGTGTCAGGCCTGATGAGCTGACATAGAGTAGTGAACCACAAATGAGCTTCTGTGTCATCGTGATACTTAAATGATCAAGTTGAGCAAGATGCAGTTAGGACTCACTTGATCCTCCAATTCATATTTGGCACTCCCATGTATATGTTTGTTTATAAATCTAGGAAGGAGGCCAGACTGTCAGTTGATGTTTCTTTAACTTGATGTGATTAAATGGCTGAATTGATTTTTGTAAAACCCAACACAAGAAAATGTATCTCCTATTTGACAGAAGATCTGCATCCATGAAACATTTCATAAATACTCTCTGGACTAGTGCAAACTTTGCAATACCCAGGATTCACTTTCAAATTTGGCCTTTCATAATAGTAATTATAATGTTCTTTTCTTTAACATACTTTCAGGATTTTTTTGTGGGAATTCTAATGTAAAACCACAGGTTCTTCTTCGAGCAGTGCCCCCTACTGCTCCACTTCAGGTGTGTGGCACACCCTGCACCTAGCCCAGAGATTTTTTTTTTTTTTTTCACAGTGTCCCCATGGGGGCAAGGGGTAGGGGAGAGGAGACGCGCCCCACTGTGGAGCGTGATTTTTCATGCCACTGGCAGGTGCATGCACTCAGTCTCCCCCCCCCTCAGTTCTATCTTTACCACTCCGACACTAGACGGAGTTTTCAGCCACTCCCCACTCTTTCCTAAAAACTACCCAGTTGCCTAAATAATAATAATAATAATAAAAAAAAAAAAAAGACGACCTGTCAACAGCCAATGCCGAGCCACTCAGGCTTCAAGAGGTGCGCCTCTTGCCGTGAGGCAGTGCCGGCTTCTGATGGCCATACTGAATGTATAAAGTGCCTGGGAGAGGCACATATAACATCAAAATGTGGCCACTGCAAAAACCTGACCCCCCCCCCCCAAACATGTAAGGAAAGGGAGAGAGAGCTCAAGTTACTGCTCATGGAGGGCGCTCTCAGACCGGAGTCTGATCCTGGTCCACCCCCGCAGCCACAGCACGGAGGTAAAAGGTGCTCGTCTGAACCCTCGCCAGCACCTAAGAGATCAAGGAGCTCAGCTTCTAAGGCTGGCTCCCTTGACTCTCAATCAAATTCGGGGAGAAATTCCCCAATGCTCCCCGATGCCCACACAGCGCTTCTTTCAAGCGCGGGCTTATTACCGCACTGGCAAACAGAACGCCAGTGCACTCAATGGTCCCACACAGCGCTGCGGTGCTGCAACTGGCTGTACTGGCACTGCTAATGGCGCCCATGGAACCGGTGCCGAACCCAGCATTGCCTCCGGCACCAGCACCGCCACTGGCACCTACATTTTTTTTCAACAGCTGCAGTCTGTGCTGCCGCAGCCTTCACTCACAACAGCCAACATCATTGACTCCACAGCGCTGCCTTCCTCCACTGCTCAAAATGCTTTTCAAACCAACATTCATAAGAAGCATGAGAGAAAGTCCTTCATATTGATCTTAGGAACAATTTCATAGGACCTATATCTCCGGTATAACCCCTGTTTGGGTCGCATTCATCACCCGGGTCATTCTCTCCACGGTCCACTTTATCAGACCATAGCTCTGTGTCAGCAAGCAGCAAAGCTCCCTCTGCTGACAAAACACCACAACTGCAGCAGCCTTTACCTGTCAATTCAGTGCCTAATATGTCTTTTACATGGCCATATCCCCAATGGCCTCTCAGCCCGCCTTTCAACGTGCCATGCATGCCTTGGCTTCCCTGGCCACAGCCACAGATATTTGCACCGCCTCCTTCAACTTCTCAGATGTCACTGCCAGTGCAGTAGCCTGCTACAGTCACCCCTCATCATCTTAAAGATCAGATACCTGCTGGAAATCCTCAGCCTCAGCAACAGGAATCCCTTGACACACCACCTCTCCTTTCCAAATCTGATAATATCAAGCAGTTTCAGGAGCTATTCGGGAGGGTGGCAGAATCTATGGACATCCCTACTCAGGATATATCTACGGTGCAGCATAAACTCTATAGAATTCTACAGTCATCGATTTCCACAAAGGTAGCTTTCCCCATGAATGATGGTATCATGGAGCCCGCTAACATTATATGGCGGACACCAGCTGCTTCTGCCCCAACAAATAAAAAATCTGAAAAGAAATATTTAATTGCCCCTAAAGGCAATGAATTTCTATTTACCCATCCACAGCCGAATTCATTGGTGGTTGAAGCCGCAAATCAGAGGCTCAAACAACATTGCACCAAGTTGTCCTCAACAGAGAAAGATGACAAAAAGTTAGATACCTTGGGCAGGAAAGTATACACATTTGCTGCTTTTCAAATGTGAGTAGCCAACTACACCGCAATCTTATCCAATTACAGTCATGACTTATACACCAAGATGATGAATTTTATCGATTTTATTCTGGGAGATAAAAAGACCGATTCCAAAAATGTTCCTTCCGAGGGTCAGTTAGTTGTTTGTACAGCACTGCGGGCTGTCATTGACGCAGCAGATGTAGCCACCAGAATGATGGGCACTGCCATCATCGTGCAGATCTTCCTGGCTCCACGCCACGGCACTACCTAGACAAATGCAAAATACAACCGAGGACTTGACATTTGATAAAGACAAACAGTTTTGTGACAAGATGAATGAAGCGATGCACACTCTAAAAGATTAGTGTGCTACTCTTTGCGCGCTTGGTATATATACTCCTCTGCCTCGCAGATCATACAACAGATATCAACCGTACAATTATAGGTATTCCATCACTTATCAGAACAGAAGAATTGATAACACCAGACCCAGACAAAGAAACCAGAACAAGAGGAGACAGCCAAACCAATCAACTGCGGCCACTCATACAAATACCTCTAAGCAGCAATTTTGATGCCATCACTGAGGGATTGCTCGACCACCATATCTTCATGCCATCAATAACTCAGCACAATCCTTTCTTTTTCCACCACTGTTTCTTGCCCTTCCTACAACAGTGGCAGGCCATCACGATGGACAAGTGAGTTTTAGAAATTATTACCAAGGGTTATTCCATCCCCTTTACATCGAAACCCACTTCACATCACCCTTCCCCATCCCTATTCACAGATCCCAGTCACGTACACATCCTCCAGAAGGAGATAAATTTGTTACAACTAGGAGCAATAGAGGAGGTTCTGCTCCAATTTATTTGGAAGAGTTTTTACTCCTGTTATTTCATAACAGAAAAACTTACAGGCGGCTGGCGACCAATACTGGACTTACGTGAGTTAAACAAGCTCATAAGACCTCAGAAGTTCAAAATGGTTTCACTGGGCATGATAATTCCTTCTCTAGAAAACGGGTACTGGTTGACATCCCTTGACTTAAAGGACACCTATTTTCACATGCCAATACATGCAGCCCACAGAAAATTCCTCCACTTCCAATTTCAAAACAAGCATTATCAATACACGGTGCTGCCGTTTGGCCTCTGTACAGCACTGAGAGTCTTCTCGAAGCTCATGGTGGTGGTAATGATATACCTACACGTCATGATATTCCCTTATCTCGATGACTTCCTTATCAGAGCAAGATCATACCAGGAAGCATTAACTGCAACAAAACTCACAGAGAACACATTCTTAGCACTAGGCCTCGCTATAAATTACGACAAATCAGTCATAATACTGACACAGAAAATACTTTATATAGGAGCCAGGATTGACACAACCTTAGCAAGATCATTCTTACCTCAGCAGACATACCTCACAATAAAACAAATGGCACTCACGTTGCAGGCTTCAATAACAACATCAAACCATGCTTGCATGCAAATGTTAGGCCACATGGCTGCTACGACCTATCTAGTCCATCATGCCAGACTCAGAATGAGACCACTACAACTCTGATTTCTCAACCAACATCATCATCATCAAAAGGACACTAAAATACACACTTCCAATCCCACGCCTGGTCAAGCACTCCCTTACCTGATGGACACTAGAGACAAATCTTTGTCAGCGAATCCCATTTACCAACTGCAAACTGCAAGTTCTTATCACGTCAGACGCTTCCCTAATGGGCTGGGGCGCCCATTGTCAACAGCTAAACACTCAGGGCCAATGGGCTCCCCACGACAGATTCTTTCATATCAACCTACTCGAGCTCAGAGCAGTACGATATGCATGTCGCCAATTGCTTGTCCCGCTATGAGTGGAAGGAGTCACAATTTGAACGGATAGCACAGCTTGTATGCACTACGTAAACTGACAAGGGGGCACTCGCTCCCCATCTCTTTGTCTAGAATCAGTGAAACTTGGGGAGCGGTGCATTACACATGAAATTCGTATATCAGCACTATACCTGCCAGGGAATCAGAACATTATTTCAGACAACCTCAGCAGGTTTTTCCCACTAACACACAAATGGGAACTATGCGACAACATCCTCTCTTACATATTCAAGCTACGGGGCACGCCCAAAATCGACCTCTTTGCAACACAGGACAACAGCAAATGCCAACACTTCTGCTCTCACGCAGGAATCGGGCGGGGATCGCTAGGTGACACGTTCGCCATAGACTGGAGCCAGATCTTTCTATATGCCTTCCCACCCATACCCTTGATACCTTGAGTAATATGGAAAAGTCGCCAAGACAGGGCAAGGGTGATACTAATAGCCCCAGCATGGCCTCATCAACCATGGTATACTTACCACCTCATGATGTCAATACACCAACCAATCACTCTTCCAAACACTCCAACCCTTCTATCACAAAAGCAGGGAAACAATGCATACTCACCTCCACAAGCTCCACCTAACAGTGTGGAGCCTTAATATTTCAATAATTTAGAACTGCAATGCTCCGATGAAGTCAGAAACATCCTGCTAAACAGCAGAAAACCTGAAACTAGAAAAACTTACCTTCAGAAATGGCGCAGGTTTGCCAGCTGGTGCTTCCATAGGTCAATCAATCCTTCGCACGCTACCATTCTGGAAATCCTTGACTATTTTCACCACCTTAAAGAGATGAATGTCGCAGTTAACACTATTAAGGTTCATCTAGCAGCTATTTCTACCTTTCACAACGCAATAGACTAATCATCTATATTCTCACATTGCATAGTAAAGAGATTTATGGTGGGATTGAATAACCTTTACTCGCAGACGCGTTCCCTTGCCCATCCATGGACCTCTCACGGGTTCTAAGGGTATTAATGAAACCCCCATTTGAGCCTCTAGCCACGGCCTCCCTTCTTAATCTATCAATGAAAGTCGCATTTTTTGTGACTATAACGTTTGTGAGGCGCATCGGAGAGCTAGCAGCCCTCATGGCTCATCCCTCATACACTATTTTTTATAAAGACAGAATCTCCCTCTGACCCCTAAATTTCTTCCAAAAATCACATCGGCCTTCCACATGCACCAGACTATACATCTACCTACTTTTTGTCTGAAACCCCATACCCCGAAACAGCAGATGGTCCTCCATACCCTGGATGTTAGGCGTGCCATTGCTTTCTACCTGCAAAGAACAAAACAATTTCGAAAGACCCCCAGACTCTTCGTCTCCACTGCAAAGTGCTCACAAAGCAACCCAGTGTCCAAACAGAGACTGTCAAAATGGATATCTTCCTGCATCAGAACTGCACACACGTTATTACAGACTGAACCACCTGATAATATAAGAGCACATTCAACCAGAGCAGTAGCCACATCAACTGCCTTTCTAAAGAACGTCCCTCTATTGGACATTTGTAAAGCTGCCACATGGTCTTCCACAGACACTTTTGTGAGACATTATGCCATAGAGCATTCCTCCCAGACAGACACATCACTGGGTAGAGCAGTACTAGCAACCTTACTTACTCAGCCCTCCGAAATCCCAACCTCCTAGACCAGACACTGCTAAATACTCACCTGAAGTGGAGCAGTCAGGGACACTGCTTGAAGAAGAAATGGAGGTTACTCACCTTTGTGCAGTAGCCGGAGTTCTTTGACATGCGTGTCCCCGACATGCTCTACTACCTTTCCTCCTCCCCTCTACTTTGGAGTAGTGTTTCCATCATCTGGTCTCCACGGTAGACAGGGAACTGAGGGAAAAGGGGCCGGGGGGAGGGGGAATGAGTGCACCTGCCTGCCAGCGGCATGAAAATCATGCTCCACGGTGACGCACGCAACCCCCCCCCCCCCGGGGACACTGTGAAAAAAAATCTCCGGGCTAGGTGCGGGGTGTGCCACACACCTGAAGTGGAGCATGTTGGGGACATGCATTTTGAAGAACTCTGGCTACTGCACCAAGGTGAGTAACCTCCATTCTTAAATCACTGTTTTGATTTAGCATTACTCTTTATTAGATGACTTTTATATTAACTTTGCTTCATCTTGTCTGTCTGTATGTGTTCCCCATGCTTTCCCACCTTTCTCCAGCAGATGGTGCAGCACTTACAGGTTAGGTTTTAGGCAAGTGGTGTTCATAGGTCTTGATTTGATTTGATATGTTTTTAGTCTTCATTGAAAAATAATGCAAAAACAAGTTTGGGGTTTTTTTAAGAACAGATGACCTTAAAGTCAATGCATTAAAATGGCAGCTGGAATTTTGCAAACAAATGCATTCCCAGTACTTAAAATGCTTTGTGCAAGAAGTCTGACCACTTTGTTTTCTTCATTTGTTTTAAGGTTCTGTTCTTAAAAAACAAACAAACAAACAAAAAAACAAAAAACAAACCCAAAAAAAAAAAAAAACTTTTATAGCTCACTGTTCTGGTTTATGGTGACATAACTGAACTGAATGGTTTCTGAATAGTCTTTAAGAATGAATGCACTATGCAGTGAGTGTATAGCATTTGTGAAATCTGTCACAGGCCCTCAAGTATTCCTAACCACACCCCTTGATAGCACTTGGAACTGTTCAGTTTAGGCTTTCGGCATGAAAAAGCCATAGCTGCTCCACTGCTGTAAGTAGTTTGCTGATTTACAGCAGCTGAGGATTCAACCAATTGTCTATTCATAAGTATTTATGAAACGATGTTAGGATTCAAGCAAATTCAAATAGTGAGGCCTGATTCTGATCTGAGTCATAAGTATTTACACTGGTGTAGCTTCACTGAATTCAATGGAATGGCTCCAGATTTATACCACTGTACATGATGGCTGAATTAGACGCCCCGTTTGAAGACAAGGTATGTGGGTATTGTGTCATTTACTACATGGGTGACTCTGAATTATTTCCTATTATGTTAAGACAAGGCAGGACCTTGGCTGGTGCTTGAGGCTGAGATTCAGGGCACATGGATTCCTATCTTGATTGCCACTTCCTCTGCGACCTTGTGGGGTGATTGCTTGTACTGCCTTTTTTCAGTTTTCTCTGTAAAATGGGGGTATACTTAATGACTGACATGGGGGTGGGGGGGAGGATGCAAGACTATCTGCAAAATACTGTGATCTGGTTGGATAAAAGGAGCTGTATGAGTGGCAGAATGTTATTTGGAAATTTGAAAATGACTACTGTTCATCTGTCTGTAAAAGAAAAAGGCAATGATGGATGAACATTTTAGAAGTCAATCTGACCAGAAATAATGAAATCTGTTCAGAGCTCGAGAAAGTTTACATAAGCATGAACAGAGAGTCTGATAGAAGCTGGCACTGGAATACACACACACAAAAACTCATGTGAATAGCCTTTCTTCCTGTATATTGGACCTACTGTGATCATTTAAAGCCTGAAAGGCACCTTTAGAGAGAAATATATTGCTCTTGGTGAGTATTGAAACAGAAAGAGTAATGACTATACAGATGGGACAGATACAAAGCTGATTGTTACACTTGGGTCCCTTGCCATTGGTTCTATCGTCTACTAAGGACTGCAGGAACCCTGTAGAACCTGAATTCTCTTACACAGTCACATAGCTACATTCAGGGTGGACCATGGGTGACTATTTAGATTGTATTATTTGCAAAGTCAACACTTATCCACTGAAGTGTGTGAGATGTTGGTATAGTTTTCTCCTTTTTGGAGAATAGCGAAATACTAGAGAATCTCAATTCTCTTAATGGCAACCACTGGAAGTGTGTCAGCTGACAAAGCTATTGCTTGTTCCCTTTAATGGGTCTTTATTTCTTTGATTTTTGATCACGACTTAATTTTTCTATTTAGATTTGCCATTTTTTGGTCTTATAAAGGTTCAAGAATGTCACAGCCATTTTGTCAGAGGCACAGTGTATAATAACCTTCTTTAGGTGTAAAATAGTTATCACTGTTGGGTGACTTGTTGCTGATTCAGCTCCCATTTTCAGGTACAGAGTCATTCAAACACAGATAAGCTGGCTATTTTCTGTCTCTGCATTACTAAAACAGATAACGTGTACAGTTGAAACCCCAATACTGTACATGGTAAGAACTTTTCCTTTAACCAGTGGCAGCTTCTAGGTGGTTGGTAATAGAATGATAGTAAGCTATTTTTAGTTGTTTGTGGTGAAATGAAGCAAAATGCTTTTCAAGGACAGCAATGAATATATGGATTACTTCAGACTTATTCAACCCTTGTGTGCTAGGTGTTTTTGTCTTCAAGGGGGTGAAAAAGTCAGGTATTATTAAGCATGACATAGTGAACAATTTAGTGAGTGGGAAAGAATCCAGAGTTGTTAAAAATTCTGCCCTAATTTATCCCGTCCTTAAGCTGTCACTTTGATAAGCACAAGCTGAAAACAAATGTTTCCAAAAATGGCTTGACAGATGTAGGTATTCTGCGAACCCATTCCACAAGCTGATATAAATGTAATAGAAGGTGAGATCATTTCACTTTTACAAGGGGGCTTTTGAAATCCTCACCATCATCTGATCCCTTGGGTAAGTATTGCCCTTAGATCATTTCGTGTTGCATTTGATGATTTAATGTACTGGTAACTCAGACCTGATCTAGGATCTCAAAGGTACATGAAGCTCTTGCTTCTTTGCAAATCATGGGCTAGATCTTGCTTCAATCATGCAAGCAGTCTCAAAAGAACTGCTACTAAAGTGGTCAGAATGGGGCACCATAGTTATAATGTGCTGATCCCCAAAAGTAGTATACCATGGAACTTCACTTCTTTTGTGACTTGAGAGAACTGGCACATGTAAACTGAGTTGTCAATTTGTGATCAACCGAAATAAAAAACAAGGATAATGGATCACAAAGTGAAATTTATGTATTCTGTTGCTTGAAGTTATTTGACAGTATTTCACAGTACAACAGTAAAAGTGCGTATTTTGTAAAAGGAATGGTGTATTAGTAATATAAAACCCTGCAACCTTCACTGCAGTTAAGTTTTCCTGGCATTTCAGAGAGATGGGCAGGTTTTTGTGTGTGTGTATACTAACAAGACTTCTATCTTGTATACATTTTTTAATATTTAAGATTTGAATTGCATAGTAATGATAATATGTACTCCTAATGTATATGGATGTCCTCTTGTATGAAAGGTGAAATTGTAACCATCTTCCAGAAGGATTTATATTACTCTTGGCTATGCAATGTGGGACTAAAGAGCAGTAGATTTAGAACCTGACTAGTGTTTTCTGGCTGGAGAAGGACTTAGCTTAAAAACTCCTTCAGATTCAGTGGGAAGTTTTCTGTTGTGTGTTAATGGGTTTTGGGTCAGGAATTAAGACTAGATAAAGGTTGTTTAAAAGGTACTTGATATGTTCTCTTAAGGATCAATAACGCATCCAAGAGATAGAACAAACTTTACACAATAGTGCTGAAACTCTTAGCAGTAACATGCAATGCATTTTGCGGTATCATGGTGTGGACACAGCAGAAACCCCATCCTTGACCTGCTAAATTGACTTCAAGGTAACCATAGAACAACCATCCATTTCATGTGTAGCTGTATGGATCCAAAATACCAGTCTTATAACCGGGTAAACTTCTGGTCAGAATTTGTTACTTAGTTTCAGATTATATTAAGTATTGAAGTACTTAACAGGGTCTTTGATGAATGATGAGTAAAGAAAAGCAAGTGAAATACTCAATGCAAAACATAAATAACAATGAAATATGTGCCAGAAAATTAATGTTTAAGTTAATGCTAAAGGTGTTGAAACAAAACTCATAGCAGCTTAAGTTCAAGAAGAAATTGGCTTTAGTTATGAACTTCCTGTCCTTGTTCTTTCATTTGTTTAAAAAAAAAACTTCTCAAATATTCCTTGCAAAGTTTCAGCCCTGAGCTAAATTGTGTTTATGGTCTAAATGTGAAACTCTGCAGCAAAAGCTTACAGGAGAAGTATTGGCTTAAGCAGTTGCCATTTTTAAACAATTTTTTTTTCCCTTGGAGGGAGGAAAAAGGATAAAAACTGTTTTAAAAAAAAAAAAAAAAAGTATACGTTGATATTCTTAAGTTGCATTCAGCACACTATCTTTTTCATAACTTTCTTGTAAGGCCATTAAATCCATTTCCTCCTAAATCATCCCAGTAATTTAGTGGACTTGTGGACACAGATTGTTAGTAGCATTCTTTTTAAGTGAATTAAAACTGCAACCCTATTGATTCTTGGAAGTGCTCCTTGTTGCAGGGTCAAGAGAGGTAAGATCGAAACCAAGTGGAGTGATAAGGAGTTAATTTGGTTACAGCATCTAGTTCACTCATTCCCCTTTCCTCATGACCAGTGAAGTGAGCCCAAAGTTACCTATTTCACAATTTATTAAAAATATGTGAATATACAAAGCCTATAAAATGAATATCATTGATTATAGGAGGAATATAATTCTATCCACCCGTATTGTTATTTACTGCTTTAGCTTACCAAATGCAGGCACTTTACCTTGAAATAATCATCTTTGCAACAGAAACCACTGCAGATTCCTTAGCAGTTTGTCAGAAAAAAAGGGAGGTTTCATAGCTTTTTACTAATAAGCCTGAGAAACCATGAGATAATACTCTTCTCATTACATTCTTTGTTCAGATGTTGATGGGAGGAATTATCTGCCCTTGCTTCAAGGTCAGGGAAGTACTGAGTAATAGAGCAAGATTGCTGATAATTGCTTGTGTGTAGTATGTGGCCTTTTGGCCCCAAAGTAGGTGTCCAGTGAAGGCCACTTCATGCCCAAAACTTGGGCCCAACCTTTAGCCCTCAGGAACATGGCCAGCCGTGGCCTTTTTTGTCCCCATGTAGGGTTACCAGATGTCAGGCAAAAAGAGGACATGTCCTGCTTTTTATCTTCATGTCCTCCCTCTGGCACATATTTTAAAACATGATTTTGTCTGGCTTTTTACTTAAAGTGGTTAAAGTGTGCTGGAATGCCACAGAATACCTTATTTTGGGGGGAAAGTGTTCCAGGGCTCCTTAAAAACAAGAATATTACATTAATACTTCATTTTCTTCATGTGTCCTCCAATGTCCTCCTTTTTATACTTCCCTGTCGTCCTTTCCAGACTTTGATATCTGGTAGCCCCCTGTTCTAAATCCTCCACAGGTATTCAAAGAGCTGCTTTTGTGGAAAGGAGCTAATGGTTCATGTCTACACAGGTGCAGTAAAATGAAAACTGCAGGCATGATTGCATCTTGAAAATATTCTCAAAGTAATGCCCTTTAAGCCAAGGAGGAGGTGGGCTTCAGAACCCGAGTTGCAGCCTCAAAGCACAGTCTGTGCAGCTATTAATGTTTAGAGTGCTAGCGAAAGCCTCTTGTACCCATCTAGTCTAGTGTCAGCCCAGGCTGGGAGGCTTTCCACTGCAGGTCATGTAGATTTGCTCTAAGTGTTGAATTCTTCAGCACTGTAACATTCAGGGATGATGATCCTGAAGTAATAATCAAAGTATGGCTTTCTCTCTGAAGACAAAGGGCCAAATTCTGTCCTTGGGTATATTTGCACAGTAGCTTCAATGATTTGGGAACTGGGGATATAATTTAATCCACAAGCAGTATGTACAAGAACAACTCAAAGTTGTGATGTTTTCTTCTGTGATGCTGTTTGAACCCACTGGATTATCTCATTTTTAAATATGATTGTATTTATAGACAAAAGATAAATGTCCTATGTGTGAACAGGAGTGGTGTCTGTTTCACCACTGAGGGATTGCAGTAAATCCAGCAATGTCCTCTGTATTTTTGCTAGCTCTTGAGGCTCTAGGCAAAGCCTTCTGGAAGAGCCGGACTTGTGAAAGGATTTCCTCCATTTTAAGCACTAAGAATCACAGCTGATCTCACATCCACCAGTACAAACCTAAGCTAATTCCATTGCTGTATGCTTCAAAATGTCACTTGTTCTGATTCCAACTTTGCACCCATGAACATGAAAACAAAATCTGAGACCATCTTTATAATGTTGGAGCCAAGTCAGTAACTGAATTATTCAATACAAACTGTCAATACTTTCCTCAGAGTTTCAGAAAACAGTGAAACAATCAATGTCAATGTGACTGACTGTTCAGAACCAGAAGAATATGAACAACAGTAGTTAAACAAGGTCATAAGTAAATTTAGTACAGTTTACACTCAGGCAACCAACTTATTCCATTCAGTAAGGATCAGAGGAAAAGAGTTTTGGGGCATAGATCAACAAGCAAGAAAATTTAATTTTCTTTTGTGATGTAAAATGCATACCTTTGCACCATGATCCAATCTCATGGAATGTGGGTTTGTTTTTTTTTTAAGCAGTCTCCTATTTAACTAAATCAATATTAGGGGTTAAATTATGCCAGAATGCACCAGAACACCATTCTGGGCCCCACCATTCTTAGGCAGCCAGCATTCTGGGGCCCCTAAAAATAGAAAATGGAGCTGGAACACTGCATTCTGGGGCCCACTATTTTTAGGGCATCCAGTGTCCTGGGGCCCCTAAAAATAGAAAATTGAGCCAGTGTGTTCCGGCAGGGCAGGCACCGCTACAAGAAGAGGGAATATCTGCCTAGCTGTGAAGTGCTGGCTGGCCCCCTTGCACAGGTGCAGGTTGTGCTGGAGGTAGATGCCTCAGAGTTCAGCCTGGAGGGGGAGTAAGGGATGATTCTCCTCTGCCCCCTTCCTCAGGCATTGGGAGCAAAGAGGTGAGCAAGAGTGGGGCCTGGCCTTCCCTTGGGTGGCTCAGGGGGTGTAGGCTGGGAAGAAGGGGTTGGGATGGTGGGCTGGAGAGGTGTGGAGGGAGTTGGGGGATGGAATGAAGATGAAGGAGCTAGAGGTTAGGAGGGCTATAGTGGGGACATGGGGGGCAGGGAGCTTAGGGAATGGGGATGGGCACAGCAGGGATGGGAAAAGAGGGTCTGATGGGGCAGGCATTTGGGGGGCAGTAGATGAGGTGGATGAAGGGGGCCTGGAAATTTAGGAGTGTTCTGGGGCCTGCCAAATTATACTTTAACACCTGAAATATTATCCTTTCAGAATTCCATTTGCCCCATGGGTGTATGCAGTGAGATCCCAGGAAACTCAGAGTTCAAACTTTAAAACGAGCATTCCCTTCTAGCTGACAGATTTGAGGACCATTCACAGAGCAGGAGGCATTGCTAGCAAAACCCTGGGACAGCAGAAATCTTGTGGAAATGGTGCTTTTATTCCACAGTGGGCACCATCTCAGAGAGGGTACAGGCAGAGCTTGGGAGTTTTGTCATCCTGAGCAATGTTTATTTTTGCATAACTGTTTCTAGGGCTCCAGGGGAGTGCTGTTCCTTGAAACCCCAACATCCTAATCCAGGTGGAGATAGAGGGGCCTCTGTAAGTTGTCCTGGAGTGGGAAGCATGCTATGGAACCACTTCTTTCTACTGTTTCCCTTTCTGTAAATGAGGGGAGCACCTGGTCTGAAAAGTGAATTTGAGTGACACAAAACAGAAGGCTGTAGGTGAACTCTAGGCTCCGATGAAATCAATGGGAATTGTGCCAGTGATTTTAAAGGGGCCAGAATTTCACCCAATGTGTTGGTGAGCTGCTGGAGTCAAGTCATTTTTGCCTAGTTAAGCCCGTCGAGTCCCACTCCACTTCCTAGAATAGCTCAGTTGATAAGGAAGTCACCGTTTACAAATATAGAATAGCTCCTGCAGCAAACACTTAACATAACGCAGCTGCCATTTAAAAACACAGAGTAAACCCTTCTCTGAAACTGTCTGGAGGACTATTTTTAGTCAGCCATTTCTCAGATTGGCTTTTACATTCTGGTGGAGAAGTGGAATGTTGGATATGTTTGTAGACACTGCAAATAGTGTTTGGTAAAATTGATTGTGTTAGTTTGACACTCGCAGTTGCAATTTCATGCTAAAAAAGAATCCCAAAACACAGCATCTCAGTGTAACCGGTTTAAATACTGTCATTATCTGTAACAAACAACCCCTCTATGGGCTCCACAGAACCATGCTGATCTGCAGTGCCAGCATTTGAAAGAGCTTTTTTCCTCTTTGATTTTATATATTATACCCACACAAAATATGAATTTGGTCTGAACTGTGGAAGTACCAGGGAAAATGAGTCACCTAGAATAGCTAATTCAGCCCTGGCATAGTCAGACTACTCATGTTGATGTTAGTGGGGGAGAGAGGAGCCTTTCTGCCCTGACCAAATGTAGCTAATGGTCTTTCTATAACATCAAGATGGCCTTGAAATCTTTGGGGATGTCTTAGAGGTCGTGTGAGATGAGGGATTTGCCTTTTAGATGTGGGAGCTGATGGCTTCAGTCCAGCAACCTCTTCAGCATATGTTTAAGCAGGAATAGTTCCATTAGCTTTAATGGTACCTACTATTGCTGAAAGCTAAGCATATACCTTAAGTGCTTTGCTGAATTAGGGTCAGTGTAGCTTTCATTGTTTAGGGTTCTTTTTCAAGGCTTTTTTACAGCAAAGTAATGTCTAAATGATCAAGAGCTACTTCTGCCCCCAACCACCTGCAGTAAGTCGTCGTTGCCACAGCTGACGTGTGTGCGGCAGACAACGATGTGTGATGAAGATGAAACTACTGCTCTTGTATGTGATAATGGTTCAGGGCTTTGCAAAGCTGGATTTGCAGGGGATGATGCACCAAGGGCTGTTTTTCCATCCATCGTTGGACGTCCTCGACACCAGGTCAGTTTGTTCCCAAAAGGCAGAGCTGTATGCTTTTATTTCTCTTACAGAGCCCTTGAAAACTCTGTTATGTGTAACTTAAGCATAATGTAGGCCTGAGCCTGCAGATTTTTTTTCTTCTTTGAAAAAGTTTGTTTTAATGTTTCTCCCTAAAAATCAAGCAGAAGGGAAAAAAAGACAAAAGGAGAAGAAAATATGAAATAGCAAAGAAAAGGAAGCAAACAGGAAAAGGAGATGCACTTCCTGGTTTCCATCTGCTAGGAACTAATAAAAATTTTCTAAAACAGTAGACCAAATATTTTCAAATTTGTCTGAGGGCCCTCTTCTCCAGTGAACCAGTGCCAGTTCAGATCAAATTTTTGCAGATTTCCACAGGAGTCTTGTATGTTTGAAACTGGAAAATAGTGTTGATGATTTTTTTGGGCTAAGTATATTCTATCTGTTGAAAGTGATTTACTTATTTCAGTAAAATAATGTATAGAATTCAAGGTAAGGATGTTAGTTTCCTGAAAACCAAAATTTGTTTGGGAAACTATGAATGAAAACCTGCAATACTACATGCACAAAACATAGTATCTTATTTCAGGGGTTAAAGTAGGCCAGAACACACTGGAATGGCATTCCAGGGCCTGCTATTTTTAGGGGCTCAGCATTCTAGGCCCCCTAAAAATACAAAGTGGAGCTGCAACGCTGTGTTCCAGGGCCCACCATTTATAAATAGTGGGCACTGGAACACAGTGTTTCAGCTCCATGTTCTATTTTTAGGGGCTTGTAATGCTGAACCCCTAAAAATAGCAGGCTTCGGAATGCCATTCCAGTGCATTCTGGCAGGCAGGGAGCTGCCTCTGGCTGGGGGATTTTAAATCTCCCATACTGAACCAGCTGTCACTGAGCATGCTCAGAGCTGGCTCAAGGCCAGAGCTTCAGCCCAGGCAAGGGTCAGGGCTGGGGCTGCTTAGCCCCGTGACCAGGTAAGGGGGTCATGGGGGGGGGTTCGGGGACAGGCAGGCTGGCCTAGCAGGGAAAGGGCGCAGGGGAGGGGGTTGGCCAGGACATGCATGAGGTGGCCCAGACCTGCGTGAGGGGGACCTGGAACTTTAGGAGGGTTATGGGGCCTGCCAAATTATACATTAACCCCTGTATTATTTAACTCTTTATATATTGTGCATTGGGTTTGACTAATATTTAGAGACAGCATGCAATTTTAAGTTACCCAAATGCATGCAGTTTAATGGCTGCATCTCCATGAAATTAATGAGCTACTCATGGAATAGATTTGATGGCAGTTGCTGAATAATAAGCTATGTCTAGAGTGACAGCAGTAACAGATCAATTTCTCCAGATTGGTCTCAAGTTGCGGTTAGGGAGGTCGAGGCTGGATATTAGAAAAAACTTTTTTACTAGGCGAGTGGTGAAGCATTGGAATGAGCTGCCAAGGGAGGTGGTGGAATCTCCATCTTTGGAGGTGTTTAAGGCCCGGCTGGACAAAACCATGACTGGGATGGTTTAGTGGGAGTGGTTCTGCCTCTGGCAAGGGGTTGGACTAGATGACCTATGAAGTCCCTTCCAACCCTATGATTCTATGACTACAACACCAATTTGTAATGACTACATTTTCAGGGCGTTATGGTAGGAATGGGTCAAAAAGACAGTTACGTTGGTGATGAAGCCCAGAGTAAAAGAGGGATCCTGACACTGAAGTACCCAATTGAGCACGGGATCATCACTAACTGGGATGACATGGAAAAGGTGAGCAGTTTTCTTTCTTTTATTATTTAAGTCCTTTTTAATTTGTTTTGGTTGGCACCCACAATGTATCAGATACGCTCTAGACAGAGGGCACAATCCCAACCTGAAGGAACTCAGAAAAGAACAGGCAGAATTTAGGGGGAAGACTATACAGTACATTAGAAGAACAATCATGGTGGTTGTTAGCCTTGTTTTAGAAATAGTAAGGTTGTCATAGGTTGCAGAGGCTTTTTACTTTCTCTAAGTCATGCATATGACTTATTATAATTATTTCTCAGTTTTTGCCGTATGATCTAGAAATACACTAATTTATCTGCTGCATTTACAGCATGCTGGGAATCCTAACTGAGGCAAAACTGCTTTTTAAAGTCTGTTGGAGTTTAGTCAAAGTAAAAGTTTTAGACTGGGATCTCCAGAATCCAAATGGAGAAAAATTAAAACAGTCTTCCTCACCCCAGAATACATGAAGACAGACAGAAGACAGAAAGTACCAATCCTTCCTCTTAACTTCACAGGCAAGAAAGCCTCATGGATATTATCACCTTGTATTTACACATCTTGCACTCTCAGTGCTTCAGATGTTATAAGCAACATGTATTGGGGGAGCTACAGATGTTAGAAAGGAAAAGATGAAAATTTTCCTTTAAACCTGTGCTCTGAGGTCAGTGTGAGATTTTTCTCTATAGAATGTGTTTTTGGTTGCAAACTCCAGGGTAGCCTTAAATATCCCAACAGTGTGAAAATACTTATTTCCTATCAAGGATGATTTTCTTGGTATTTATCCAGTTGATTTTATAACTGTCTCATGGAGGATCTATTAAAGAGGCATCCTAAAGCAGGCACAGACATTGAGTTGTTTTGCTGGAGAACACACCAGAGACACAAGCGTCAACAAAACCAGTGCAAAGGTACAAAGCCTGTAGGGTGGGATCTGGAGCTAGTTCATCTTATTATCTCATTCTCCACTTCACGTGGTGATTTGAGGATAATTCTTCCTGGTATTTTCATCCCTTGTTTCCCCCCTTTCCCCAATCTCTGCAGGTATTTCAATGGGAATGGTTGATCTGATACATCTCTCTTTGATCCTGGTTTTCTCTTTGCCTTTATGCTTAGAAGAAGAATTGTAAACACTATGGATAATTACAGAGTGTAGTGCATGTGTGTGTGCATGCACAGGCATGTGCAAAAATAACACCATTTAGTTATATTCTTTCAAATTCATAAACCTTCAATATTTACTACAGTGCTTCCCAAGTGCGTGGATTAAAGTTAGTTCAGAAATGATGGAAGTTCCGTTGTTCGTCTATGAAAGTAAATTGCATTCTTTGTCCTCTAGATAGAAGCATAGCATATTCATATTTTCTCTCTCCGGTAGTACCTCTTTTGACTGCTTTCTGAGACACAGGTCTCTTCTCTGTGAAGTAGCAAGTCTACTCCACATTTTCCTACTGAGCCCCAATGTATCACTCTTATTAAAATAAACATCTAGTCTTCCTGGTGGCAGAGAGGAAGCTGCAAATGCAAACTCCGAGGGTTCAAAACCCAGGAGGTAAAGCAAGAGAATTCCAAATGTTTTTTTTTTTTTTTAAAGTCTTGTGTGTTTTTCAACCTTTGGGAATGACAATACTGGAGAAACACAAAAGGGACAGGGACAGGAGAGCGAGTGGCAACTGTGCCAAAGAACAGGACAGTTGGGCATGGAGGGGAGTGCCCTTCTGTCCATGCATTACAATGAAGGGAGTTCACCAAGAGACTGGGAATCATTGCAGTATATGTACTTATTTGTGCATGTGTATTGTTGTAAAACATCCAATGGAGTGTTTTGAATTAAGGGTAGGATGTGTGAGCGATGAAGTGTAGCTTTCTTCCACTTACGTTTCAATTCACAATATTCACAGGAGTATTGCTCTTCTTTTTCAGTGAATAGTAGTGCAGGACAGTATTTATAACTGATTTATTTTCAGCTACTACACTGATAATTTATAGGAGGAGAAGCATTAGAACAGAACTTTTTTGTGTCTTGTGACTACATGAATATTTAATATAACTATTTAGAATAATTTCAACTTAAGACAGTAATTTCCCTCATACATTATCATAACTACTGCTTAAATTTAGCTTTAGTCATATGACCAAATAAAAATCAAAACTATTTTTAAAAAACATTTTCATAAAATAATGGAAACTAGAGCTTGATCAGTTCACTAAATTACCAAGTATCTAATCATGTTGGGAGCTGAGAACATAAAATGAGATTCTGAACTGCCTGAAAATGTCTTGCTTTGGAAAAACTTTAAAACTTTTTTCTTAATCTAGAAACAAAAAAACTGAAAACAGGGAGGACTATTCCATGCAATAAACATCTCCACTGATTTATCCCAATCACTGTAAAATTATTTAAGTGCTGAACTTCCCATCTCTTCCTTTGGGATGCCCTTCCCCTGTCTGAGCTCTTTCCTTTAAGTTTGTTGTGATATTTGGCCTATATTTACCTTAGTTATGTTTCATATCATTTCTGTTCATTTTACCCAAACAATTTCTCTCCATCCTTGGTGTTTTAAACCCTTCAAATAATTAATAGGTCTGAACTAAAACACAAGACCTGGAGACTTCTGCATTTTGGGAGAATGAGAAGAAACCCAAATTTTGCAACGGTTACCATTTTTGTAATGGCTCAAAGCACAGCCCAAAATCTGAGTGTTCCCAAGGTTCCTTAAACCCAGAGGCCTTGGTAACTTTACTCTTTGCGAGGCAGTATCAAGAAATAAACAAAGGGGGAGACAGCACCTTCATTGCTGTGTGGTAACAGATCACGTAGAATCAGTTTTTTTACTTAAAACCTTCACTTTCTTAATCTCCAACACTGTCCCAAGAATGCTTTTATTCAAAGTCTCTGGCTTAAGAAGAAGATTATGTGATAGTGGTCATGGAATTCATGACCTCTTGCAACATCCAAGATATTCTTTGCTTCAGATGGGTGGTGGAATGGGGCAAGATTTGTCAGCCACTGGGGGACCCAGAGTCTCTCCACCCCATGGGAGGTGAGGGGGAAATCAGGGACCTGGAGCTCTGAGCTGCAGCCAGCATCAGGGAACCCCTGGAGCTCCCTGCCACTACCCTCTGACACTGCAGCTCCCAGGTGTCATAGATAGCTAGGGGACTCACAGGAGCTCTCTTTCACCAAGGGCCTGATAGGTGGCATCCTTGAAGCTCTTTGTCTTTGTGAGTGACAGGTGGTGTCCCCAGAGCTCTGTGTCACTGTAGGAGACTAAGGTTTCCAAATGCAGCCGGTGGCCCCTGCAGCTTCCAGCCACCATGAGTGGCAGGGGGACAAGACATTCTGATCCACCACTGTTGGTGGCAGGGAGCGCCATGGCCAGAGGGTCTCCAGGTGCTGGACACCCCACAGTTCCAAACTGCAAACTCCATGAGGTGGGGGAAGAAAGTCTGCAGACCTAGAATTTCAACCCTGGCCTCCAGCTCTGTCTCCATGGGCAGTGAGGAGAAAGGGGGGGATCAGGCCCCACTGTTCTCATCCTGTCCCACTCCACCCAGTCAGCCCCATTTTTCATAGTTATTTTTAATAAAATAAATAAAATAATAAAGAGGGCACAACTTTAGTGATTTTTTGTTTATTGCCCTGACTTCTCCCTGACTTTCTAAAAAATACCTGACAAAATCTTAATGTGTCATGGGCATACAGATAGAATAGATTATAGAGCAATGTTCCCTCCAAGGGGCTGATGAAGGTGAGCAGCATGTGCTGCTCAATGTGCTCCCCCTGCGGGCCCAATCCTGCCCCCCCCAGCTCCGCTGCCCACCCGGCCTCATCCCAGTGGGGCAGAGCAGCCAACAAGCCTGCCCCCAGCTGGCCGTGCCTCCCCAGGGGCAGAAGGGGCCAGCGCTGAGCTCCGGGGTGCGGGTTTGGGGCACTAGAGTGGCCTGCCCTGCTCCCAAAGAGTTTTGGCTGCTTTGCCCCCAGCCCCCCTCCTCCAATGGGTCTGTTCCATGGCCTTTGGGGGGACCAGGGGCAAAGTGGCCAAAACTCTTTGGGAGGGGGGCTGGCCACTCCCACACCCCAACCCTGCACCCCAGAGCTCAGTGGTGGCCCCTTCCACTCCCCAGGGAGGCACAGCCAGCTGGGGGCAGGCTGGCTGGCTGCTCTGCCCCACTGGGGTGAGGCCAGGTGGGCTGATGGGCAGAGCAGCCTCCAGCCCCCATCACCCCCCCAGGAGTTGGAAGGGGGGGTCAAGGCCCTCTTACCTGGCTGCCCCAGCGGCGCTGCCAGGCCCCGGCCTCTCCTCCGGCCGAGGGAGCTCTCACCGAGCCTGCTCTGAGCGGGAATTTCAAAAACTCCCAGCTCAGCGTCACTGCTTGGGCAGAGACTGTAGCTGCCGGCCGTGCGCGGCCAGCAGCTTTCCCTATGCCAGGAAGTTAAAGGGAACATTATTATAGAGACACCTTACTCCACAAGTCTTGGAGCTGTCTTTGGGTCTTTCAGCAGCAGATTTTTGGTGGTCCAATGTTCCCTCTAACTACTCATAGACTGTGTGCGCAAACAATTTCTTTGTGTGCACAAAAACATTTCTTTGTGAGCACCAATATTAGCACTATTGAATTTCTTTGTGCGCACTTTATTTTGTTGTGTGCGCCGGTTTCATGACCTGTGTGCGTGCGCACACGTGCACACCTTAGAGGGAACAGTGGTCAGGTTTATTGTCTGCTGCTATAGATCTTACCAATGAGTGGTTAAAGTTATCTACTTGACACACCCAAAATTCTCTTCTTGTATGCAAATAGCTATAGAGAGGTCAATCCAAAATGTTACATAGCTGATGAACCAAAATTAATCTCTAGACAAAAAGCAGGTGTTACATAAACGTGTCACTAAAAAAACTTGTTAAGCAAGCTGTTTCGAACTATTAGTCTGGCAATATATTCCTTAAAATGACCTTCCAAAAATATATCCAGATTTCCTCTTTTTTCTCTGATGAATAACCTTGCATGTCAGGGAGAATACAGCTGTAGTCAGGTCTACTCCTTGTGATTGCGTCCTCTTCCTCCTGGTTTTGTGATACTAAGTTCCCACAGAGGCCTACTAAATGCAATAAGCAGAAATAATTGCTAGTTCATTCCAATAACTGGACACCTGGCTGGTTGCTTAAAATGCCCCTTTTTATGAGCACACTTCGTTTTCTGAGGTGTTTAAAATTCAGATGTGATACGCGCACACACGCACACTTTCTTCAGTTCATCTCTTGTGGGCAACCTCAGACTTCATGTTGCTCCCCTAGTAACCTGATTTATGAGAGCATCCAGTAGTTTGATGTGTCAGGAAGTTAATTAGCTGGAAATAAGTAGCTGGCGTTGGACAAAATTAAGAATCTTTTCCAGAATATGAAAGAATTTAAAAAAAAATACAGAAATGAGCAGCGAGAGTATTTAAGAATGCTTCCTGTTACTCAGCAACTTCCCCTTTTTTGCTGATCACAAAAGCAGAAAGGAACATCTTTAAATTCTTCATAGTCAAAAAACCAAACCTTTGGACTTTGACAGCTGGTTTTTATCAGGACGGACTGCTAAAGCTGGCAGTGTTAGAAGTAGATCGCAACGTCCACCATAAAAGTTCCCAAAGTACTTTACAGATTACACGGCAGAAACTCAGTTCAGCTTTAAGTTTGGTTCCAGGGTTAGCGGTCTGATTTTCAAAGATAGTGAAAATCACTGGACTCTTTGTAAAGCCTACATGAGCTAAGACTGATTGATAGGGACACTTAGGCGACCTTAGAAGCCATAGAGTTGCCCTGCTACCTGAAATGGAGAATTTCTTCCTTCACATAACTGTCAAATGCTTAGTTCAACTACTCTATTTGAAGTTGAACCTTAGTGGGCACACCCACTTAATAAGGACGATAGGCTGATAATCTGTGGTACCCAAGCAGAATGATTCTCCTGTTCAGAATCTGGCCTCATATCTACTCTCTTACACTGCAAACCCATTAATTTCAGCTCTGAAGAATAGCAGAATTTGTCCTGTCCTGCATATATTTTTGTATGAAGATATTTAAAATTCACCAGAACTGAATTTGAGCTAAAAAAAATTCCTCTTTCAACACAATTACCCACCAAGAAAGGAAGCAACCAGTAAAATGTTGCCCTGTACAATCTTTTCATTTTAGATTTGGCATCATTCTTTCTATAATGAACTTCGTGTTGCCCCAGAAGAGCATCCAGTGCTGCTGACTGAGGCCCCCTTAAATCCCAAGGCTAACCGGGAAAAAATGACTCAGGTAACAATTTGGATATTATTGTGTTATTGTTGTGCTGGACTTGTTTTTTCAGTGTAGAGGACTAAAGTTAAATAGTTTTAGATACACAATTCCCTCTTCTTCCCTGGAGGGAGTCCCTCAATGATACAATTGTGGACATTGGTTGGGCCATGGGGAAAAGCTTGTTTTTCTGCTGCCTATGCTGATCCTGTTCTGTGGTTGATGATAAATTATTTAGTTACTACATTTGCAAGTGATTCTTAGTTCCCAAATGCCTTATGGACACTAAGTTGACTTCCCTCACAAGGATGCTTTGCTGCACGGCCTCATTTTTCTCTTGGGGAATGTGCAGCAAGGTTATTAGGCCTCACATTTTCAAAAATAATCTCTAATTTTAGTGCCCATCTCTGGATAACTGATATTCAGCAGGGCTGAGGTGTCAGTCTCTTGTCTTCAGCAGGAGTTGTGAGTGTTCAACCATTCTTAAACTCAAGTCCCTCAGTTCCAAAGAGGTAGTCATGTTAGTCTAGTTCAGCAAAATAAGCAAGAGTCCTGTGGCACTTAAGGACTAACAAATTTATCACCAGAGGTTAAAGTAAGCCGGAATGCACCGGAACAGCATTCCTGGGCCCTCTATTTTTAGGGGCTCAGCATTTCAGGCCACCTAAAAATAGGAAATGGAGCTGAAACACTGTGTTCTAGGGCCTACCATTTAAAAACAGGGGGCCCTGGAATGCAGCGTTCCAGCTCCATTTTCTATTTTTAGGGGCCCACTGAATGCTGAGCTCCTAAAAACAGTAGGAGCCAGAATGCTGCTCTGGTGCGTTCCAGCAGGGCAGAGAGCTTCCCCCAGGGTGGGAGATTTCAGGCCCTGCCCAGGCCCCACCCCCAGGCTGCAGGCCCTGCCCCCTGGCCACAGGCCCCACCCTCTGGCTGGGGACAGGGCCAGAAGCTGCAGCACCACCATGGGCGACTAGGCTCTGTATCCCCGGCTGGGGATCGTGCCAGAAGTGGCCGCGGGCGGCGGGGTCCTGCATCCCTGGCCGGGGATGGGGCCGCCGCAGCCACTGGCGGCTGGGCTCTGGATCTCCGCCCCGATTGGGCCTGGAGATCCGGGGCAAATGCCCCGGCTGCCCAGCACCAGCGACACCTCTGCCTGAGCCTGCTCTGACTGAGCATGCTTCGAGATTCTGAACATGCTCAGTCAGAGCAAGCTCAGCGCTGAAGGAGCAGCCTGTGGGGTGGCCACTCCACTCAGGCAGCCAGGTAAGGGGTCGCAGGGGCAAGCCTGGGCTGGACGAGGAGCTGCAGCCAGGAATGTGGGGCTGAGGCTGCTCCAAGTCCACAGTGCAGGCCCTGGGGCGGTGAGGTGGGCTGGAGCTGGGGCTGGCACAGGGAGTGGCAGGAAGCACTGATCAGGGCCCCCCAGCTTCCTGCGGATACAGAGAGGCACTGGGTGGGTAAGCAGCCCAGTGTCTCCTTCACCTATAGCCCTAGCCCCTCAACTCTCCTGCTTCAACTCTTCTCTGCCCTCATCTCCTGCCTCTGCCCCTTTCACCACCACACCT
>ML681963.1:109704066-109728117 GCA_007922195.1 Podocnemis expansa
GTGCCCTAATCCTTCCTGGGCGGGGGCCTGCACATGCGGGAAGGGGTCTTGGACAATATGGGAAGGGGGGCTGTCAATTAGGAGGGTTCCGGGGCACCACCAAATTATATTTTAACCCCTGTTTATCCCATGAGCTTTTGTGGGAGAAAATCCCACTTCCTCAGATGCTTTAAGTGTCTGGTGTAGGGCACACACAGACTGAAAATATCTGCTATAGACCTTCAAAGATACAAACACTTCATAGATGGAGGTTGTTCATAACTCTGAAATGTTTGTAACACTGAACAAAATGTTCTGGTGGTTTTCTTTTTTCAGACGTTTACAACAGCACATACTTAATACAGCTCTGAAACTTTATTATGAAGAAGAAAAATACTGCTTTAAACAAGCTTAGTGTAAATATAACATGAACAAAATAGTCTCCTAATCTTGATAGATCTTTTATAAGTATTCCTTTTTTTCTTTTATTTTTAGTATTGTACTGCTCCTTCACTCTTTTATAAACCCTATCATCAGTGTCTTCTAGAGGCTGGAGACATCTGCACAGGTGGCACCAGGCAGCCCTGCCCGGTTTGGAAGCAGCTCCCTGCCCTATTCCTGTTTCTTGCCTTTGAGTTGAGCTGAGTGAGCCTGCCCTGCAACCTCGGTGTTACAAGTCCTAGCCCTCAGACACCTGTCCCCAGGGCTTGCCCCACTTTGTGCACTGCCCATTGTGCTCCAGAGGAAGCATATGGCAGAGAGTGGCCACCAGTCTACTTGCCAGCACCTCTCCTTCTCCTGCCCCTCATATCCTAGAGGCGCGTGCAGGGCCCAGGAGCACAGCCACAGGCAAAGCTTGTGGCCATATCAGTGCACACATGATGTAGGCTGTTACCCTTGGAAACTCCTCCAGAATTCAGTGTGTTGCTGGCAGCTTGGACTCTGGCTCCTCATAGTCTAGGCCAGGCTCTGACTGCAACAGCAGCAGCTTCCATCCTAGACAGCTTCCTTGCAGCATTAGCAACTTGGGCTGCTGCAGCTTTTTTCCTGGATGCAAGCTTGCTCCCTCCTTGCGGCAGGAGATGGGGGGGGGGAGGAATATGTCCTCCTCCTAGTTGGGTGGTGGCAGGGGGAGAAACAGCACTTGTAGCTTACAGGAAAACAGTGCAGACCCCAGGCTGCTTCTCCTTAAGCTGCCAGCAGGGAATCCCCTCAGTGCCTGTGAACCACAGCATCTCTACCTCCTACCTGTAAGTGGCTGCCGCTCACATGGCAACTGGCCCCAGGGCCCCAGATATGCCTACCTTTAATACACAATAAGTGGTTAAAGTATAATGTGGCAGGCCATGGAACCCTCCTAAATTTCTGAGCCCGCTTCATGCCCGTCCAGACCCCCTCAGCCACCCCAGCTACTGCCCCCCAAACCCCTGCCCCCACCCCAGCTACTGCCCCTGAAACACCTACCCCCCCCAGACTCCTCTTTCCCCATGTTCTCCTCAGCCTACCCTCCCTTTCCCTTATGGCTGCCCAACTGTCCCCAACCTCCCCCCCCAGACCCCTTACCCCGTGGAGCCAGGGAAGGGGCGCGTGGGGCTCTTGGATGCCACTGAGGTGTCTGAGGAGCCAAGCCAGGCCAGGGCAGGGGAGGGAGGCTGCAGCTGAAGCACTGGCCGATGAGCAAGAGGGGGTATGGGCCTGAGACCCAACAGGTCTGGGCAGGGCCACTGCAGGTGCTGGGAAAAGGGAGGAGGAGTGGCTGGGCTTGGTTCCACCCAGGAGTTAAAGTATAATTTGGCAGGCTCCAGAACCCTCCTAATCAGCGAGGTCCCCTTCCCATATTGTTCAGGCCCCAGCCAAGGTAGGAAGAGGGCACGGGATGAGGAGCAATGGAGCAGGGCCAAGAGGTGGGGTGTTGAAGGTGTGGCTGGGGGCAGAGGCAGGAGATGGGGGCAGTGAAGGGGAGGGCGGGAGGCATCAGGGTGGTGAAGGGGGGGAAGGGCAGGAGATGGGGCAGAGAGGGGGTAGGTGGTGGCAGGAAGTGGGGGGCTGGGGCAGGGCAGGAGATGGGGCTGAGGTGGGAGGCTGGGGCAGAGAAGGGTTGGAGCATGGGAGTTGGGGGCCTAGGGCCAGGGGTCTTACCGAGAGTGGATGCTGGGCCACTCACCCAGCCAGTGCCCCTCTGTGGCTGTGGGGAGCTCAGAAACCCCGATTAGGGCCAACCTGGCAGAAGTGAGTCCTCCTGGCCCCGGCCCCAGCCCTGGCCTGCCTGCTGGGGAAGGCCCAACTCCCACTCTTTCTCTGGGTCCGGCCCAGGCCTGCCCCCAGGTCCCCCTTACTTGACTGTCAGAGCTGAATGGTTGGGCTGGGCTGGGCTGGCCTCTCCGTCAGGCATGCTCTAAGTATGCTCAAGGTGGGAGTTTTAAAAGCTTCCAGCTTGGGGGAAGCTCCCTGCCTGCCAGAAGATAACTCCGGCCAGCAGGGAGCTTCCTCCAGGCTAGGACTTTTAAAATTGCTGCAGAGGTAGTAGGCAGAATGCACTGGAATGCTGCGTTCCATCCTGTAATTCAATTTTTAGGGGCCCCAGAATGCTGCCCCCCAAAAATGGTGGGCCCCAGATTGGCATTCTACCTTACTTTAACCCCTGCTCCCGCCCGCAGCCCCTCGAGCCAACCCCGAGGGAACACACTGGAATGCTGCGTTCTGGTTCATTCTTCTATTTTTAGGGGGCCCTGGAATGCTGTCCCCTAAAAATGGGGGGGGGTCCAGAACAGTGTTCTGGCTTACTTTAGCCCCAGTACACAATATTTGCTTTCTTATTTCCTTCTCCCCATCCCACTCTCTGTTGCTGCCTGATAGCAATTCCAGTTCCATGTGGTATTCAGTTGTCTATAACTCTATTGTTCGTATTTTTGTGGTTCTGTTGTACTTGTTAAGGATGTAGGTCTGGAGAGCTGGAGAATGTATGTGTAATCAGCTGGTTAGTGTGTTATGCATCACTCTGTGCGCGAGCCACAGATGGTTGGATTTGTAATTGATCCCTCTATAGAGCTTGGCTCTTTCACTCCAGCTGTAAAGACTCATGCTTTCTCCTCTGCTGGTTGCCAGCTCAAACCCCACTGTATCAGAGAGGATGCAGTGTCACATAAGTGGGGCTTATCCAAGATTCAAACTGTTGTAGGGCTCATACACTCAGGATGAGTTTTTTTCTATGCAGAGGGAATGTGTAGTTCACGACTTAGTGCATGTTTTGTTTTTCCCACCAATGATGTGAGTCTTCTACAACTGGAGCTAAGGAGCCAGGTGCTCTAGCTGGGCCCATAGAGACTTAAACTTCTGTCTAGTTTAGTCATCAGTGTTGGCCAAGATGGCCGTCACCACATACTCTTTCCCATGACATAATAAATTAATGTCCATATTTGAATAGGCAATACATTATTTGTAATAATTCCCTCACAACCAAATCCATTCCTTTGCTCAACATCAAGCTATCATTTTCTCTACTCTTTCTATAGATCTCTCGTGAAATTCTCCCACTATTCGCTCTAGTCCTACCCCCATCAGATGTCACAAGCTGTCTATCTACTGCCACATGACTGGAGAACACCCTACATATTCCAGAGGGGTAGCTGTGTTTATCTTGTTCAGCAAAACAAAACAAGGAGTCCTATGGCACTTTTAAAGACATACAGACAGTCTGAGATATGTTGCCCACAACCCTGGGATGCTCTCCCCTAGGAGAATGAAGCAGCTTCTCAGGAGTCTGGTGATAGGTTATTCAAAAGTGTGAGTCTCCCTGTCAGTTTTGGGATGTAACGGGTCTAGAGGCATTCAAACTTAAATGGCATTTCTGAAAATATTTCCGTTGTATGACCTGCCCCAGGCTGCCTAGCCGATTGGCATCAGAGCCTGAACCAGAACTCAGGAGTTGATGTCTTCTAGCAGAAAACTCAATCCATAAGGCCATGCTGTTTCCCTCAAAAAACTGGAATGTGGTGTAACCAGTAATAAATAAAAATATACACACCGCACTAAGAAAGCTTTGACATGGATCTGCATTTCCCTTTATGCACATTTTTGGCATGCATTTAATAGTACCCTTACATATCTACTGACAATTCAAATGAAGTAATTAAGCAGTAAGAACTGACACAGTGCCTTCATGGTAGAGACAGTACAACCTAAGGGGCATTGTACAGCACGATAAAGACAGCTGCTTTCCACAGCTAGATGAATATTGCTTTCACAGCCAGACATGCCTGGTAGTGTCTTTTTGCCATTATACAACTGTAGTAAATTCAATTTTCAAATTTAAAAAAAAACATGGTTATTTATCACTTATTAAATTAAGTCATTAATTGGAAATGAAATGCCGGCAACTAAATTAGTCTGTCACTAAAAGAAACTCATCCTTTTTGTTAAACCATAGCCTGTTTGCAAAGTTATTACCTTATTAAACCAAGAGTGTAAATTTAACCCATCTGTCTTCACTGACTCCCACTGGTGTAGACTCAAGTCCTGGAGGGAAGTTGTGGTGGTGGAAAGTGTCCATAACATACCTTCCACTGAAGGTACAGCACTGGGAAAGGGAGGCACTCAACAGATCAGTGCATGCTCTCTAACAGCCTTCACTAGCAAAGAGCCTAGGGAGGTCTGTCGAAAATTAAAGCTGCTCAACCTGGTAGACATCTGAGAGAGAAAAGGTAGTTTGTACATTGCATATTTTCTAAGATTCAAATGGCACATTAGGTACCTAAGTTATGCCTTTGAAGATCTACCTTGTAACATAGAAGGGTCTCGGCTACCACGGCAATGGGTGGGCTTACTATAAGAACTTTGAGAGAACTTCAGCACCACTCTCTCTAATTCTCCTTCACAGAGATGGAAGTATAGTTTAAATCTCTGAGTGCTACCCTCACTTAATACGGCCCAATATGGACCTAAGCCAAAGCCTAGTGAGGTCGGCTGGAAGACACAGTTGACTTAATTGGACTTCAGACTCAATCCTAAGCAAGCACAGTGTTCTGCCCCCATGAGAAAACTGCAGCAGGTGAAAACTTGAGCATACTGCAGTTGGAGTTGATAAAGGTTTATGGCAAAGGACTCTCACAAGAGGAAGTGCTCTCAGTTTGTCAGAGAGGGGTGGTGAGGGCACTGCTCCAGGGACATTCTTTGTCACTGATTGAGGAAGTGCTGTGTTTTGCCTGAAGGTTTAAAGGGCACCTGTGGGGTGGTGGTGGCAGTAGAGAAGGTTTTATCAGAATGAGGAGGTAAACAGTGAGTTTTTCTTGTTCAGTGCTTAGATCGGGGTCTAGTCAAGATCCTGGATTCTAGTCCCATTATGTCCCCAATTTCCTTTGTCAGCTTTAAGTGACAAGGTGGGTGAGTGAAGTAACATCTTTTAATGGCCCAACTTCTGTTGATGAGAGAGACAAGCTTTGAAGTCACACACAGCTTTTCTTCATGTCTTTGCGGCTCAAAAGCTTGTCTCTGTCACTAACAGAAGTTGGTCTATTAACAGATATTACATTGTCCACCTTGTGATATAATATCTTGGAACAAACATGGTTACAATGACATTTGTCAGTTTGGAGAGGTCAGTTACTTTTTCTTTGCCTTAGTTTCCCTATCTGTAAACTGTGTATACAATTTCCACCTTATTGGGGGAACGTGCAGTGTAACATTCATATTTATAAAGAACTTTCAGATCTTCAGATGAAAAGGGTGTATACATGTATATTGTTTACAACTCTTTGCTATTTCAAGTTCTTGAGGAACAGGTATAGAAAGCAAAGGAAATTTGTGGTATTATTGATAGTTCTTTGACACTAGGATGAGGGCAGATACAGGGGTTCTAATAGTACAAACACAACAACAACAAAACCCCAAATGCAGACTTTTAAATAAAAGACAACATTTATATTGTTTCTCTTGCATTTTAATAGCAATATAATTTACTTCCCTTTTTGTTTTAGACTAGTGGGTGAACTTCACCAACAAGATGTCTTATTTATGTGAACAGTAATATTAATGGAAAAGATACATAAATAATATTTCTTTCCAGATGAAAATGCTCAACACAATGATTATTAACTTTTCAGTTCAAACATATACTGTTTACATTGTGTTCATTGTGTTTATATTCTGAATATATTATAGGGGGATAAAATGTATATGTGAGGTTTTTTTTTCATTTGGGTTGATACACAATTATTTTTTATACAGGAGTGACTGGATTAAATAAATTTTAGAAGGTTGTTGGTGGGGGGATGAGTTATGTGAGTATAAGCTTGTACTAATAAGTGATTTATAAGTTCAGGAAAAAATTAATGTCTCTTCAAATGCTCCAGATTGTATAGCCTAAAGATCCCTCAACTCTTAATTGCAGATCATGTTTGAGACATTCAATGTACCTGCTATGTATGTAGCAATTCAGGCAGTTCTATCTCTATATGCATCTGGTCGAACCACTGGTGAGTTTCTATGGGTGTCCAACTTTCTGTCTGTCTCTCTCTTATGTATGTTGATCTAGACCAGGGGTTTGCAGCCTGTGGCTCTAGAGCTCCATATGGCTCTTTGGCTGCTCCTTTTGGCTCCCCTACTCCCTCATCACTGGAGAACCCTCTGGGCGGCCAATGCCAAGCTCCACACTCCCCACCACCACCAGGGGACCCTCTGGAGGGCCTGCTCATGATTCTGAGGTCCCCCACACACCAGGAGACCCTGCAGCAGGCGCCCTGGCCCAGCTTCCCCCACTAGGAGGATACACCCATTGCATCTCTCAAAACACTTGATTATTGAAGGAATTTTAAAAAAAGGCTCTTCTTACCATTTGGGTTGTCGACCCCTGATCTATATACACTATATGTGCTCTGACAGGAATCCATAGCCATCTAGGAGCTATATGTTTGCCACTATGCTGTACAAGCATATCTTGGCCCTGGCCACTGTGGGACTAAAAATCCTCTCCTCTTGCTCCAAAAGCACTGCCCTCCCATCTGTTAAGTTGTAGGAGAACTTCTGTGAGGAGTATAGAACCTGTGTTAATATTAGTGAAAGAGTATATAAACTGAGACTCCACTGACTGCATGCTAGATAAAAGAAGCAACCACTTACTTGTGTTCCACATCTCCAACTTTCCTTTTTATTTTCATGTTACCTTTACCATTAAACCTGTTCATGATTTAAAAAAAAAAAAGTTGACTCATTACCTGAAAATACTCTTTAAATGTTGTACTTATCACTTATCTAACTCTGAGTCTACCGTGAAAAGATAATTAGAATTAGCAGAGAGATCTCTCATGACCAGTGTTTAACTGATACTGGATCAGTCATTAAGGCCATAAATTGTATTTCAGTAACACTTGGGCCTTGATACATTTTGAAAAAATCCCCAAAACACAGCCTGGTCTTTACAACCTGGTGCCATAGTCTAGTTTAGGTAAAGAGATGACCTCTTTACAGGACTTAATCTTTGTGGCAAATTGTTGATTCCTTTAAAAGGCTCCACTCTGTGTGTGCATCTGTGTGTATTTAATATTGGAAACTTTCCTACACTTTTTAATCAAAAGGATACTCTTTGCTTCCTGCCCTAAAGTGCAACAACATTGGACAGTGCACTGATGAATAGTTGCTGTGTTCAGCCCAGAGGTGGCTGTATTTTTAATGATGTATGAAATGATCTGTGTGTAGTTTTACATTATTGTAGTTTATAAAGTGCTTTGGATCTTTTGAGATGAGGAGCGCTGTATAAATGTAAGATCATTATCATTAACATCTGTTCAGAGAGAACAATACAGTACAATTGCAGAATGCTTCATGCTTTTGCCAAAGGCAGTTGCTTCTTTGTAAATAATGATAATCTTCACCACACACAAGCAGAGCTCCACTTATAATGAAGACAAAAGACACTCTCATATGAGCATCTCCTACCAAGCCCTTTTATTGTTTCTGTAGCTTTCTGTTTCGAATGAGCAGAGATTATGGGCTCTATGTTGACTGAGAATGCCAAGGTTTTCTTTTCTTTTTCTTTACCAGGAATAGTTCTGGATTCTGGGGATGGTGTCACTCACAATGTACCCATCTATGAGGGTTATGCTTTGCCCCATGCCATCATGAGACTGGACCTGGCAGGCAGAGACCTCACGGATTACCTCATGAAAATCCTCACAGAGAGAGGCTATTCTTTTGTCACCACTGGTAATAAAATGTCTTCCATATCTTACATGCAACTTTTAGTGTCAACTTTTTGGTGTCATATCAGACTGCAAGTGTGTATGTGATTTTCTGCAAGAAATCGGTACCACAGGGAACAATCCGAAAGAGGCCAGAGACTTGCACAATGTAAGCTAGTGGGGCTCTTCCATCTCTAAGGTCTAGGATGCCAGTATATACAGGCTGAGCAGCAGCAGGAAATCTACAACATAATGAAGCTTAAAACAACAAGGAGTCCTGTGGCACTTAAAGACTAACAAATTTATTTATTGCATGAACTTTCATGGGAGAAAAATCCCACTTCATCAGACACTTTGAAGATGGGAGAACGTACAGAATGGGAGGAAATAAATGCAGAGAAGTGTAAGTCATGGGCTCAGGTCACACTGTAACAGCAAATCAAAGCCATTGTTCAGATTCAGACACTGGGGAACAGCACACAGAAGAAGATGAAGTCAAATCACCTGTTGTAATGAGAGAAAAATCTGAGTCCCTATTAAGTCCTGCAGCAATGCAATGGACTTTGCAAATAAATTTGATCTCAGCAGCTTCTCTTTGAAGCCTTGATCTGGTATTCATCTGTTTGAGCACTGCAATTAGCAAATCATTAATGGAGTGATCATGAAGATTGAAATGTTGACCCACTGGTTTTAGTGTGTTGTGATTTTTGATGTCCGATTTGTGTCCATTTATTCTTTTGTACAGAGACTGTTGTGTTTGTCCAGTATATAAGGCAGAGGAGCATTTCTGGCACATGATGGCATAAATCACACTGATGAATGAGCCTTTGATGAAGTAGCTGGTTTTATAGTGCCTTTTGTGTATGTCTGTGGTCAAAGTTGGCAGCGTGGTTTGTTGCAGGGATATATGCCTGCTTCAGTGGTTCTGTTGCTAGGTCTGTAGTTGCTGGTGAGTATCTGCCCAAGGTTGGGGGCTGTCTGTAGGCAAGGAGAAGTCAGTGTCCCAAGGCTTAAGAGAGTGAGGGATTGTCTTGTAGAATAGGCCGGAGATCCTTGAGGATGTGCTGTGGAGGCTGACTTGGGGGTTGTAGGTGATGACTAGGTGTGTTCTGTTGTTCTCATTCTTGGATTTCTCCTGTAGTAGTTGACTTGGGGTACCCGCCTGTTTCGTCAGTATGTTCCTTCACTTCCACTGGTGGGTACTGTAGTTTTAAGAATGCTTGATAGAGATCCTGAAGGTGTCTGTCTCTGTCTTCTATGTGCTATTCCCTAGTGTCTGAATCTAAACAATGGCTTTGATTTGCTGTTACAGTGTGACTTGATCCCATGACTTACACTTCTCTGCATTTATTTCCTCCCATTCTGTAAGTTCCCCCATCTTCAATGTGACTGACAAAGTGGGATTTTCTCCCATGAAAATTAATTGAATAAATAAATTTGTTAGTCTTTAAATGCCTCAGGACTCCTTGTTTGTTTTGCCAAACTAGACTAACATGGCTGCCCTTCTGGATAATTAATTTTGTTTCATCATGCATTATTACAGCCATTTTGCTCTCAAGGGGAGCCTGTGTTTGGCTGTATTGTTACTACTGTGTTCTGGCTAATAATGGAAAAACCTCCATATAGAGGCAACACTTAACGGTGGATAGTGGTGGTGGCACAATTAAAAGCTTCCATGGGCACATGTTCCTGCCCCATGTGTTGCCTCTGCCTCTGTCCCCTGTAACTTGATCTGTATCTGGACAACATTCACTAGTAAATACCTTCTCATCCTCCTCTCTGTCCAGTGACTGCCCACTTTTTGCAGAGCTTACCGGCATCCCTCCCTACGTGAACTAGGCTCAGTCAGTTTAACAGATGCTCAAAGCAAGGCCAACAAAAGAGGCCATGCTGTTGGGATTCACTGTTAACAGGAAGTTGGGGAATTGTTAGTCACTTTTTGTTGGAGAAGGGAATGTAGCACTTCTGAATTGCCTTCTACTTGATAGGTACTGTGGAAGCTGCTTCTGTTTCAGTGCACCCCTTGGAGCAGCAAGCTCAGTCGGCCCCAATGCTGGGTGTCATGTAGGGTTTGGGCATTCAAAAAGATGTTAGAAACAGGCACACAATGAGGAGCCCAAAATGAATGGCTTTATTAGGGAATAACTGAAAACCAACCAAACCGGTTTTATCTGACATCCTAATGGTCTAGTGCTATTCCTATGGAAACCCAATACAGCACAGTGGGAGTGTGTTGAAGCAGGAGCAGTAGGGTTTGCTCCGCATTCCACACTCCTCTCTTCACCCCCCCGCCCCTTACCCAGAGACTCTCAGGCTGGATGCAGCTCCTGTTCTGAGCTTCTTCTGCTTGAATCTGTTCTCTGGCTGCCATATTGCATGTCAATAAAAGATAAACATAGTGTGATTATTTTTCAAAATAACACTTCTAACTGGTGCCACTTATTTTTGTTGGGTTTTTGTAGCGGAGCGTGAGATTGTGCGGGATATAAAAGAGAAGCTTTGCTATGTGGCTTTGGACTTTGAGAATGAAATGGCAACAGCTGCTTCCTCCTCTTCTCTCGAGAAAAGTTATGAGCTTCCTGATGGGCAGGTCATCACTATCGGGAATGAAAGATTCCGATGTCCAGAAACACTCTTCCAGCCTTCATTCATAGGTGGGCCTAAGCTGCGTTTACAAGGGGCTTGGCTGAATTGGGAAAGAAAGGTTTGTTTAATTGTAAGGGAGACATTAAAATATCAAGACTTTTATGGCCATAGTTTCAAATGCCCTGAAAACCTGGTAGCTTCCATTGACTTCATAAGCATTTGGGTTTGCTTAGCATTTCTGATAGATGGGTAATTATTCTTCGGAAAAGGTAGACAGATCTGCTGGTCTTACTATATGTTAATTGCTCTTGTTATACATTTATTTGCCTATCAGTCTAGAAAGTACCAGACTTCTAAGACAGTGATTTTTGTGTTTGTTTCAAATACCTATAACAGTTCACCAACTGAGACCAAAGCCTACTACCCAATATTTCAGTACCGTAAAAAGATACTATTGTCAATGCAGACTGATTGATATGAGTACAGATGCATCTTGGTACTAAGTGAGATAAATGTCCCGTAATGTAAGAAAAAAGATTTCTTATCCAGGTGCTGACCCTGCTCCACAGTCAGTTCCTCTAGTGTACAACTCAGAAAGAGATTGAGTATAAAACTCATGTATTATTATCTTCCAATAGTTTCTCTACAGCCTTTTGTAGAGACAAAGTATCAGAATTACCACTAGCACCCAGCAGTTCTTGAAGCACAAGTCTGTCTCAGTAAGATAGTCCTGAATTATTTGGAAGCAAGACATTGTGCAAATTCTACTCTGATGCACGGAAACTCCTTGTTTCTGGGGGTAGTGGGGGTGGGAAATGAATATCACCCGTAAGTGGGCTTTTCTGTATTTCTGTATCATCCACTCATTCAGACCGGTTTGTAAAAATCGTATTGACCAAACTGGAGTTGGGAGTGGGTCGTATTTCTAGCTAATACCGATATAGTTGACTAGTGGTTCCCAGCCTGTGGTCCAGGGACCCCTGGGGGTCTGTGGACATGTTGCAGGGGGTCCACAGAGTTTCTCCCTGCTGGGGCTGGAGTCCAGCTGTAGCGCCCATGCTCCTTGCCAGGGCTGCTTTTCCCCTCCTGTGACTGGATCCTGTCAGGGGGATGGGGCCGCAGCAGCTCCCTGGCAGGGGCAAGGGCAGGGAGCCATAGCTGCCACAGCTGCCCATGAAGGCCAGATTACTTAATCAGGCAGGGGGAGGGACACAAAAATTTTTTTATTTAAAAAGGGGTCCCCAGCCTGAAAAAAGTTGGGAACCACTGTACTTGACCATAGGAACAGCAGGCCTCTGTGGAAGCAGCTCACACTCTTTGTTTTTTAAATGACATCTATTTATACGTGAGGCAGTGTAAATTCCAAGCATTAGAACACAGTGGGAGAGAAACTTTCTTTTTTTCAAGTCTGTTTTATGTGTACCTCCCCACTCCCTGCAAGTGGAAGTGAGAAGGAAGCTAAGAAATTATATTTATCTCACTTAGCTTGTTTCTGGAATTTTCTTAAGGGAGCAACGTCGGCAAATACTGTATGTTTAGGGATCATCAATACTGTGTTTCCATTTCATGCATCTATAGAGGGATTTTACCCACAAAAGCTCATGTGATTAGTTTTTTAGTCTTTAGTCTTTAAAATGCCAAAGGGCTTTTTGTTGATCTTCATGAGCTATCCTTTCTTGTTGACATTAGTAAAGAAATAGAGGAAATGCATTCTTTAACATCCAGATGGGAATATATTGAAATCTTATTTTTAAACAGGAATGGAATCTGCGGGTGTTCATGAAACCACTTATAACAGCATTATGAAATGTGATATTGACATCCGCAAGGATCTCTACGCTAATAACGTGCTCTCTGGTGGAACGACAATGTATCCTGGTATTGGTGATCGCATGCAGAAAGAAATCACAGCTTTGGCTCCAAGTACTATGAAGATTAAGGTAATCTTAAAACCATGTGCAGATCTTTTTTCACTCTTTTTGTTAAGATATCAGACCTTATACAGCTCTCGCTCTCTCTCCTGTGTGCGAGCACAGGAAAGTGCTGTTGTCTAGTGCTTTGGGCAGATAACTGAACATCATCTAGTGTTTAGGGCAGAATACTGGGAGCTAGTGTGGCTGTTTTGTGTCCCTCGCTCTGCCACAGACTTTTTGTGAACTTGGGAAAGACATCTAAACTCTTTTCCTTATTTTTACCAATGACAGGATTGAGAGAAAGATTTGTCATTAGCATAAAAATTGCAACTGAAACTGGGTCAACCAGTGAAGTCTCCTAAAGAAAGTATGGAGACAGGGACAACAACATAGTCCTGTGTGGCTCCAATGGAAATTGGAACAGGAGAAGAGAGAACCCAGCAAAAGAAACACTGTGAAAGAATAACCAAAGAGGTAGAAGAAAACCAGGAAAGGATGAATCTGCAAAAATCAAATTAGGACAGGTCCCTGTAAATTGGGAGAGACCCAGAACTCAGGCTGCAGCCAAGCCTGGTTGTTTACCACAGTTAAACAGCTCCTTAGTCCAAGCCCTGAGAGAGTGAATCAGCAGGCATGGACCAGCTATGGGTGTCTAATTGCAGTATGGGCAAACTCTGCAAGTCTGCAAAGCTAGTGACTGTGCCTCAAACTGAGGAGCTCCAAACAAGGGGAAAATATAATTTGTGGGAGCTAAGTAATTGGGCTGGACATTTCAATAAACCCCTAGGGCCCTGGGTCAGGATCTGGTGGAATAGGTGCCTTGCCTTATCTTGCACTGTTTCCCACCCCTACTCTGCTGCTTTGTAGTGACCAAGCTTTGGGGAGCAACTGAAATACAAAGGAGTGTCTAAGTGTGGGGACCCCTCTGGGATGACCATGCTGGCAAAATTCATCAGGCCATGAGTTGGCCGCTAGGCTAGCTTTCTTTAGACATACCTGCCACATGCCCCAACAGTTAATAGTCTGAATAGACAAGACAACTAAATAGTGGGAGTGGAAATAGGCGTACAGAGAAGGAAACAAGTTGCCCATGGTAACACAGCAGCTTAGAGGCTGACCTGTTAATTGAACCCAGGTCTAGCACTAAATATAGGTTCTTGTCCACCAGACCACACTGAGAAGAGCCAATCAATCAGCTTAGGTGAGGGTTATTTATTTTTGGTATTCAAACACTGAAGACCAGCAGCAAAAAAACCCCCACAAGATGCCATCCAAATCAAACACACATTACATCAAACTTTTCTGCTAATGTTCTCATGAAACAGGAACAATTACAAGCAGCAGCACAACTCGTTAGTGTTAAACGAATTGAATAAGCATCTCATTTAGATCTTAATAAACTAGCACCAAATTTTTCAAAAGTTATTAACAATTTTTGTGGGGAAGGGCAACTGCAGATTCTTTAATGGGGCTGGACTTTGCAAAAGTGCTGAGCACCTGCTCTCTGAGATCCTTTGGGTATTTCAAGTTGGGCACTCAAACACAATCAGTTTTGAAAATCTTGGTCTAAAAGTATGAGTCCCAATTATGTGAGGTTCTGGGTAGTCTCAACTTAGTGGAGACAGAGAACGTTAAAGCATTACCACACACTTTAATGGAAAGGCCAACTAAGGATTTTAATATGGAGCATTATGATGGGAAACTCTGCTACCTGTGTAGCAAACAGTTGTTTTTCATCTAGATCCAGGTAACAGACACCAGATGAACAGTTTTGTGGCTTCAGTGTGGGCCAAGTTGCTAAAACCTCCAGGCAATCTACAGGTAGCTAGCTGTTTTGGTCCTTTGTTCATTTTTCATAACCATCTTCAGGCCTGATTCAGAATACTGCTGAGTATCTGCCACTCCATTGGCTTCCTCTGAGGATTGGGTCCATACAGTCCTGGGCCAAATTGTTAGATTGAAACAGGTCTGACTGCATCTGCAAGGCAGAAGAGATGAGTTTTATTTCAGTGGCATGGCACTTCTGTAATGGGAACTGGCTTTGAGCTAGTAATTTGCATGGACGAGAGATATTACTGTGAGCTGCTCATTTCACTCCTTATAGACCTTACACTTCTTTCCTCTTTTAGATGATCGCACCACCAGAACGTAAATATTCGGTCTGGATTGGGGGCTCCATCTTGGCTTCTCTATCCACCTTCCAGCAAATGTGGATCAGCAAAGATGAATATGAGGAAGCTGGCCCTTCCATTGTCCATCGCAAATGCTTTTAAGTACATTCATGATGTGCCACCAATGATAAGTAACAGTGGCTCTTCATACCACATCTCCCTTGTGCGAAATACAATGCTTTAGACTTTCTTCCACTGCTTATTAAAACACAATAAATGGTTATCATGCTATTTAGTATATTGTTTGTAAATACAGAAAAGACACTGTAATTTAACATGAAATTGACATATGCCTTCTAAGACTAGCAACTGCAATAACAACAATCAATTAAGTAGAACTTTTCCTCCATGAATCTCAGAACATTTTACAAATGTTCAGGAGTGAAGCCTCACAAAGCCACTGTGGTGTTCATCAGTATTAATATTACCCTGTTTCACTGATGGAGAATCTGAAGCACACAAAAATTAAATGATTTCTCCATCTTCATATAAGTGGAAATTCCCCCCTTGCACAGAGGCTCTGGATAAAATTGGTTCAATGCACAAAATCCACTATGCCTTATTTGGAGGACTTACATGGACATAGCTTTGGTGGTGGTCCTCTGTACAGGGATGAATTTCACCAGAGTGAGAAAGTGGCAGAGACAGCAAATTAAATGCAGTCTTTTGTGCAGAATTTTATATGAAGTTTTCCTTTGCTTCTCATGATGTTTGGCAGGGAATCCCCACTATCAGCCATGAGTGTCCACAGACTGTAGTAGTATTTTGTTGTAATTACTTGTACCAACTTAATTTACCTGTCACACTTTGTTTTACTTAAACGTCTCCTTTTTTAGAAGTTAATTGATTTTTAAGTAACTTGCTGTCACGGTTCTTTTTATGCCAAAGCAATGATTACTAAATAAATAATGAGCCTTTCAAATGTGTTATCAAACTCTTATTTTAATAAATCAACAAAAGTGCAATTACCCATGTAATGCTAAAGTGATTTACAGTCACTACTTAGTGACCAGTTTATCTATTAATACCATGGGTGTCACTGCCACTGGGCCTTCAGGGCTTGTGTCCTCCATTGCCCTGGCCCTGCCCTAGATCCAGCTCCAGCTGCATACTGCTGGCCTGCAGCAGCAGGAGCCAGATCCAGGCTGGGGCCATCTGCTATGTCTAGCAGTGCAGCGGCAGGAGCTGATTGCAGCTCCCAGCCATCTCCTGCTTACTGGAAGCTGCAGGAGTTGGAGCTGGGCTGGGGTTGCCTGCTGCTTGCCAGCAGTGGCAGGGGCTTCATCTGGCTCTGAGGTGCTTGCTGGCAGTGGCTGGGGCTGAATTGGGCCTTCCTGGGCCTCCTGCCAGCAGTGGCTGGAGCCAGATTGTGCCCTGGGGCAGGGGTGAGGTCCTGGCCCTGGCCTCAACCCTTTTTTGGGGGGGCAGCAACACTCCTGATTAATGCCGTGTTTCCTCAGCCTATGAACAGATGTAATACAGACCTAGTATACCTCATAGTGAGTGAATCTGAAGGACCTGATCTTAAAGTCATGAAGTCAAAGTTTGTCTAAGGAGGAGTGAAGAATCATGCCCATATGTTAAATGAGTTTGTTTGGCATTTGAAGCATAGCAAGGAGAGTATAAAACCCATCATGGGTTTGAAGGACAGAGCATTACCGTACACAGAGCTGTTTAGAAGTTTGTCATACAAGTAAATACAATTTTTTATAGAAATTGTGAAACTTTTTTAGCTTAATTTTAAAATTGCTTGTCTTAAACGTTTATTTAGAATTTAACAAAGCAATTTTCATGACTTAATTAAATTAAAATAGACTTATTATGACTACTTATATTGAGAAAACATAGCATGGAGAAGAAAAGTGATTGGACAAGGTAACGGAATGTTTCAGGGGCAGCATCTGGAACAGAATCCAGGATTCTTGACACCCAGTCAAGCTATCTAACAACTGAGCAATGCTCTTTCTCACTGATGTCACTGCACTCATCCTAAATCCATCATTCACAGCTAGAAAAAGGAGTTATTGTCAGCAAGGATAGCTACCCTCTTTCAAGGAGAGGGGAAAAATGAATCAGCTGTGTAGCGTGTTGATTTTCCATGGTCTGGGGCACTGATTCAGTGCATAGCTCATAGCCTGTTTGTATGGCCTGTGCTCTCTGAAAAAGTTATTTTTAAAATTACCATCTTTTGTGGAAGCCAGGTTTTTTTCTTCTAGATACAATGACCAAAGGTTTATTTCAAAGCAACATTTTAAAGTTTGAAAAACATAGCAGATGATATAAATAATTCGTTTTCCCTCCAGAGACAGTATGACAGACATTGCCCTGGACCACAGTGAGTAAGCAAAAAGTAATTAACTGATGTCAAGATTAGCAGTTTTTTTCAGGCTGATGCTGCTCCATTTGTTTTTCAGCCAGCCTCTTGGTACTGCCAGCCAGCTGTTAGCCTATTGAACTGAACCAGCATTTTTGGTTGACATTTGATCTTCTATCTACATGTTATGTATTTGTCTGTGCAATCTCCACTCCTCTGTGCAAATGGGCAAGAAATTTAAAGTTCTTCAGTAATACTCTTAATCGAGGGACTGGTTAGTATTTCATGCAAAATGCCAGCCAGGTGTCTGCTTTTGTTCCATGAATTGTATTACAAATCCAAATCTATGTTCATGTTTCTAACAGAGAAAAAGTTTCTATTCTTCTGGGGCTTATTCATGGGGCAACTGGTGTTCTAAGAAAGTATCATTAATTGATCTTAATATCAGATAACATGATTCTATTCCCTTAATGTATCTTTTAGAGATAAACTAAATGCCTGCAGAACTTCACGTTAGTTCATTGGCATATATAATAAGAACATCCACAGCCTTCTGAAAAATAACTTTATGGATGTTTTAAGGAAGGTCTTCAGTTTGTTAGCTGTGCCTGCTAGCCCTATACAAACATAGTTCTTCTTCGAGTGCTGCTCAGATGCATTCAGTAATAGGTGTCTCCGTGCCGGAGTGCCAGATTGGTTAGAAAAAACTTGTCCTAGCCTGTCAGAAGAGGGGAGGCAGTCACCGCCCCTCACATCACCCGTGGCTATATATACGGCCGCCTCCCCGCCACCTCCTAAGCTTCATTTCTTCTGCCTTGCGCATTGGATCTGGAACGTCCGCTCCTTGTGAATCGCAAGCAGCCTGTCTCTTCACCTTGGATTCACTGTCCGGCAGGGCACATCTCCTTGTGGATTTAATTCCACTGCGAGAGCCCAACACCAGACCGGAACATCGCATCGACGATGCTGGGGTTTAAACCCTGTGACAAGTGTGGCAAAGCCTTCCTCCGGGACAACCCCCATGGGAAGTGCTTCAGGTGCCTGGGCAAAGACCACATGGTCTCAGCATGTTCCTTTTGTCTCTCCTTTAAACCACAGATGATTGAGGAGAGGGAACAGTGACGCCACACCGTAGCCTCGGAGGAGGCTCAGCACCCTTCACCCAAGGCTTTGGGTTCGAGCCTGGCACCGAGACCCAGCTCGGCGCCGGAGCCTACACGGCACCGTGCCGCCGGTGGCCGCTGCTGCTGCTGCACCACCTCGGTGCTGACTCTGGCACTGATCATCGTCACCCTCAGCCAGCATGGCACTGTTGGCGCCAGGTTCACCTTGGCACCGCGCCATACCATCTCCGGTGCTGACGGTACGGTACAGCCCAGCCTCACCGGTGCCGACATCACCTCGGCACCGGTGGCCTCCACCCTCTGCACCACGGAGCCCGGTACTGAGGGAATGGGAATCCTCCTGCCCGAGCAGTCCTCCCTCCCCTAGCAAGGACTTACCCATGACTCACACGGAGTCGCTTCTTGCCCTATCCACCCTGGAAGCTGTGGAGTCAGCACAAGCCCTGCTGCTCCTCCTGACCCCCCTCCCGCCCCACTCCCAATCAGAAGGGGCAAACCAGACTTCATTTCGAAGGCCTGGGGTCATCTGGAATGCTCACCTTTGCCGTCCAGTCCCCCGTCTTCCACCGCAGTGGGGGCTGATATCACTCCACCGACAGCACTGGGCCAGGAATCCCAATCCCCGTCCCCCGCCTCCAGCCCAGAAGAGGGACCTTCTAGGGGCTCCAAACGGCCCCAGCGCCGCACATCAGCTCCATCACCCTTCCAGTTTTGGCCGCAAGAGTGGTCCCCTGAGGCCCCCCCCCCGCGGCGGACCACCGGTGCCACGCTGCCCCTGGCACTGGAGTCCTTTATGCGCACCCTTTTGGCGCACTTTTATCTGCTGCGTCAGGCCACAGCTCACTTAAGTATGGAAGTGGAGCCCCTGAACCCCCCCGATACCCTGTTTTGACCAGCATTTGCCTCCACAGCTCCCTTAACAATCCCGCCCCACCCGAGCATGTGGGACTTTGCACGCTCCTGGTGGCAGAGTCCAAGCTCCATCCCCCCCGGTTTCGGATACGGTGAGCATGAAGTATCGGGTATCTGAATCGGATTACCCCTCGCTCGCTGGCCACCCAGTCCCCCCCAGGGACGTGATCCAGATGGCAGTGGGGGCCGGGGAACCCCCCAGGGACCCTCTTCCTATCTCCAGGGAGACCAGGGAACTGGATTTGTTAGGCCACAAGGTGTACTCCTCATCAGCCTTTCAACTGCGGGTGGCAAACAACCAGACTATAACCAGTAGGTACTTGCTGGATGTCTGGGAGTCCCTAGGGAGATTTAGAAATGTGCTTCCACCCAAGGCCAGGGATGAGTATGATGCCTTCTTGGAAGAAGGCAACATAATCTCTCAAGGCCTCCTTCTTTCAGCCCGCGATGCAGTGGACACTGCAGCTTGCACCATGGCCTTGGCAGTTACCCTCCACAGGGTGGCATGGCTCAGGGAGGCTAGAGTGCCTCCTAACGCTCAGCAGGTGGTCCTTGACCTGCCGTTTGAGGGGAACGTCCTGTTTCCCTTAGAAACCCTCACCGTAGTGGGTATGGTCCGGGATCCTTGGGGAGAGGCCAAGTATTTCGACCTCCTCCCTCCCGGACCCACCCCCCCAACTTAGCTTCCCAATTCCCTGGGCGGGACAGCCCCCTTTTTCCTTTCCGCCTCACTCATGGCAGAAAGAGGGCCTTCGGTCACCCCTCCCCAGGGAGGGGCCCCTCTGATCACTAACCTTTTTACCCTTGGGGTGCAGGGGGCCCCCGAGGCATCACTGTCGCAGATGGACACCACCCCCCTGCTACCTCCATAGGGAAGATAGGTCCGATGGGAACCACCCTGATCCTTTCCCTTTCTTTCCCCCCCCTCGATTGTGGGACCAACGATTTGATCGGGACGCCGGGGGCTGACAATGTAATGATGCCCACCTATGATGCCGGTATTCCAATACTGAAGCCACCACCAACCTCCCCTCCACCCCTCACTCCTTAAGCAGCGACTTCCCTGAGGACAAAAACCGCCCCTCTCCTATTCCTAACAGCCCTCCTTCCCGAATACTCCCCACTGTGCTCCCTACCCTATACCCTCCTTGAGGGATGGAGATGCATCTCATTGTAGCCCAGCTACTGCAGGGCTCCGAGACATGCACATCCGAAGCCTACTCGCAACAGGACTGTGCCTGTGGCCATGACGCGTGTCCCAGGTAGGCCCCTCGTTCCAGGTTAGGGGAAGGGGAGGAGATGTCCCGGGTCACACCACCGTCTTCTGTGCTGTGACCGCTCCCCCCTCCCTTTTGACAACATTTTCCTCTGTGCACTAAGGGGACGCATCTGTGTAGTAATTCAGCTACCTGGATAGCTACTTCATTGGGAAGGGACCTCTACAGCGGGTTTTACCCCTGCATGGGCCCTAGGTATGGCTCACTCCCCTTCCCACCCTTGTACGGTTCCTCGTCTGTGCCCTATGGTCATCTAGTGGGAACCAGAGGCCACTTCGGGAGCCCTCACCTTAGTCTACTGCCTCTGAGGGAGCCCACGCTTCCCCGGCCTCACCAAAGTACGGCCAGGATCACCTGTTTTAAACCCTGAAGGGGAATACCTTGCTGTGTATCATAGGTTGGGAAACTGTGAAAGGTCTATCCCTTAGTGTGCCCTCCCATGTGGCTCCCACCTTGGTATCCACTGCCCCCTGGACAGTTGTCTACGGCAGACAGAAGGTTCCCTACTTTCAGGGCACTGGTGTCATCCCTTGACCCATGGTCTTATTCCCTGGCATGGTCCCTCCCCTTTTCCCACCCTGCCCCCCCAGTGGGACTGTCTCACTACGCCACACGTAGCCCCTTGATGCTACAGCGTTTCTCCCTATGCGCGCTGGCGATGTCTGGCAGTTCTGTGGTTCCCCCTTTCCCTTCCTAAGGACCTGCTGACACCCACTGCCATTACGATGCTGTGACACACACAGAGAACCCAGTCTATACAACATGTAACAGTTTGGGGCTGTACCCCCTTTATTCGCCACCGTTCTTCACTCCAATACTGCTCTGAGTTGGATCTGAAAGACCGATGAGACAAAGATACCTCTGAATCTATTATACCTACCGCCAGCAGCAAAGCCAAAAGATTAATCCTGGTCTTGTTCCTAGTTTTGAATGGCAGCATAAATTCTAATTGTCAGTAACAGTATTCTCCAAACAAATGTAAATATTTGAAAGAATCACTGAGACTCTTAAGAGTAAGTTTTACCATAGGCTTAATGGCTTGGCCTTGGCCTTGGCTTATATCACCACATATGAATCAGCAGTGTGCTCTTGCTGCCAAAAAGGCCAATGGCATACTGGGCTGCATCAAAAGAAGTATTACCAGCAGATCAAGGGATGTGATCATTCCCCTCTATTCTGCACTGGTAAGGCCACATCTAGAACACTGTGTTCAGTTTTGGGCTCCCCACTACAAAAAGGACAGGGACATGCTACAGAGAGTTCAGAGGAGGGCAACCAAAATGATTAAAGGGCTGGAGCACAAGCCCTATGAGGAAAGACTGAAAGCATTAGGCTTATTTAGTCTGCAGAAGAGAAGATTGAGGGGGGATTTAATAGCAACCTTCAACTACTTGAAGGGATGCTCCAAGGAGGAGGGAGCTCGACTATTCTCGGTAGTAACGGGGGACAGAACGAGAAGCAATGGTCTCAAGTTACAGTTAGGGAGGGCAAGGCTAGATATTAGAAAAAACTTTTTTACTAGGTGAGTGGTGAAGCATTGGAATGAGCTGCCTAGGGAGGTGGTGGAGTCTCCATCTTTGGAGGTGTTTAAGGCCCGGCTGGATAAAACCATGACTGGGATGGTTTAGTGGGAGTGGTCCTGCCTCTGGCAGGGGGTTGGACTAGATGACCTATGAGGTCCCTTCCAACCCTAGGATTCTCTGATTCACTTTCTCATGATGCTGACAAACTGACACAAGGTGGATTGAAAATAGCAGAGTTCCTATATAACAGCCCTTGATCCTGATCTTGTCATTGCTCTAGGCAATGCAGTATAATCTTTAACCTATACATCTTGCAGCCACAGATGTTTGTGGGGATATCCTTAGGTTCTCAGCTTAGTGGTGTGTATTTATTTTTAAAATCCTTGTAATATTAAAACAAAATATAATCAGGTTTGTTAATGAAAATGCCCAGTTCATTCTGGTTTTGATATTAAGTACATTTTAATAGATTCCTTACTTTTTCATGCTTTTTAAAAGTTGTTCTCCAACCTCTCATACATTTCTCATCTGTGCATGCTCATATCCCACTAATCTAAGCAAAAATGACCAGACTGGCACAGTCATTGGCATAAACAATTTCACAAACTAATTTTTACAGGATGTAGTCTGATAGCCCCCAAAGCAGTAATGGAGTCAAGTATTCCAGCAAATGTGGTATTGCCACAAAACATGTCAGGATAAGCCAGTCAAGTTATATTGTTATTTTAGCATGAAGCGTGTGACTGATTTAAAAAAAAAGATGGTGCATACTACGCTACCTCATAATATAACTTTTCCTATATGAAATTTTAATTGAAATAAACTTTCTGAAAGTGACTTACTAAGAGGACACTTTAAGGGAAGAAACAATGAGCAAAAGAACATCAGTCAAAATATAGCCAAAATTTTTGGTTTTGGAAAGAAAACATCTTACCCAATCTCAAACCAGTAGAGACATTTTCATTTATATTTTTAACTATCCCAGTGCAAGCAGTTCTTTTGTTCACTTTCTTGCAGTATTTGCAACACAAACATTAAACCAGTGTTCCAGCTTGCTAGAACTTGACTGTCAAATTGAGTAGAAATAAAAGTGAAACGGACTAGTGTAGATAAATTCCAAAGTGGTAGTCATGTTAGTCTAGTTCAGCAAAACAGACAAGAAGTCCTGCAGCATTTATAAAGGCTAACAAATTTATTTATCACGTGTGTTTTCATGGGAGGAAAAATCCCACTTCATCTTAAATTTGAAGATGAGGGAACTTATAGAATGGGAGGGAAATAAATGAAGGGAAGTTAAAGTCATTGGATCAGGTCAGACCACTGTCTTACACTATGACTTTAACTTCCCTTCATTTATTTCCCTCCCATTCTGTAAATTCTCCAACTTCAAGGCATCTGATGAAGTGGGATTTTCTCCCACTAAAGCTCATGCAATAAATAAATTTGTTAGTCTTTAAAAGTGCCACAGGATTCCTTGTTGTTTTGACTAGTGTATGTTCTCCATTCAAGTGATGTAAAAAGGAAACAAACAGCTTAAATCATCAAATGTAAATTCCATTTTTAAAAATACTCTGTTTTGGTAATCTATCAGAACTGGTTATCTAGGTAAGGATACTTTTTTTTTCACTATGGTCAGTGTGCCTTTAATAGAATTTAACCAGTGAAAATGCCACCAACTCTCCCCAGCCTTTATTTAGTGTATTTTATTTAAAAAACCAACTTAGCTGTCAGAGCTACTTGGGAAAAATGCATGTCCTTGATATACATTTGTCTCACATAAGCAGGTATGCTTTCGGCAATTACCTTTATTGTTTATTAAAAGCCCTCTGACATGCCTCAGCCATTATATTTCCCCCAAACTAAAAATTACTTTGTGCCCTGCCATCTCCTCAGTCAAACCACTGAAAAAATAAATGGGCCTTCTACTGAACCATAAATATCAACTGATTCAGGTTCTGCTGGACACTTGACATGGAAAGCTGAGGGCTAGAATGCCATCAGTATTTAAATCTGCAGCTTGTTGTCTTAATTTAAAGGGGTAGCTGTGTTAGTCTAGTTCAGTAAAACAAACAAGGAGTCCT
>ML681963.1:109728127-109748908 GCA_007922195.1 Podocnemis expansa
GTAGCCCACTTATCATCAGATTGTCCTGGTTCCCCAACATCTGGCACGGACCTTGTTAATCCGGGCAACATCCAAGCTGGGATGACTCTCCTAGTTCGTGTCACTCTCATATTCAAGATAGGCAAGTGAGGCATTAGGGGGTCTTTTGCCCAAGGACCCCTACTGGGAAGGTAGACAGGTACCCACTGGGATTTGAACCTTGGTCTCCTGTATCAAAGGGCATTACTCTTAACCACTATGCTATCCAGTCACCCTGGTGATATATTTTTTTTTCAGATATGAGCACTATAAGCCTCACTTGAAAAGAAAAAAGAAAACTGCCTGAGATTCTTAATACTCCAGGAGCTGGGATGTTAAGAAGAATGCCAAATATCATGAACTTCATGGTAAACCTGTGAGTCTGCAACAGCGCCTAAGGGATTTCATGTGGTAGAGTGTAGTGCAGAATTGGAAATATCCTGATTAGTAAGATAGCAACTGGGTGACATTGTAAAAATCACAGTGCTCTGTGAAAGGGGAAATTGGCAAAGATTGTTTGCGTTTTAAATCTCTTATTGTTTTAAAAAAAAATAGCAGCAGCATCTTTTGAAGAAATACAAGACAATACCAAAGGGTGGCAATAGACTTTTACAATCAGCTGCAGGCCCTCTGCTTTATTAATTTTGTTGTTGTTGTACAGCTTAATCTTGTTCCTCTACATACTGGTAAAATAAATTCTTTTGTTTATGAGGCTGTGTGTCACAGTGTCTATGAAGGCATACGTTAGAATAGAAAGAGGAGACATTAGAATAGAAAGAGATGCACTATAGAAGCTATGTCAGACTTTCATTCCAAAATGAGGACTCCTGTAATGTGAAGAAATCAGATCACCTGTGGCAGAGGGCTTGTGGCTGTCCTGATTGTAGAGTCCAGTGGCACTTTGCTGTTGTGCTGGGAAGTGATAAGTGATCCTAAGATCCAAAGGGGCAGCCGTGTTAGTCTAGTTCAGTAAAACAAACAAACAAGGAGTCCTGTGGCACTTAAAGACTATCAAATTTATTTTTTACATGAGCTTTCATGGGAAAAAATCCCACTTTGTCAGAAGCTTTGAAAATGGGGAAACTTACAGAATGGGAGGAAATAAATACAGAGAAGTGTAAGTCATGGGAACAGGTCACACTGTAACAGCAAATGAAAACAGTCGCAAAGATTCAAATGCTGGGGAACAGCATATAGTGGGAGCTGAGGTCAAATCACCTGTTGCAATGAGAGAAAAAATCCAATGTCCCTATTAACTCCTAAAGCAATGCCACTAAATTTACAAATGAATTCAATTTCAGTAGCTTCTCTTTCAAGCCTTGATTTAGTAGTTGTCTGTATGAGCACAGCAGTCAGCAAATAATTGATGGAGTGATCACAAAGATTGAAATGTTGACCCACTGGTTTTAGTGTGTTGTGATTTCTGATGTCTGATTTGTGCCCATTTATTCTTTTGTGCAGAGACTGTCTTGTTTGTCCAATATATAAGGCAGAGGGCCATTTCTGGCACATGATGGCATAGATCACATTGATAGATGAGCAGGTGAGTGAGCCTTAGATGGAGTAGCTGGTTTTATTAGGTCCTGTAATAGTGGCTTTTGTGCAGATATGTGGGCAAAGTTGGCAGCATAGTTTGTTGAAGGGATATGTGCCTGCTTTAATGGTTCTGTTAAGTCTGTAGTTGCTGGTAAGTATCTGCTTAAGGTTGGGGATTGTCTGTAAGCAAGGAGAGGTCTGTCTCCCAAGGCTTGAGAGAGTGAGGGATTGTCTTGTAGAATAGGCTGTAGTTCCTTGAGGATATGTTCTGGAGGTCCAACTTGGGGGTTGTAGGTGATGACTAGAGGCGTTCTGCTGTTTTCTTTCTTGGATTTCTCGTGTAGTGGTTGACTTTGGGGTACCCCCAGGGCTCTGTCAATCTGTTTCTTCACTTACATAGCTGGGTACTGTGGTTTTAAGAATGCTTGATAGAGACAGACACCTTCAGGATCTCTATCTGAGTGATCAGGGCAAATGTTGTTGTATTTTACAGCTTGGGTATAGATAATGGATCGCATGGTGTGTTTAGGATGAAAGCTCAAGGGATGTAGGTATCTATACCGATCAGTAGGTGGTTGGTATAGGGTAGTGTTTGTGTGTCCATCCCTAATTTGTAAAGTAGTGTCCAGAAGGTGGATCTCCAGTGAGGAGTGTTCCAGGCTAATTTTAATAGCGGAGTGGAAATTGTTGAAATCTCTGTGGAAATCTTCATGGGTCCAGATGATGAAGATACCATCAATATAGCATAAGTAGAGGAGAGGTGCTTTGGGATGAGACCTGAGGAAACAGTGTTCTAAGTCAGCCATAAAAATGTTGGCATATTGTGGGGCTATGTGGGTACCCATAGCGGTGCCACTGACTTGAAGGTATAAGTTATCCTCAAAATCTGAAATGGTTGTGGGTGAGTACAAAGTCCAGCCACAAGGTGTGCTGTGGCATGACTTGGGATCATTCTTTTAGTACTTGGTAATCTATCCTTATGTGAGATGTTGGGGTAAAGAGCTTCTACATCCATAATGGCCAGGCTGGTGTTTTCTGGAAGCTCACCAGTGGGTTGGATTTTTCTCAGGAAGTCCATGGTGTCTCTAAGATAGCTAGGAATGTTGATAGCATAGGGTCTGAGGAGGCAGTCCATGTAAGAGTGCCAACACCTGAGATGATAGGGCATTTGGGGAACCTATTTTATGGATTTTAGGTAGTGGATAGAACATCCCTGGTTGGGGTTTTGGTTGTGTGTTTGTCTATTTGTTCCTGTGCTGCCTTAGGGAGTTTCTTGAGTATGTGGTGTAGTTCCTTTGGGTATTCCTCAGTGGGGTCAGAGGAAAGCAGTTTGTAGAATGTTGTGTTGGTGAGTTGTTTATAAGCTTCCTGATCATAATCTGATTTATTCATGATGATGACCGCGCTGCCTTTGTCAGCCTCCTTAATAATAATGTTAGAGTTGTTTCAGAGGCTGTGGATGGCATTGTGTTCTGCAAGGCTGAGGTTATGGTGTAAGGGATGTTGTTTGTCCATGATTTCAGCCTTTGCATGGTGGCAGAAACAATCAAGGTAGAAGTTTAGTTTGTTGTTTTGACCATCAGGAGGGGGTGTATGAAGAATATTTCTTCTTGTGCTGTTGTGAGGAAGACATCTCTAGGTCACTGCATGGATCATTTGTGTGGTGGAAATATTCCTGGAGTCAAAGGTGGCAAAAGTAGTCCTTCAGGTCACCACAGAAATTTATCTCATGTGTGGGAGCTGTGGGGGAGAAGGAAAGTCCCTAAGATAGCACAGATTCCTCTGCTGGAGTAAACATGTAGCTTGAAAGACAGGCACATATACCTGCAAGAAACCTAGCTGCCAGCTTTGCCCACATATTTGAACAAAAGACATTAATACAGGACCTAATAACACCAGCTACTCCATCAAAGGCTCACTCACCTGCTCATCCACCAATGTGATTTATGCCATCTCATTCCAGAAATGTCCCTCTGCCTTATATATTGGACAAACAGGACAGTTTCTGCACAAAAGAATAAATGGGCACAAATCTGACATTAGAAATCTCAACACACTAAAAGCAGAGGGGGTCAGCATTTCAATCTTCATGATCACTCCATTAATGATTTGCCAATTGCTATGCTCACACAGATGACTACTGAACCAAGGCTTGAAAGAGAAGCTACTGAAATTGAATTCATTTGTAAATTTGGTTGCATTGCTTAAGGAGTTAATAGAGACATTGGATTTTTTCTCTCATTAGAACAGATGATTGGACCTCAGCTCCCTCTATATGCTGTTCCCCAGTGTTTGAATCTTTACAACTGTTTTCATTTGCTGTTACAGTGTGACCTGTTCCCATGACTTACACTTCCCTGTATTTATTTCCTCCCATTCTGTAAGGTCCCCCATCTTCAAAGCTTCTGACAAAGTGGGATTTTCTCCCATAGAAGCTCATGGAAAAAATAAATTTGTTAGTCTTTAAGTGATCCTAAGTGATTGTTCTGATTTGTAAGGTGTAAAATAGATGCTCTGTAACAAAATTACATTCCTTGACCAGCTAACCCAGGCTGTGTGATGACACAGCAATGCAATGGAAGATAGCATGATTACTCTCAGAACAGAATCAGCATCATTTACATGAATAGGTACTGAGGCAACATTTTCAACCTTCACTTATGGCAGCAACTTCTTTATTGTTGTCCTAGTAGCTGAAAGTCCATGCTATCACAGAGGTGTAATTCATAAGGTCTTGTGTTAAAAAAAAAAAAAAAATACGAAGCCAAAAGTTACTGAAAAGTGAAAAAGATGGTAACAGACTGTGAAACCCAGAAATGATTGAACCTGACCAAAAAGATCCCTCAAAACTGCTTGTTGCTGTTTCCGTTTCTTCTTATTGACTCAACAGACATTCTAGGCTTCAGAGTGGTGCACAGACAGGTGACAGTTCTGGAATCTGATTGTATAGCTACTACACAGAGCTCAGTTGATGTACATGTATACCTCTGCTGGTATACAATGGGGTTCAGGAAACAGCAACATTGGTGTCACATACTGGAGGGTATGCTCATTTGTAACTCTCTCATCCTAGTACCCTTATCCCTTTGTCTGTAGTTTCCCTACAACCTGATTTCCCCATCCCATGCTGTTGCATGCTTAGATTTTAAAGATTATTCGAGGTCAGCTGTTGCAGCAGGGTGACTTTAGTGATGTTGCTTGTGTGAACTCTTTGGAGGAGACCTTAAGAACTCAAGTTTTCTCTTCTCTTCATAGGCATTAGAAGATGCATGGCACTATTGGTGTGTAGGGTTTGACCCAGTACATTTGGCCAGAGGTTAACTTCACCACCCATCCTGTACAGCATGTTAAGCAGACATTTTTCTACTTGTTCCTTGAAGGAAATGTAAAGAGCTAGGAATCTCAAATAGTTTCAGAGTGCAGACCGCATATTAAGAAAGTGATTGTCTTAAAGACGCCTCCTTGCTCCCTCTCCAGTATTTTCTCATACTGTAGACCTGCTCTCTGGCTACTCATGACAGTATACTCTCATTCAATGCTACTTATATGGCTCCCTTTACCTTAGCATCTGAGACCCTCCTAGTCTTTAATACATTCTGTCCTCTCAACACACCTCTGCGAGTTAGGAAAGTATGATTACGTCTGAGGTACAGAGAAGTTGTGACTTGCCCAAGGGCATACAGTAGGTAAGGACTTGACCCTAGCTCTCCCAAGCTTAGACTGGCACAGTGTTAGAGTATTAGTCATTCTTCCTGTGCTAACTACAGCAGTTGCTTACACAAAGAATTAAAGAGGAAAGTATTTAATACATCGTTAACGGTCTTAATGAAATGTATTAGTTGGAAATAAGGAGGAGGGCAGCTTTAGGAGCAGCTAACTCACTGTCAGTGGTCCCTTGCTTGCCCCTTGGATGCAAAACCATATACAAAAGTTTTGTCTTGTTTCATATTCAGATAAAATCCGAACTGATTCAGTGAGAGTTTTGCATGATTAAGGCCTTCAGGATGCAGCTCATAACATGTAAATGATTTTGCTAATGAAAGGCACTGTGTAAATGTAAGATGATATTAATATTTTGTTGAACTGCAAGGCAGCCAAATTTACCCATCCTTGGTGACACTGAAAATATGCAATGGAAATATGTGCATGAATCAAATAACAACCACTCTGAATACAGTGAAACCTTAGCATTAGCAGTTGTACTTGTGTTGCTTTGATTCTTTGAATTATCTTAGCTGCTTGTTAAATGATTTGCCTGTTAGTCTTTGAGGAGAATCTAGCAATGCAGAGAATGAGCAGACCTTGTGTGTTAGAAAAATGATCCCAGGTGGCAGCAAACTAAAAGTATTTGGTACATCTTTACACAGTTCCTTAGGGTTGTTGAAGAAATGAGAGACCACCACACAATAAGTGACAGATGGAATGTTAATAAACAGCAGTCTGGTTTCCCAGAGGTGACGAAGAAACTGAGCTGTGATGATTCAAATATGAGAGAGTCAATTTTTATTTTAGTTTTGGCTAGGTAGGGACCCATTTTTCATGGACCTACCAAAGCAAGGAGGCCACCTGTTAGCCCAAAAGGACACAGCTGAGGTATTTTTTTCTAGTGTGTGAAGCCATGGCAGGGTAATTGGTGGCACAACAAAGCTTCTGATGCCTGAAGCTTTTTGTGTGTGAACGCACTTCCTGATTATAATGCTGTACCACAGGATATTTTTCATAGCAATACTATAGCACGTGTATACGGTATTTGTCTCCAAAGGGTCCTGCCACTTCAGGGTGCATTAAGTCCTCTTACGTTTCTGATTAGACAAGAGGCTGTATTTCATGAGCGTTGATGTTTGCCAAGCTCTTGCACTTCACAGCTGCTACTGTCTTTCCAGATCAAGGGATTTTAACAGCCATATCCTAGGATAAGCTTTTATCAACATTCTCAAAGTTCCTTTTTCACATGTTAAATAATGTGACACTTAAAAAAAAAACCAACAAAATTTAATCACCAGTTATGCTTTCCCCACCTCCACATCTAAAAGCAGAAAAGCCGCCCAACAAATCACAATATTTTTAAATAGATGGCTATCCTGAAGAGGCCCATCTTTCTTTCTTTGATAGTGATACGCAGGGGAAACCATTAATTAATATGTAGGGCGAGCTACTCAACTGGCATAAAGCAGCATAGCTCTAGTGATGTCAGAGGATTGTGTCTGTTACACCAGTTGAGGATCTGGCCCATACTATTTAAACATGAATGCCTTTTTAAAACATACTAATTTATTAAACCACTCTCACTTGCAGTACTGCCCCTACAATTTTTGTCTCAGATTAACAGTACTTTCCCAACTCCGTTAAAATGATTTGTGATCCAGAGTGAATTATTTGTTGTCACTTATGTCCACAGTCATTCCTCATGCTCACTTAAAATACACAGATAATAGTTTTCAAGGATTTTAGTTGCCTAGGATTTCTCTGGCTCCATAGGTTGTACTTCTGGTAAAGTGTCATCTCTTTGGAGCCGTAAACCAGCGAACATAAGAATGGTCATGCTGGTTGAACCAATGGTCCATCTAGCCAGGGCGATCCCTAGGGAGGGTGAGTGGGGCAACTGCCCTGGGCCCCATGGTTTGGCAGGTCACACACTGCCCTCTGCTGTTCAGCACAAAAGGGGGACCATGGGCAGTGTTCTGTTCCTGTCCTGCCCCGCTCCCACCTGCCATCTAGGGCAGACCAGCTGGCCAGGGTGGGGCAGACACACAACACTGAACATAACAGTGCAGAGAGGGCAACCTCTGGCCCTCCTCGGTGCTGAATGCCACCCCCCCCCCCCCAGCGCTGGGGGGATGGGAGCTCCCCACAGGCCATCTGGTCCTGGGGCCTGCCCCCCCACCTCACCACCCCCCCCACCCCGAGATGACCCTGCATCTAGCCCAGTATCCTGTCTTCTGAGAGTGACCAATGCCAGGCACTTTAGCAGAAATGAATAGAAAAGGTAATCATCAAGTGATCCAGCCCGTCACCCATTCTGAGACTCAGGCAAGCAGCAATTTCTGCCTATCCTACCGAATAGTCACCAGTGGACTTGTACTCCATAGACTTAGCTAATTCTTTTTTGAACCCTGTTATAGTCTTGATCTCACATCATCCTCTGGCAAAAAGTGCCATAGTTTGTGCACTGTGGGAAGAAATACTGTCTTTTGTTCATTTTAAACCTGATGACTATTAATTTCATTTGGTGATCCCTTGTTTTTGTGTTATGAGAAGAAGTAAATGACAGTTCCTTGTTTATTTTTCCCATACCATCCAGGCTTTTATAGATTTTTATCATACACCACCTGGCCATCTTTTTTTCCCCCAAGCTGAATGGTCCTACTTTTCTTAATTGCTTCTCATATGAAAGCTGTTCCATACGCCCATGAATTTTTTGTTGCTCTTCTCTATATTTTTTCTAATTCTAATATACCTTTTTGAGATGGATGACCAAAGCTGCACAGAATATTCACAGACTTATATGCCAAAAATTGCTTTCTTCTTTATCCCTTCTACTGATTCCTAAAATTCTGTTAGTGTTTTTTTGGCTGCCACTATACACTGAGCAGATGTTTTTAAAGAACTCTCCATAATGACTCCAAGATCTCTTTCTTGAGCTAAATTAGATCCCATTATTTTATAAAAATTAAATCTGAGCACCTGGGGAACACCAGAGTATATGGCAATATAGATAACGGAGAAATAGAAAATATTGGAGCCAATAACAACCTTTAGGTATAAGTGATTATTGATCATTTTTGTGGATTGCACTTACAGATATCAGTCATAAAGCAAATTGCATCTACAGTACACTATGTACACAGAAATAAGAGGGAAGAGGCAGAAATGTATAAAGATTATGGAACCAAATAATGCCTGTGGAGGAAGCTCCTTGAAATCAATGGCATTACACTGGGGATGAATTGGTCCTTTAAGTTTTTATTAGCTGCATTTACTATAATACAGAAGTGATTTGATGAACCTTTCCTGCAAAGCCTGAGAGTGTGAGTGTAGCCAGGTAATTTTGCCACTCTGGCCGGAAAGAGGTTAAAAGGTCCGCAGGAAACAACTAGACAATAGGAGACCAGAGCTGCAGGGCCAATCAGGGCTGGAGGGCCTGCTCCGGGTAGTTCACCTCAGATCTTGGAGGAGGAAGGTCAGACTCTCAGTGGGGCTGAGGGAGACAGGATCCTGGATAGCTCACAGGGACACTGCTGGACTTCAGCCAGATACTGCCTTGATACAAGGGCTGTGGGTGCATATCAGAGGTATGACTATGGCCCAGCGGACCTGGTGAGTGCAGGCTGAAGAGGAGCTGAGGGAGTTTAGGCAGCACTCAACATAGTACATACGGTTCCTGGGCCAGGGACTGACGAAATGGGTGGGCACAGATCCCCCACACCTCCCCCAAACCACTAATGGACAGGGAACCACAGGTGATCAGTATACAGTGGGCCCCGCTGATACGAGTGGGCCATCCAGAACAGGTCTATATCCCAGAAGGAGGGACCCAGCTGGAGAGCTAAGGTCCTACAACAGACTGCAGGTGAGTGGTGATGTCACTACTGGAGGCTACAGAGGCAGAGTGAGCTATCTGAGACTGGACTTGACCCGGGTGGGTGGGGAGGACAGACAAATTATGCAGGACTTGACCAGAAGGCCAAGGTACTGTCATGAGAAAGAGTAAGCACTGATCACCAGGCAGCAGACTATTTGAGCAATTCCACATACCATCAACAGGAGGTGCTGATCTGGTGGGTCTCATGCTGCAGAGGTTTACAGGCAGGCAACAATATGCATATTATGTGAGGAATGAGGCTGTACATTCTGCCATCAAGGCTCATTACCTGGATGCTATAATTGCTCATTCATGTTATGACAGATATACTCCTGCTTTCACACTCTACAGACCATTGTAATAATGTTTGTACAAAGTATGCTTTATGGGGGATATCACTTAAAAAACCTCATAATTTGTTGGCAGTAGTGTCTGATAGAATGCATGGCAACAGTGCATGTGAAGTGATAAGATTCCCCCTTATGGTGTTACTAACACATAGCTCCAAACTCCACAACATGCTCAAACATAAGTTGGCAAACAGGTCTGCACTAAAGAAAGGATGGCATGAACTGCTTAATTTGCATTTAAGCAGTAAACAGAGCCATCAAGCAGGAATGGAAGACAAAGGCAGTTCAAACAGGTGAAAAAAACATCAAGGAACATCCTTCCACTTAAGCTCTTTATCCCTAGGGCTCAGCTGGAAATGTTTTTCGAGAGGGAGCATGAAACTATAAAAAAGGAAGGCCAAATGTCACAAAGCATCCCCTATTAGTTTCACTTCCCCTGAAGAGACAAAGGAAGCAAGCCGTTGGCCTGTGGAGGAAGGAGCCTGATCTAAATAGAGTTTGGTCAACAAGACTGGTTGAAAGCATTGTTCTTCTTCGAGCGCTGCTCAGATGCATTCAGTAATAGGTGTCTCCGTGCCGGAGCACTGGATTGGTCAGAAAAAACTTGCCCTAGCCTGTCAGGAGAGGGGAGGTGGCCTCTGCCCCTCATGCCACCCTGTGGCTATATATACAGCCACCTCCTGACCCCTCCTCAGTTTCATTTCTTCCATCTTGCGTGTTGGAATTGGAACGTCTGCTCCTTGTGAACCACAAGCAGCCTGTTCCTTTTTCTTCAGCTTGCTATCTGGCTGGGAGTATCTGTGGATTTAATTCCACTACAAGAGTTCCCACTACCGGACCGGCACATTGCATTGACAATGTTGGGGTTTAAACCCAGTGCTGAGTGCGGCAAGGCCTTCCCCCGGATGACCCCCACAGGAAGTGCCTTAGGTGTCTGGGCAAAGACCACATGGTATTGGCTTGTTCCATCTGTCTCTCCTTCAAATTAAATGATTAAAGGGCTGGAGCACAAGCCCTATGAGGAAAGACTGAAAGCATTAGGCTTATTTAGTCTGCAGAAGAGAAGATTGAGGGGGGATTTGATAGCAACCTTCAACTACTTGAAGGGATGCTCTAAGGAAGATGGAGCTCGACTGTTCTCAGTAATAACAGAGGACAGAATGAGGAGCAATGGTCTCAAGTTGCGGTTAGGGAGGTCGAGGTTGGATATTAGAAAAAACTCTTTTACTAGGAGAGTGGTGAAGCGTTGGAATGAGCTGCCAAGGGAGGTGGTGGAGTCTCCATCTTTGGAGGTGTTTAAGGCCCAGCTGGACAAAACCATGACTGGGATGGTTTAGTGGGAGTGGTCCTGCCTCTGGCAGGGGGTTGGACTAGATGACCTGTGAGGTCCCTTCCAATCCTATGGTTCTATGATTCTATGAAATGGAGTTGTTCCTCATCCAGTCCACCCTGGAAGTGGTGGAGGCAGTACGAGCCCTCCTGCTACTTCCAACATCCACTACCCGACTCCCAACCAGAAGGGGCAAACCGGCCTTCATCTCGAAGGCCTGGGTCCACCCGGGATGCTCACCCTCACCACACAGCCCCCCCGTCTTCCACTCCAGTAGGGGCTTGCACCACCTCACTGTCACTGGTACCGGCCCGAGAATCTTGGTCCCCCTCCCCTGCTTCCAGCCTGAAGGAGAGACCTTCCAGGGGTTCCAAATGGCCTCAGCACCGCACATCGGCCCCATCACCTTTTCACTTTACACCACAAGAATGGTCCCCCCAAGGAACTCCCTCTCCACCACGGCGAGCTCCTGGTACTGCTCTATCCCCGGCACTGGGGTCTTACACGGGAAACCTATCGGCACATTTTGATTTGTTGCGCTGGGCTATGGCCCATTTAGGCATGGAGGTGGAGCCCTTGAGTCTACCTCCTGATACCCTCTTCGGGCCAGCCTTTGCCTTCATGGCGCCCTTAGCAGTCCTGCCCCACCCAAGCGTATGGGACTTCGCACACTCCCAGTGGCAGAGCCCAAGATCCATCCCCCCCGCCCCCGGTTTCGGATATGGCAAGCATGAAGTATCGGGTGTCCAAGTCAGGCTACCCCTCCCTTGTTGGCCACCCAGTCCCCCCCGAGGGACATAGTCCAGATGGCAATGGGGCCCGGGGAGCCCCCCAGGAATCCCCTTCCACCCTCCAGGGGAACCAGGAAGCTGGACCTGCTAGGCCGTAAGGTTTACTTCTCATTGGCCTTCCAACTACAAGTGGCAAATAGCCAGGCTATAACCAGCAGATATTTGCTGGATGTCTGGGAGTCACTTGGGAAATTTAGAAGCCTGCTCCCACCTTAGGCTAGAGGGGAGTATGATGCCTTCCTGGAAGAAGGCAACCTAATTTCCCAGGACCTCCTCTTTTTGGCACGTGACGCAGTGGACACCGCCGCTCACACCATGGCCTCGGTGGTTACCATCCACAGGGTGGCATGGCTCAGGGAGGCTAGAGCGCCTCTAATGCACAGCAGGCAGCCCTTGACCTACCCTTCGAGGGGGATGTCTTATTTCCCCCTGTAACCCTCTCAGTGGTGGGCACAGCCCAGATCCTCGGGGAGAGGTCAAGTACTTTGGCCTCCTCCCTCCCAGACCCTCCACTCGAATTCCCCATCTTCTCCCAGAAAGGGACCACAGGGCAGTTTTTTCCTCCCTGCTTTATCCGCTGTGAAGGCTGGGTCTTTGCCCTTTCTCTCACAGGGAGGGGCCCTTTACTCGCCGTCACCCCACTTCGATCCTCGGGCACAGAGGCGTTAGGGTGTCAGCACCACAGACGGCCACAACACCCCCTCTCCCCTCTAGGGGAAGGGAGATTCGGTGGGAAGCATCCCCAACATCTCTTTTTGTTCTCCCCCTTTTCACTACTGCACGAGCAGACCTTGGATCGTCGGCGACAAAGCCCCAACAATATAATGATGCCCAGCCTACACTGATGGTACCCGAGTACCGTGGTTTACCCCCCCACACCTCTTAAGCAGCGTCTCCCCTGAAGATGGAAAACTGCCTCTCTTTTCCCCTCCTCGCATCCCACGCTTTCCAGATATTCCCCTACTGTGCGTTCCCCATGCCAATACCTTGCCGGGGACAAGAGGTGCATCTTGTTGTAGCTCCAGCCCTGCTGTGGAGGCTCCGAGACACGTGTATTCGAAGCCTACCCGCAAACAGAACCGTGCCTGTGGCCCTGATGCCTTCCTCGGGTAGGCCTCCTCGAGTCTGGGTTAGGGGAAGGGGAGGGGATACCTCCGGTCACATACCAACGGTTCTACAGGCACCAGCCATTGCGACCCCAACCCCAATTCAACAGGAATATTTCCTGCTCACTGAAGGGGACACATCTGCATAGCCAGAGAGGATCTTTACCTCTAAAGGTGGCCAAGCTGAACAGCCCACCCTTCCCATTCCCCTTCCTTATGGGAACTACGGTTCCACTCCCTCACCTTGTGGTGATCTAGCGATGACCAGGGCTCCCACCCTAGGAAACCTCATCCTCAGTCTGCCTCCCCATCAAGGTGGCCAATTCTCTTACACCCTCGCCTGCAAACATGGGCCAGGTGTACCTCCTTCGAACCCCAGACAGGAAACCCAGGAGAGGACACCTAGTCGCATCTCCATGTAGGGAAACTGTGAAGGGACCACCCTTTCGGGCATTCTCCCACCAACACACCTCCCCACGTCACCAGCTGCCTTCCTGGGCAGATGTCCATGTGCAGACAGAGGGGTTTCTCTTCCCAGGGGACTTGTAGCTATCTTTTCTGCCTCTTGGTCCTGTACCCTGACAGGGCACGTGTGTCCCCCCCCCCATCTGCCCGTTGATTTCTTGGGACCATCTCACTACGTCTGATCGTAGTCCTATAGTGCTACTGCGGGTTTACCCCCATGTGTGTTGGTGGCGCCCATTAGTACTGCGGTTCCTCTTCAGTTCTTGAGGATCCATTCACATCCACTGCCTGCCCACTGGTGTGATAGACAGAGAGCCTATTTTTCCTACAATATCCAAGAATTTCGGCATTGTACTCCCTTAATTCGCCTTCTGGCTTCCCGCCTGGGGAAATACTTCGCTCGGTTCTCTAACCCCCAGACTGTCCTTGAGATGCTGCAGTTACCACCCTGTGATGGATTCACTTCCTAGCTGATAGGAAGGAACCTCCCTTGGCATCAGGGTTCTTCGGATATCCAGGTAGTGAGGAGTTTTGTCCTTGGCACCCACTAGCACGGCAGAGCGTTAGCACTATCCCTCCGGGAAGTACTGTAGGTGCTGAGACCGTGACCTTACACAGCACTTCTATGAACCTTTTGGTCCTCAATGGGGTGACCAAATGATAGCAGGCACTATTCCCGACCCTTCTTCTCCCTCCCTCACGCACTAGTGAGGGCTCTCACGATGTGAAACCCTGCGAGATGATAGGCTCAGTGGGCTTTTCCTGTGAGTTCTCCTGCCCCTGTGGGCCCTATAGGGACCAACTTATTAGCACTGCCTCAGACCACCTTGCTGTTGGTGACTCTTATGCCCCAGAGCCTCTCTCCAGAGACAACCCAGTCCTTGGTACCTGTTCGGCTGAAAACATGCGCTCCCGCACTACCCAGTTTATAGCTAACATACCGTAGGCCCCCGTTCTGCTCAGGTTGGCCTCCATATGCTGCTGTTTAGTGTCTCATGGTCTTCTCAGTCGTTCTCGAGCCCAACCTACAACCCTGTATCCTCATCCTCACTCGCGTTGACCAGACGGCTATGTTTGGTCACGACCTGGACGGGGGGGGGGGTGTATGGTCACTCCCCTACGGCTACCTGAGTACCCAGTAGTTGCCCGGATCAGTTCATAGCTACATGGTTCCAGCTAGCCTTCAGGTGATCAGTTCAGGAACTAATCTCCACCCTTTCTTTGTTCTCATGTGGAACATGGCCAATATGGCTAAATTCGCACTTGTTGGCATACAGCTTTCTCCTACGAGTCCACGCGGCAAGACCCATGACCAGACACTATATTCTGTCTGTCATACTACACATTTCCACCTATGCAGAACACCTAACACAACCCCCTATGTTAAGGTTGCGTCCTTTATTCCAATTATGGTGACCTTGTTCCGACCTGCTTATGCGTATATGCCTCGGCGGTTCGGTCCTGCCCCATCCTGGGTTGGCCCTCAGCTCTTGACTCTTCTGGGCCATGTCAAGGTCTGTTTGCCTCTTGACTCTGGTGAGGATCTTGTTGCTGGGCGTCTACCTTATGGGGCATGTTGCTGTGCTGAAGGTGGAAGAACCAACTCCACCTGTCGTCCATCAACATGGCTAGCAGCCACCTATTACTGAATGCATCCGAGCAGTGCTCGAAGAAGAACAGTGGGTTACTCACCAGTAACCGTCCTTCTTTGAGATGGGCTGCTCAGATCCATTCAGGTCCCTTCCCTCCATCCCCGCTTCTGGAGTTGGTGACTCTAAGGAACTGAAGAGGGGTTGGGAGGCGGCCGTATATATAGCCCCGGGGTGGTGCAAGGGGCGGAGGCCGCCTCCCCTCTTCTGACAGGCTAGGACAAGTTTTTTCCAACCAATCCGGTGCTCCGGCACAGAGACACCTATTATTGAATGGATCCTAGCAGCCCCTCTTGAAGAAGGACGGTTACAGGTGAGTAATCCACTGTTCTTCAAGTGCTGCTCACATCTTTCAGTTACAGGTGTCTACATGCCACAGCACACGGTAATCCAGAAGCCCTTCTAGTCCTAGCCTGTCAGGTCAGGGTCAGTGGCCAAGGTCCCCTCCGTGTCGCAACCATGGCTATATATGTAAGCCTGACCCTGACTCTCCCAGTTCCTTCTTTCTTCCCTCAGCGATGGTACTGGAACAGCCCATCCTTGCTTTTGCAAATGCCTGTCTTTTCCTAGGTTTGTTATTTTTACTCAATTAATTATGCCAGGTTTTAAACACTGTCAGTTTCCAAAGGGATAGCTGTGTTAGGTATTCCCAATCGTCGACCCCCCACGATAGACACCTGTCCTGTCTGGGTGAGTCTAACCTCACGGATCATTGCCCCATATGCAAGTCCTTCAAGAGAAGAACCTGCAAGGACAGAAAATGGAGGATCCGGAATCTCATCCAGGATCAGGTGGCGCTACTGGCTCTAGGAGCACCCTCCACGTCCAAGAACCTGCCAGTACCGCATGCCAGTTCAGCCCCAGAGAATATCTTGCGCCGCTCTCCGACTATTGTTAAAGAGCTGTGATTGGCATCTGATTCAGCACCACCTTGGTACCGTGCTGCTTCTCTGCCATCCATCCTGCCTCGGCAAAGGGAGCTGATACCTATCTCCTCGACGCTGGAGGCCTTCGCAGCAGCGAAGGCGTTATCGGAGCCGACACCTCCAGCACTGCCCAGGGCCGTACAGTCCAGAGGTTAAACTGGTCCTTTTATCTAAAGAATGGTCCTCATCAGTGGAGTCGGCACTGGCTTTGCCACCATTATCGGTCTCCCTGGTACTGGAAGGGCCTTCTGGTGCTCCAGGGCTGGAGGGAGGCTCTTAGAAAGGTTACCCCTCCCATCTCCAGTGTTGGCATGCAAACCTTTGGTACCTTGTTTGCAGAGTTCAAGAAGAGCAAGATCATCTTTGAGCTCCTCAGCACTGTTAGAAAACGAGGCATGGTGCTGCAGGTCCACAGTATCCCTGGTACCAGCCACTACAAGGGAGGAACCTGTGGGTTAGCGGCACTGGAAGAGATCCCCAACTCCTCTCCACCTAAGTGTCTCGTCCCTCGAGGCCAGGGATCACCTGGTAACAGGGCCATCCCGTCCACTGACCCAGTCTGCGCTGGCGAGGACAAAAAGCAGACTGCAGAGTGGATCCCAAAGCGAAGGGAGGTTGCATAAGGCTAGTGGTCGCATTAGAGCTTCCTGTGCTTCCACCCTGTGATCCTTCCAGGAATGGACTAACAGCTGGCTCAACTATCACTCAGAGGATGAGTCGGCATTGTCACGACATTCAGCACAGTCATCTCCTCGAACCCTCAGCCCTTCAGATGACGAACCTGCCTCCGACACCACGCAGCACTGTAGATCACACATTCCTTCTCCTTCATCACCGGACGAAGCCACTTATCAAAGGCCCTTGGCACACAGGGATGATCCTCATGCCCAACAGGACCTCCTTAGATGCATGGTGGCAAACTTAAATATGGACTTGGGGATTGTCCAGGAGCAGTCCAACCCCCTCTTCGACTTGGGGGAAGCTGCCCCACTGGCAAAAATCTCAGTGCCTCTGCATGAGGGGGTATTTTCCATTGTAAAGGTGCAGCGGCAAAACCTCTCCTCTATTTCTCCAGTGTCCAAGGTTGTGGACCAGAGATATCATGTCTCCACAGACAAGTTCTCTTTCCTTTTTAACCACCTGGCACCCGGGTCCCTCGTGGTGGATGCAGTTAATCAGAGAGAGAGACTGAGCCAGCCAAGCTCTGCTCCTAACAAGGAGGTGAAGAAGCTTGACCTCTTTGGTAGAAAGGTTTACTTCACCTCAGCCCTCCAGCTTCGCATAGCAAACCACCACACCCTGATGGGAAGGTATGCTTTTAACACCTGGGAAACGCTAGAAGGATTTTGAGATGTGATCCATAGAGAATATGTTGGGGACTTTGAGACCCTGGTTGAGGAAGGGCTTCTCATTGCCCATGACATGCTTATGGCATCTTGGGACGCATCTGACACTGCCTCTTGTAATATGGCCTCTGCAGTGTCCATATGCCAGGCTGCCTGGTTACAGAGCTCTGGTTTGTCTCAACAGATGCAGCAAACCATTAAAGACCTCCCCTTTGAGGGACCAGCCTGTTTCTTTAGTCCACGGACTCTAAGCTGCATGGGATGAAGGACTCTAGGGCTACTTTAAAATCCCTGGGTATGTAGGTGCCCCCAGAATCCAGGTGTTGGTTCAGACCTCAGTTAACTCAGCAGCAGCCTCAGCAGCTGCAGCAGCAGAACTACGCACAAGGGTCCTGCCTAAGACCCTACCAGCAGTCACAGCATCCGTTTGGGGCCCTGGAGAAGGAAATGAGCCACTCGGGCAAGAGCTCCAAGCCTCAATCCTCAGCCCAAGCTCCCCACCAGGGTAATAGCAGCTCCAGGTCTGCTGCCCAAAACCAGTGTTTTTGACAATCAGCCAGAAGGCCCCTACTCCACCATTCAACACCCGTGGTTTTGTGCTTGAGTGGCCCACTTCCTGCCTCAATGGGCCAAAATCATCACCAACCATTGGAAACTAGACACGATATCCAAAGGTGGTTCTTTGAGTACTGCGCAGATACATTCAGTAATAGGTGTACATGCTGCAGCACATGATTGGTCGGAAACACTTTTGCCCTAGCCTGTCAGGAAGGGGCAGGCAGCCACAGCCCCCTCACCATCCTGTGGCTATATATGTGGCTGCTGCCTGGCCCTTCCTCAGTTCCATTTTGTCCATCTCAGCGACGGTTCGTGAAACTGTGATTGTGCAAGCAGCCTCTCTTCTCCTTTTCATGAGCCAGCAGCTTGACTGGGAATGCCTCTTTGAGGACATTGTTCCATGGAAGAGCCTCTCCTTTTCCGAACAGCTGTTGGAGCAGCAACACTGCTCCCCTCCACCGCCTGCCATGTGAGGGTTTAAACCTTGTGCTGCCTGCGGCAAGGCCTTCCCAAGGGATGAACCCCACGCGAAGCGCCTTTGGTGCCTGGGTGAAGCCCATTTGGTCACCTCTTGCTCCATCTGTCTGTCCTTTAAGCGCAGAACAATCAAAAACAGGGAGCAAAGGTGCCATGCATTGGCCTTAGCGCAAGTGCGGCAGCCCACCTCTGAGGCTCCAGGGTCTCCTGCAGCACTGCGTGCATCTTTGGCACCGGAGACTTCCTGGCACCGCTCCTCCAGAGAGCACATAAAGACTAGCTCAGGACAGGTGTTGGTACCGTGACATTGATGCCGATCCCTGTCCCCCACATGGGTGTCACCACAGGACCAAGAGGAGTCGGTACTGTTCCCTGCGACACTGGAGGCATTCGAGGCAGCGAAGGCACTCCTCTTATTACCCACACCGCCCTTTCCAGTATCCCCAAGGAGAAGGGGTAAGTCAGCTTTTGCCTTGAGGGCCTGGCTGCCTTGGAAGTGCCACCGAACACCCTCTCCAGTCTCGGTACCAAGTTTCCCGATACCGGATCCCATGCGTGAGAGCCCCGTACCATTGAGCCTTTTCTCCGGCACCTTATCACTCTGCCATCACTGGCACCATCATCGCGGTCCCGAGGAGTTTCCCCTCCTTTGAGCCCAGAGGAGGGTGCCTCAAGGGGGTCTAAATGGCCCTGTCCTGGGCTCCTGGCATCGTCACCCTTTAGGTACTGACCTCATGAATGGTCCCCTCAAGAGACCGCATCAGGCCCTCGCGGTACTGCAGAGCTCATCTTGGTACCAGCTCCTCTGGCACCGGTGCCATGCTCCTACACGGGAGACCTCACAACGCATTTTGATCTTCTTTGCCATGTTGCTACACATGTGGGGATGGAAGTTCAATCCCCTGAGGAGCCTGCTGACACATTATTCAGGCCAGTGTTCATGTCTGGTGAGTTTCCAAAGGGATAGCCGTGTTAGTCTAGTCCAGTAAAAAAACAACAAGCAGTTGTGTGGCACTTTAAGACTAACAGATTTATTTTTTGCATGACCTTTCGTGGGAGAAGATCCCACTTCCTCAGATGCTTCGAAGATGGGTGAACTTACAGAAACGAATGAAACTAAATGCAAGGGGATGTAAAACATAGGATCAGGTCATAAAGTAAGAGCAAATCAGAGCAGTTTACAGGCTTAAAGAATGGGAAGCCTGAAGTCAAATTACCCTTTGTAATGTGAAAAGAACCCATAATCTCGATTGAGTCCTCCTTTCACAGAATTTAGTTTGCATATTAATTTGTCAACCTATTACTGTCCTACTCCATTCTAGTGTTTGGGATCTCACCTCATCAAGCTGGCAAAGCCCGGGTTCCATTCCCCCAGTATTGGACATGGCGGGCCTCAAATATTAGGTCCCAGGGACAGAGTTTTCTTCCCTCACCCACCAGCCGGTACCATCTGGGGGGTGGTGGAAGTGGCGCTAGGCCCAGGGCAAATTCCCCGTGACCCTTTCCCGGCATCGAGGGATGTGAGGGAATTAGATCTCCTGGGGTGGTAGGTGTATTCCTTCTCTGTCTTGCAGTTGTGCGTGGCCAGTAATCGGGCCCTGGTGGGTAGGTATGTGATGGATGTGTGGGAGTCAATGAATAAGTTCAGGCACCTACTCCCATAGGAGACTAGGGAGGACTATGATGCTTTCCTGGAGGAGGGCAGGATAGTGTCCAAAGACCTTCTCCTATTGGCCTGGGATGCTGTAGACACAGCCTCCTGCACAATGGCCTCAGCCATGACCCTCTGGCATGTGGCTTGGCTTATAGAAGTGGGGGTACCCCCTGCCTCCCAGTAGGTCATCTTCAACCTCCCTTTCAACAGCGAGACTCTGTTCCTGGCTGAGACAGGCCATAATCGCTAGTGCCCAGGAGCCCCTGGGGGAGATAAAGTACTTGTGCCTCCTCCCTTCAGGGTCCCCTGCCCGCCCTCCAACTCTATAGGAATTTTCTGCCCATGACCTGATTCAACCTCCCCTTTGGCCTAGTGGCCAAGTTACAGTGCTCTCACCACTGTGGCCTGGTTCCATCCAGGTCAGGAGAGTTTCCTCTCATCCCAGGCCCGCTGCTCCTCTTGCTGCAGGGGACTCCAGTGGAAGCTTCTCCCACCCTGGGCCTACCCCTCCTCTCACTGCGAAGAGTTCCCTCCCTCCACCAGAGTTTGGAATCTCTCATTTGGGCTGAGGGTCATCGGCCTCCCTTTTAGACAGGGACCACGTTGTACCTCAGGCCTTGGAACACTTCCATCTACCACCTGGAGTAGTGGGTGCAAAAACATCTGTCGAAGGTTCCCCTCCTTTCTGGTGCCACCTGTTATTTCTTACTGGGGTCTTCTCCAGTCAGCAGGGGAAGCCCCCCCCCCCGGCTTCTTCACGCTTGGTGCTTCTCTGCTCTCCCTCGTGGGCACACAGGGTGAAAACCAGGGTATCCCTATAAAACTTGGGAGGGACAGTGTTCCTCTCTGGGACTCCCCATGGTGGAGTTAAGGGACTCCTCCCTTGGCATCAATGTTCCCTCTAAGGGGAGAGGGCAGCTGAGCAACTCCGGTTGCTCGCTGCGCTCCCCCCCCTCGCGGGGCCCACTGCGCGGCCCCTCCCCCGCTCCCGCT
>ML681963.1:109749308-109830841 GCA_007922195.1 Podocnemis expansa
CTACAGAGCATGCCCAGATTTTCTGGGCATGCTCCGTTGGAGCTTCTCTGGGCGGGAGTTTTCAAAACTCCCAGCCGCAGAGTAGTTCTGTGGAGGGACTCCGGCTGCCGGCAGTGTGCTGCTGGCAGCTTTCGCTGCGTTGGCGGCTGTGGTGGGCTGCGCTGCAGCGCGCCAGCGCAGCTTAGAGGGAACATTGCTTGGTATCCCTGTTCTTACTTAGGTGAAAGCGATTGCTTACTTGCAAAGGCCACACCTACAGGTCCCGTTTGCCCTGAGCCCACATGTTCAGACGGGTTTTATCCCTAAGTGGGCACTGAACCTTCACGCCCTCCTTCCCTGGAAGGGGTTTTGTGCCTGCCCCCCATAGCAGGGTGGAGCTCTTCAGGTTGTCTTCCCTTCCTACTGCTCAAAGGGGTTTTTCCCTTTTCCCGCCTCTCGGTCCCACAACTACTGAACCCAGGTGTCCCGCAACATGGGCCACAAAACAGGCCCTCCCTTGGCCAGCGGCTATCTGGCAGGTCTGGGGCCCTACCCTTTTCCTCCTTCCCTGGGCTTTACCAGACTGGTCAACTCACTGTCACCCTGCCTGGGCGCCAAGCCAGAACAGCAGTACTGGGCAGTTAGATGCCCGGCCTCTTGGATCTGACCCCTCCTATCTGGCTCAGAGACTTTAGGGGTTATTAACCCCTTCCCCAGCCACAATCCCCACCAACCTATCTCCAGCTTGAGGTGAACACGCTTCAGAGTATCTCATCACAGCAGAGCCCCTGGCCTGACCTTCCATGTCTCCCTTTCCTTCCCAAATTGAAAAAGGGATTTTTTCCTACTCTTAGTGGGAAAGGAGTACTGCTCTCCTAATATCTTAGCCAGACCGCTTGATGGGTTATGGGGCCATTTTGCCAGGAAATCTGGGGTATTCTGGGATCCTACAACCCAGGGCTTCGTCCCCTAGTCCTCAGAGGGGTTTTTGTTTTTGTGTTTAGATGGAAGTGACCTAAGACCACTCAGTGAGCACCTATGGATGCCGGGAATGCCTCTAGTAGCTACCCACAAACTGACAACAGTCTAACTGCCCTGGTCTACCCTTCTTCGTGATGGGGATGGGTAATCTGTGGACCATCTGTTCCCTCTTTCCTCTCATGGGACGAATTCCTGCCCAACTCTGGCAGTCAGTCCCTCTGACATTCACCCAGAGGTCATTTGTAAATACTCATTTGTGAACATTGGCCTATGTGGCTCCCCAGAGCCTGCTCACCCAGCAGGCATCTTCCTATTAGATCACCCGCCTTCAGGGTACTCCATGGACCAGCTATCCTCCCCCTTCAGGCGGGACGAAATTTCCATCCAGCTCTGGCCATCAGGCCCCAATACTAACTCAGAGGCCACTTGTAAATATTCATTCCAAACATTGGCCTAGGCACTTCCCTGCCCCTTTTTCCTGGAACCTCCTCACCCGGCGGGTGTCTTTTCCCATTAGAGCACCCACCCTAAAGGTACCTGTGTGACGCTGTCCGTGATGCTGTCTGGGTCTAGGGGACTGTTTATGATAATTTTTCATATTGATATTTCATATTTACAAGAATCCATATGTGATATGTCATGTTTGGTCTCAGTAGAAAGGCTGTAATTTGCTAGTAATGATTATATGATTTGTATGTAGGTATCATGCCTGTGTTGGAGGTTAGAAACCTATTTGTTTTTGTGTGTGTTCCAAGTTGTTTGAGTGAAAGCAATCACAGCCTGGGTGTGTGCAAACTATTATTATGATGGCCCATCAGGAGGGGACTCCCAGTTACAGTGGTCCCAAGAGAAAACCTGTTTGACCAGTTACCTGGACTGACCATGTGGCCCACCTCCATTTTGACCTGGCAGGGACTCTGAGATAAAAGGCCATTGCCCATTCTCCATTTTGTCTTTAGTCTCTAGTCACTGGTCTATCTGCAACCAACACCTGTCCCTGGAACTAGTCTTCCGGGACTAAACAAAGGACTGAGACCCACCCAGCTGCTGCTGCTGCTGCTGGGTGCACACCAGAGGAGTGGGACTAATCTGCAAACTACAGGATTTTCAAGGATTTGTTTTCTATGGACTTTAAATCATTTGTATGTATGTGATTCACTTTGGCCCTTTAACGTCTCTCATATATAGCTTGTTTTCTTCTTATATTAAACCTTTAGTTGTAGTTATGAAAGGATTGGCTGGCAGTGTGGTATTTTGGGTAAGATCCAAGCCTATATTGTTTGGGGTGATGTGGCTGGCCCTTTGGGGTCAGGAGAACCTATTTCTTAGAGAGACCCAGTGGCTAGAGGGGACCATAGGATCTGATGTGCAGAAAGGGGGCTGTTTCTACTTTATTATGCTTGGTGATGACCAGAGTGGTTAGTCAGAAGCATGTTTTGTTACTGACTGGGAGACTGGTTTAAGTACCACCCGTCAGTGGTTTGGGGGTTTGGCCCCTGGTTTTTACAGCTTGCCCTGATTTTGGCATATTCAGAAGGTTATCCTAGGAGGCCCGGGTCACAACCGGTAATACTGCGGTCACCCTTTCCAGTGACTCCTGCAGTTTTAGCTCATGGGTTCCATTAAGCAATAAGGGTAGCCTCTTCTTGGCACGCTTAAAGTTTCGGTACTAGGCAGCTACAAGACCTTTACAAGGATGGTGGGAACACGTTATCAGTTCTGTCCTGAAATCCCGAGTAGTGACCTCAGATCTTGATGAACCACATGACCCCCACCATTGGTCATCTCCCTACTCCCTTCTTAGTGGGAAGAAAAAAAAAAAAAAGAGAAGGAAGACAGAGTGAGAAAATGGGTGCAAAGGGGGGGAGCTGGGCTGCACTTTATCGTGGTGACACACCTCCGCCTCATCTCATTGGAGGGAGTCTTTCCCTTCCTGTGCCCTGGATCCTTTAGATCTTTCTCTTTGCAACCTTTGTACTGGGATGCCAAGGCTCTATCCATTATGATGCTGGGTGCATCACTGCTAGGTACACTTCACTATGGCCCTTGCATGCATCAATGCTGCAAATATGGGAAACAGTACTGGGGCCACGGCCGTGAAGAAGGGCATTTGGCCCCGTAGCCAAGTTCCCTCTCGGTGCCTGCAGCAAATCATTGACCATCATGCCTTGGTTACTAGATGCCTCTGTAGATTGGTGTAATGCTTGAAGTGTTTATTAGCTCCCTCCCACGAGAACACGGAGGGTTATGATGCCTTCGGTGAAGGCACCTTGATCTCATGCAATGCCTTATCAGTGGCATAGCTTGCCCAGACACAGCCAGTCACACCATCGCTACAATTGCAGTTAAGCACTCATCTCCTTATGGCGATTTAAGCTGACTACGCAGGTATTGCGTCCTAATCAGCAGTCATCCCTTGCCCCTGATCTCTCTGCGCTCTTTCCAGCCAGACTAGGGAACGGGTAGCTTTCCCCTTTTCCTTGCGTCTTGCAGCATTCAGTATCCACAGCTAGTAGACGGATAGCTCAAGGGTTATGCTACCTTCACCTAATCTTCACCCCCCAACAAATGTTAGTGCCAGAACAGTGGGCTCTTTTACCTCAGCAGTTCTGCATTGCCAACTGCTCAGATCTTCATGCTGAGTCATTGTCTCAATCATAACCTCGTATGTGTCTCTGTTTGAAGTCTCATACTAAGGTGACGTTAGGCCTTCCTCCCCTTTGCGGATCAGTAAGCTGTTCAACACAGTAGGACTCATGTACCTTAGTGGTCCTTGCCTGGAAGGTAGACTTTTTGGTAGCAATTACCTTGAGTAGAAAGGTCTTGCGGTTGAAGGCTTTCCTCAGAACCCCACATATGAGGTTCTTCTCACTAGGACCTCTATCCTCCACTTGGGTCAGATCCTCCTGCCCAGGCGTCTCTTTACCTGGTCCTTGGTTTTGATGCCGATACCCTAGGCACCTCCGAGAGACCTTGCTGGCTTGGGGGGGGCACTCCCTTTGTGGGAAAAGCAATGCTGAAGGCGGCCAGGGCCAACTCCGCCCACTGTCCCTGAGCATGGCTAGCAGTTACCTATTACTGAATGTATCTGAGCAGCATTTGAAGAAAAACGGTGGGTTACTTACCAGTAACTGTCCTTCTTCGAGATGGGCTGCTCGGATTCATTCACAACCGTCCCACCATCCCCGCAACTAGGAGTTGGTGACTTTTAGGGACTGAGGAGGGGCCAGGCGGTGGCCACATATATAGCTACAGAGTGGTGACGGGGGTGGTGGCCACCGCTCCTTCCTGACAGGCTCGGGCAAAAGAGTTTTTGACCAATCATGTGCTGTGGCATGTACACCTATTATTGAATGAATCCGAGCAGCCCATCTTGAAGAATGGTTGGTTACTCACCAGTAACCATCCTTCTTCGAGATGGGCTGCTCACATACATTGTTACATGTGTCTACGTGCCACAGCGCACAATAGCTCGGAAAGTCTTTAGTGTTAGCCTGTCAGGTCAGGGTGCATGGCCAATGGCCCCTCCATGCCTGTAACTGAATGATGTGAGCAGCACTCGAAGGAGAAGAACAGTTACTGTTAAGTAACCCACCATTACTCAATCTAATTCAGAACTATACCCCAGGACAGGAAACCTCCCCCTTCGTCCACATCTTGGGAACCCAGAACTAGACCTTCTGCTACAAAAAGAATGAGAAAAACTACTCTCCATAGGGGCCATAGAAAAGGTCCCAAGGAGTCAATGGGGGAAGGGGTTCTACTCCAGATACTTCCTAGTTCCCAAGCCAAATGGCAACCTAAGGCCCATACTGGACCTCAGGGCCCTAAACAGACATCACAGGAGAATAAAGTTCCGAATGGTGTCCCTCTTACAGATCATCTCTGCCATACATCTTAGGGGACTGATTTGCAGCCCTCGACCTAAAAGACGCTTATTTCCACATAGCAATAAGGCCAAAAAACAGAAGGTTCCTCAGGTTCATGGTGGAGAGAGAACACTTTCAGTTCATATCCCTCCCACTCATGCTCACGTTAGTGCCCAGGGTGTTCACAAAGTGCACAGTGGTTGTGGCAGCCTATCTGAGAAGGAGGGAGGTAAAGATATATCCATACCTCGAAGATTGGCTAATAAAGGGAAGATCCAAAGACCAGGTTCACTACAGCATCACCCTAGTAAAGAGTCTTTGCAACCGCTGGGGTCATACATCAAGAAAAGTCCAAGCCAAGCCCAACCCTCACGATAGAGTTCATCAGGGTTCTACTGGAGTCCAAAGGGGGCAGGGTCCATGTGTTCCATCATTTCGAAACTCCAAAGGGCCCCAACTACCACAGCCAAACGATGCTTACAGTTGCTGGGACTCTTGGCAGCTTTGACTGCGGTTATCAGAACAGACAGATTAAGGATCAGACCGTTCCAGCTACAGGTAGCCTTGGACTTCCATCCCCAGAAGCACCCCTTGAACAAGGTACTATCTGTCCCACGCAAGGTTCTAGAATCTCTTGAGATATGGCAGGACCCTCTCCTTGCAAGGGGCGGGATCCCTTTTGAGACCATGATCCCCATGGTGACCCTGACAACAGATGCCTTGGACACAGGGTGGGGGGCACATATCACAGAAGGTTTCTTGACCCAGGGAACATGGAACCCCAGGGACAGGTTGCTCCACGTAAATGTAAAGGAGCTCTGAGTCATTCGGCTAGTGTGCAATGTGTTCCTGGACCTAATGAAGGGGAAAACAGTCCAGGTTCTTACAGACAACACAGCAGCCATGTTCTACACAAACTGACAAGGGGGAGTCCGCTCACCAGCTCTATGTGCATAGGTGATCAACCTCTGGGAATTCTCTCTAGCACATGATTTCACCCCAATAGCAGCAACGTACTGGGCATAGAAAATGTTGTGGCAGACTTGCTGAGCAGAACTTTTCAATCGCATCACGAATGGTTGCTGCACGAGGAGGTTCTGTCTCACTTAGTAGACCACTGGGGCCCACCACAAATAGACCTGGTTGCTGCTCATCAGAACAGGAAATGTTAACTCTTCTGCTCGATCAGAGGTCAGGAGAAGGGCTCAGTCTCAGAGGCCTTCCTAATCTCTTGAGGGGGGAGGCCCACTGATGTATGCCTTTCCCCCCGATTGCACTGATTTTCAGGGTACATCTGAAAATAAAAAGGGACAGACAGAACATGATCCTGATAGCCCCAAATTGGCCCAGACAACACTGGTTCCTGATTCTGAAGGACTTGTCAATAGACGCCCCAGTTCACCTTCTGCTCAGGGGGGACCTACTGACGCAGAACTTGGGCAGTCTACAACACCCAAACCTGAGGTTGGTTCACCTGACTGCTTGGTGGCTGCATGGTTAAATGACTCTGAGAGGCTTTGCTCTAACAGAGTTAGGGAAATACTAGTGGGTAGCAGAAGGCCCTCAACCAGGGCTACTCACTCACATAAATGGAAGCTCTTCTCCCAGTGGGCCAGAAACAGGGGGTTGGTGCCAGAGTCAGCCCCCATTCATTCGGTTCTGGACAACCTCTTACCCGTTAAGGATAAGGGCTTCACTACTTCCTTGCTATGGGTCCACCTAATGGTGATATCAGCCCTTCATTAGTAGTGTAGAAGGCTTCCCGATCTTCTCCCACCTTACCACATCTCGGTTCCTGAAATGTATTGATAGAATATACCCACAACCTAGACCTCCCACTCCTCAATGGGACTTGAACTTGGTGCTCTAGTGTCTGATGGAGCCCCTGTACCAACCCCTGGACTCTTGAACATTCCTAGTCCTATCACGGAAGGTAACCTTTCTGGTGGCAATAACTTCAGCAAGGCTGGTTTCAGAATTAAGAGCCCTTTCTTCAGAGCCACCATATACAAGGTTCTTTATAGATAAGGTGCTGTTGAGCCCACACCTTGCCTTTCTTCCTAAAGTGGTTTTGCCTTTCAACCTGAACCAGGACATTTGTTTACCAGTGTTCTTCCGACACCCTCAGGTCACTGAGAACCACAGGAAGTGGCACACACCGGATGTTAGGTGAATGCTTTTGGCATACATTGAGTGTACGCACCCGTTCTGCAAGTCCTCTCAACTTTTTATTGCCATCGCAGAGAGAATGAGGGGACAGCCAGTAACATCACAGTGCATCTCCAAATGGATAGTAGACTGTATTAAAGACTGTTACAAGAGGTTGGGTACACCCCTCCTGGGGAAGGTCCAGGCCCACTCAACCAGAGTCTAGGCTTCTTCTATGGCCTTCTGGGCACAGGTCCTGACCCAAGAGATCTGCAGGACAGCCACATGGTCGTCGGTGCATATGTTCACAACGCACTACACGATCATCCAACAAGTGAGTGAGGACGCTCAGTTGAGCAGAGCCATACTCAACATGGGTAAGCTGTAACTCTGCCCACCACCCTGCATATGGCCAGCAGTCACCTGTAACTGAATGATGTGAGCAGCGCTCGAAGAAGAACAGTGGGTTACCAATGTAACCGTCCTTCTTTGAGATGGGTTGCTCACATACATTCAGGTCTCGCCTACCATCTTTGCTAACCAGAGTTGGTGAAAAGAAGGAAATGGGAGGGTCAGAGTCAGGGTCACACATATAGCCATGGTCGCTGCACGGAGGGAGCGTTGGCCGCTGACCCTGACCTGACAGGCTAGGGCTAAAAGGTCTTCCAGATTACCATGTGCTGCGACATGTAGACACCTGTAACTGAATGTATGTGAGCAGCCCATCTCAAAGGATGGTTACATTGGTAAGCCACCAGTGAGAAAACTTTGCTTTGAGAATCTAATATAGTTTGTTAGGCACTAGTAAGCATTTTATCTTTATTCTTCTAGTAGCCATTTCTGATTTTTATGCCTCATTCTTTTACACACTTAAAATCTCTCTCTCTTTGTAGTTTATGAATGTGTTTTTCTGTCTTATCTAGTCCAGTGGGTTTAAGTAAGTGTTTGAATAACTAGCTGAGATAATAAACTGGCATATTATTCCTTTAAAAATGTAACAGACTTAAAATATCTGCATGGGCTAGGAGATTGCTGAGTGGTACTGTACATACATTTCTGAGGGAAAATCTGAGACTGGGGGTATTTTGGGGTCATGTGGCAGTATAACCAAGGTTGATGTGAGCCAGAATGTAACCGAAGTGTGGCTAATATGCTGAAGAATTACACATACCCCAAGGGTGTGACTTGCATGCTGGAAGGCCGCTTGTGAGCGGCCCAGATGGAAGCTACTTCAACAAGGCAGTGTAAGACACCCAAGGTCGCAGGCAGGCATGACCCAGCCCCATATGGTTATGCACTGTACCCTGGTGTAGTGGTCACTTACCGGAAGACATTGTCATGTATCAGTTTAGGGTGGCCAGAGGGATGGCAGGCCCCAAAAGACTGAATGAAAGTAAAGTTATGCTAAGCTTCAGTCCAATCCAATCCAATCCAATCCAATCATAGGGCTGGAAGGGACCTCATGAGATCGCAATTGCAGCCTCCTCTGCAAAAAAGGAAGTCACCACACATACAAGTGGCCTCCCCTGCCCCCCGCCGGGTTCGGGGGGAGCACATGTCTGGCTTAAGTGGAAGGCTTGTTCTGCTTTTGGCTTTTGCTCTTTAGTAACCCTAGCTTGTTTGTTTCAAGATATAAAAGGGAAGCCACTAGAAAGGAGGGGCGAGAGTCTCTCTCGGGTCTGAAGACTCCGAGAGCTGGGAGTCTCAGTCTGTTTGAAGGGGGCCACTCACCCTGAGGTGGCAGCATAGCCACTCACGCCAGGACACGGCTCTCTCCTGGGTTATGTGATGGTGAGTGTTAGGGTTTAATGTGGCTGTAATCCAATAAAGTTTGTAGTCTGCTTCATTCCTGACTCAGGTGTTGTCTTCACGCAGTCTGAGAACCTGCCTCGAGGCCTGCTCAAGACACCTGGTATGTCACATCTTCAGTATGACAGATGGACACACTCCAAAAGGTGACAGTGGACAGCATTTGCATCACTGAATAAACCCCCAAAGTACTTTTTCATGTTAATCAGAGAAGTTAGAGACAGAAGGGACTTCTGCAGTCACCCAGCCCATCTTTCTGCAATGAAAACTCACTTCCTATATTATACACTGAAAGGATGGACTTTCTTATGAGAGTTTATGAAGGATGTGGAAAGGACAGGATTTGGGACCAATGCCATTGCTCACGTAAGCCATGCCTCCATAGAACAGGGGTCTCAAAGGCACAGCTCGTGGGCCACATGTGGACCCTAAAGGGATTTTCTGTGGCTCGCAATGACACTGTCATTACCGATATTTGCAGTATCATTGTATGAAATGGTTTCAGTGGTATGGCCCTAAGGCTTATGTACTAGTTCTCATGTGGCCCTAGTGGTGATTTGAGTTTGAGACCCCTGCCATACAGTCTGATGCTAGTTTTCCAAGGGGTGGTACCTGCACTGCATTTTGAACTTCTTAAGTCACTCAATAGCATGTCACATGTGTCAGAACCCTGCCAGGTCTCCGCTGTTTCCTCACAAGTTCTTTGCAGTTCTCTGTTCTGTTGCAGCTTTCTCTTCATGTGGCTCTCCTGCTTCTACCACTCTTCTCTCTGTTCAAACATAGCTTCTCCTCTTCTCTTGGTTGGCTCTGTGCTTGCCCTGTGGCTCATCAGCCTGCTCCACCTACAATTCTTCTGAAAACACATTTCTAGTCTCTTCTTAGCTCAGACCCTTTAAGATAGGTCCCATTCTCCACTCCCACCCCACTATTTCTACTGTAACCAGGTCTGCTCTTCTCGCCCTGGAGGGCCCATGAGAAGAACAGAATCAGCAGGGTCACCACATATTGTTTTTGCACTGTCAGAGGCAGCTGCAGTAAATGGCAGAATCAGTCTGAGTAATGATAACTGCTATGTTTCAGTGGGAAAGGCAATTTTAAGTGTTCCAAGTTTCTACTGGAGTCTGGCTCATGGAGGTGACTGGGAAAAATACAGAAACAGCACCTTTTTTGGATGATCTGTCCCGTTCTGGGCCAGCCATGCCCATTTTTGGGCATAGCAGAGATAGCAGGTAGCTTGTGCCTGACAACCCTTGCTAGAGGAATTTAATGAAAGGGCCTGAAGTCCGGGTTCTGACAGCACAACCCACAAGAAGAATCTGGTCCTATGTACTATAATATCCTGCAGTGAATAATTCTTGCTTCGCTTTTACAATCAGGGAATATTTTTTAAGAAATTGTAGTCGAGAAATTTTGTTTAATTCTTTTGTCAAAGACAAATGGAATTTGACTCTCAGAAATCTTGAGTCCTCTCTTAATTCTAGATTCTGTGACTTTAAATGGTTTCTAAGCTTGGCAAATTGAATTGTCCCATTGCACCCACATGCTGCAGTCTTGGGCGGTAGCTAATCTAGAGACTAAACTGAGAAGAAGATGAGAGAGTCATTGAGTACAAGCAGACTGAACATCTGCAAAGTGGGTGGGAAGTGAAGGTACTGGAGATCATTTTGCAGCTTGGAGGAAGGGAACAGAATGTTAGAGCTGCCTTCAAGTTGTCTATAAAAATACTTAGGAGCAAACTACAAGGCATGTGTCTGCCAGGGCTCTTTAGTAGCCCAAAAGCTGCACAGTGTGCTTCTTTCTAAATAGTTTGGCCTGAAGGGGAAAGAACATTGTTGAACTGAGGGCATCCCATCACAGATCCTTTCAAAACTCAACATGCAAATAAGTAACTCATCTGTTTCAGGTCTCATAACTGTGCCCATTGGACTGAAGAATATTGTGAGTACATTGCTGTTTCAGACTCTTAAGGCCAGAAGGGACCATTATGATCATCTACTCTGACCTCCTGCATATTGCAGGCTATAGTCTTGCTATGTATATTACTGCAGCATAAGTTCAGACAAAAAAAGAAACTGCAAGTGTGCAATGCAGCAGTTGCAAGCCCTGAAGGTAGGGGCACCATTTAACTCCCCTGATCTTCATTCTAAGAGCAGGAAGCAACACTGCTTGTTCCTTGTCCTCTTCCCTCACTAGTCAGGAGCAATAATGTTGCTTGCTCCTCTCCCTTCATTGGCCTTTTCTTTTGTTCAGCCAGTAAGGATGCAGTACCTGGTAGAACCAATAGCAAGACTGGGAACCTCTGTGACACTTTTTATTTCCTGAAACAAACACACTTGTATGGTGGGAGGAGGGACACTCTCAAGCCCTGGTCTTTTAGCAGTGGTGGCTTTTGGGGTAGGTGAAGCAGGCAGCCGCCTAGGGCCCCAAACAATAAGGGGCTCTGTCCTCAATTTGGTGGACAGAAATGAAAATATAGAAATTGTTCCCATCTAGCAGGGCTGGAAGCCTAAGCACTTTTCAGTCTTGGTTCATCAAGGTAAACCATCATTAGGATCTGCGCTTCTTCTGAATTGCAGATTTCACCATTATCTGCCCATCACCTACACACTGACATGCTAAAAAAGCAGGAGCAAGCAATAGACAGCACAATAAAAGGAACTTTTCCAATGGTTTAGTTCAGGGGTCTCAAACATGTGGCCCATGGGCCACATGCAGCCCGTAAAGCCATTTCCTGCAGCCCACAAGGACACTATTGTTACCAATATTTGCAATACTGTTGTATGAAAAGGTTTCAGTGGTGCAGCCTTCAGGCTAACATACTAATCCTCATGCGGCCCTGTACTAGTCCTCATGAGGCCCTCATGGCGATTTCAGTTTGAGACCCCTAGTTTAGTTCCTCAGTGTGGCCATTTATTCTGACATTTGTTAATTTTGTGAAATAGTGCCTTTTCATTTTCTTTTTTACCTGTGCTTCTTTTGCCTTTTCCTTTGCCTTTGTGACAATTTTTCCTTTGGCTTTGGTTAGCTCAGGTTACTAGGTGGGTCCATATAGGCTGCTACGTATAAATAGAGTACTGCCCTCAAGCAATCATTACAGCTCTGTGTGATATTTGTGCTGTATGTCTTTCTTTTGGTAAGTAATTTTTAAGCTTCTGTTATACTTACTATTTAATATTTTGGAGGGGGCCAGATTCTTATAAACTTGAGCACTTCAGAGAATTTCATTGAAATTTTGTGTTTTTCATTGATAGATACACCCTAGAACCCTTCTTTTCACTTACTTTTATTTATTATAATTATTTGTAGTAAATGTCTAGTGCACATGAACCCAAGCCCATATAAAAAATTTGACAGACAAAATTTTAAATGTGGTATTTTAGTTATTTTTGAGCCATCATTGATTTTATCACTTTTTGTTTATAAATTAATGCACATTCTTATAATTTTTTTTTGAATGTTCATTTTTAACTTTGTAGTTCAGCATTAGCTCATTTATATTAACTGAAAGATGATCAACTTACAGGTTTAATGATGGTAAGATCTTTAAAAATATCATAACCAAGAATAATTTACAAGTTCCAGCAGAATAGTCATGTTAGTCTGGTTCAGCAAAATAAACAAGGAGTCCTGGGGGTGGAGTGGGGTGGTTAGGGCTGCAGGGGGGATTGGGGCCACGGGGAGGGTGGCAGTGGGGGCCTATAGTGTGCCCTTTCAGGGGCCTCAGAGTGGGCCTTCACCTAGGGCCCCCAGTTGCCTAAGGCCACCTCTGGCTTTTACATCTGAAGATGCTTGATGCAGATTTCATCATGATCAGCGCCTTACTTTCACATGTTGGCTGCCACTACCAAAAGGATATGGACAAATTGGAAAGAGTGCAGTGGAGGGCAACAAAAATGATTAGCAGCTGGGGCACATGACTTTTGATGAGAGACTGTGGGAACTAGGCTTCTTCTTTGAGTGCTGCTCACATCATTCAATTACAGGTGTATACGTGCCACAGCGCACGGTAACTCGGAAAGTCTTTAGCCTTAGCATGTCAGGTCAGGGCACACGGCCAATGCCCCTCCACCATCATCTCAAAGTATCTCAGGCGGTCCTCAGAGACGGCATCACGGAAGCCTCTATGGCTCTCCAAAGGTTAAACACATACTTCCCATGAGGGCTTGGTAGTTAGCAATGCATATCTGTAAAGTTGAGGTAGAATAAACCTTCCTACCTAATGAGTCAAGCTTCCTTGCTTCCTTATTTTTGGAGGTAGAGCCCAGCTGGCTCTGCCTTTCTTTTTGGTTGACTGCATCCACCACCAGGGACCCTGGCACAGAGTGCTGGAAGAGGAATGCAAACTTGTCGGAAGGACCATGGTACCTCCAATCCGTCACCTTGGGCACCAGAGGAATTGATGATGAGGTCTGCCATTGCTCCCTAGCGATTCTGTACACCCCTTCATGGAGGGGAATGGCTACTTTCACCAGTGGGGCAGCATTCCCCACATCAAAGAGAGGATCACACTCCTCCTGTGCCACTCCCAGATCCAAGTTGAGGTTTGCTGACATACGACGAAGCAGGTCCTGTTGCGTGCGGGGGTCGTCCTTTTATGCCAGGGGTCTTTGAAAGGTATGTTCATCTGGAGAAGAGGACAAGGGGGCCCTTGATCTGCTATGTTGGGTGGAATCCAGGTTGGGCTCATCATCGGATACATCTGAGGGGTCCGGAGTCCAAGACGGGGATGGTGCTGACTGGCGCTGGGAGGCTGAGTTGTCATCAACTGTTGAATTGAGTCACTCCTGCAACCAGTCACTGAAGGAGTCTTTGGCCGTGGGTTGATGGGTGGGGGAGCAACCCCTTTCCCTCTGTGTACCCTTGGTAGCACAGGGAGAACTGCCCCACGATGCCTGAACTGGGGTTGTTGGGGTTGCGCCCCTTCTTGACTGGGGCATTGGGGAATGCTTCCAGTGGCTTTTACCTGCTCATTCTTTGGTACCAGAGATTGCTTTCAGAGATCCAGGGCACCGAATGGAGCTGGAAGATGATGCTGAGGACAAGCTAGACCTCTGTCTTGGCGTCTAGAGATGCTCTTATGACCTCCTGGGATGCATCTGACACAGCTTCACACAACATGGCCTGAGCCATGGCTATGAGATGCTCGGCCTGGCTTCAGGGCTCAGGCCTGTCCCAGCAGGTGCAACTCATCATACAGGACCTACCATTTGAAGGCCCTGATCTCTTCGCCAAGTCTACAGACTCAAAGCTGCATAGCATAAAGGATTCTAGGGCCACCCTTAAATCCCTAGGGAGGTACACGCCACCACCACTTCAGCGTTCCTTCAAGCCCCAGTAGCTGCTGCAACAGCTACTACAGCAGTTGAAACAGCAGATCCAGATGCAGGGATCCTTCTCCTGGTCCTACCAATACCCCCAATACCAACATGGGAGTCTGGACAGGGATAAGACCCCGTCCGAGTAGAAGCCAAAAATCCCAGGCCTCCCACACTAGTCATCATGGACAAGGTACCGACTGTTTGGCGGGAAAGAAGCAGCACTTTTGACAATCAGCCCGAGGGCAACAGAACTACAGCCTCGACCTAAACCTTTGGCAAGTGCCTGCTTTGATATGCGCACCACTGGGCCAACATTACAACCGACTGGTGGGTTCTGCAAACAGTCTCAAAAGGGTACCTCATACAATTTTGGTCAACACCTCAGGACTGAAAACCACCCCCCTCGCTTAGATCTCGGGAGCCAGGAACTAGATCGGATGCTTGAGAGAGCATGCAAGAAACTCCTCTCCCTCAGGGCCATAGAGAAGGTCTCAAAGTTGGAACAGGGAAGAGGGTTTTACTCCCATTACTTTCTAGTTCCCAAATCAAACAGGGACCTGAGACCCATTTTGGACCTCAGAGCTTTAAACAAATATGTAAGGGAAATAAAGTTCTGTATGGTTTCCGTGTCACAGATCATCCCATCTCTGAATCCCGGGGATTGGTTCGCGGCCCTCAATCTGAAAGACACTTATTTTCACATAGCGATTCACTCCCACCACAGAAAGTCTCTAAGGTTCACAGTGGGGGGAAAACACTTTCAGTTCACATCACTCCCCTTGGGGCTCTCCCTGGCCCCCAGGGTGTTGACAACGTGCATGGGTGGCAGTCGCTGCCTACCTACACTGGCAGGATATAAAGATTTACCCCTACCTAGATGATTGGTTGATAAATGGGGGATTGAGAGCTCAGGTAGAACACAGCGTCAAGGTAGTGAGCTGACTATGCAGGTGCTTGGGGCTCTGCATAAATTAAAAAAAGTCAAAACTCTGCCCATCCCAAAGCATAGGGTTCATAGGAGCTCTCCTAGACTCCCAAAAAGAGAGGGTCTTCCTGCCCCCCTCAAGATTTCAGTCCATCTGCACCATCATTGCAGAGCTTCAGGACTCCCAGGTAACCACAGCCCGAAACTGCCTGCAGCTTCTCGGATACATCGTGGCCACCACCTCAATGATAAGAATGGCCCACTTGAGAATGAGACCATTTCAGATGTGGTTGACCACGGTGTTCCACCCACAGAGACATCCTCTGTCCAAGGTACTGTGAGTTCCCCAAGACATCCTGGGGACACTAGGGTTCTGGAGGGACCCCCCTCTTTGCCATGGGGGGAATTCCCTTAGCCTCAGTCCCTATGGTGACACTGATCACCAATGCCTCGGATTTGGGATGGGGGGCCCACATATCAGGGGGACTTTCCACCCAAGGACTTTGGTCTCCATCAGACAGCCTCCTTCACATAAACATGAAGGAACTGTGTGCCATCAGCTTGGCTTGAAGGATTTTTTTTGGACAAGATGAAAGACAAGTCGGTCCAGATCCTGATGGACAACACTGCGGCCATGTTCTTTATGAACTGGCAAAGGGGTGTCTGCTCCCCAGCCCTCTGCAGCAAGGTGTACTCACTCCGGGAACTAGTCCTGAGGTACAATTTCACTCTGGTGGCAGCTCACCTACCAGAAGTGGACAACAAGCTGGCAGGTTTGCTCAGCAGAAACCCCCTAGCCCACCACAGGTAGTCCCTCCACAACAGGGTGATAGCCCACCTAATCAACAAGTGGGGAGCACCCCAAGTAGACCTATTCATGACACAACAGAACCGCAAATGTCAGCATTTCTACTCTCTCAGGGGTCGGGAGGAGGGGTCATTCATGGAAGCCTTCCTCCTCAGTTGGTTGGGCCCTCTACTGTATGCCTTCCCACCAATTCCATTGATATACAAGGTCCTTCTGAAGGTCAGAATGGATGGAGGGAACATGATACTGATAGCTCCGGATTGGCCCAGGCAACACTGGTACTCACTCCTACAGGACCTGTCCATAGACGCTCCAGTCCACCTTCCCCTGTGGGCAGACCTCCTGACACAAGACTCAGGGTGCCTCTGGCACCTGAATGCTCATTTCCTGCCTCTGACAGCCTGGAGAGTCCTTGACTGAGTGAGCAGGAAAGATGATGCTTGGACAGGGTCAGGAGGGTATTAGTTGGTAGCAAGAAGGCCTTCCACCAGGGCCACCTACGCAGCCAAATGGAAACACTTCTCCCACTGGGCTCGAGGTAAAGGTGTCATTCCCACATTAGCCCCATACACCTAATCCTTGATTACCTGCTAGACCTCAGAGACAAGGGCCTCTCTCTCTCCTCCTTGAGAGTCCATCTAGCAGCAATTTTGGCCCTTCATGAGAAGGTGGATGGTGTTCCTGTTTTCTCCCATTCCCACCTCCACTAGATTTTTGAGGGGATTCGAAAGAGTCGTCCCACAAGCTCGTGAACCTATCCCTCAATGGGACCTTTATGTGGTGCTCCGAGGCCTAATGGAGCCACCTTATGAACCCTTGGACTCTTGCACTTGGCTAGTCCTTGCCTGGAAGGCAGCCTTTTTGGTGGCAATTACTTTGGCTAGAAGGGTCTCTGAACTGAAGGCCCTTTCCTCAGAACCCCTATATATAAGCTTCTTTCCTGATAAAGTGGTGCTCCACTTGCTCCCATCCTTCCTTCCTAAGGTGGTTTCCCCTTTTCATCTTAATCAGGATATTTGCTTGCCAGTATTTTTTCCAGACACTCAGGTTACCAAAAACCAGAGGAGGTGGCACACCCTGGATGTAAAGATGGTGCTCTTAACGTATATTGAGCACACACGCCCATTCTGCAAGACCTCCTAGCTGTTCATGGTGGTTGCAGAAGGCAAAAGAAGTCTTCCAGTGTCGTCACAGTGCATTTCCAAATGGATAGCAAATTGCATCAAAGACCGCTACAGAAGGACAAATACGCCCCTCCTGGGCAATGTCAAGGCTCATTCTACCAGGGGCCAGGCTTTGTCAATGGCCTTCCTCGCCCAGGTCCCAATCCAAGAGGTCTGCAGGGCAGCTACATGGTCATCGATGCATACCTTCACGATGCACTACACTATAGTCCAACAGGCTAGAGATGATGCTCTGAGAACTCTGCTCTGAGCTTAAACATAAAAAGGAAGCTTACAGGAAGTGGAAGCTTGGTCAAATGACCAAGAAGGCATATAAAGATATTGCTAGGGACTGCAGGGATAAAATCCGAAAGGCCAAAGGACAAATGGAGTTGCGGCTAGCGAGAAATGTAAAGGATAACAAGAAGGGGTTCTACAAGTATGTTAATAACAAGAAGAGGATCAGGGATGGTGTAGGCCCCTTGCTGAATAGGACTGGCATCCTTGTGACAGAGGATGAGGAAAAACTTGAGGTGCGCAATGCGTTTTTTGCTTCAGTTTTCACGGGTGGGGTCAGCTCCCAGCCCACTACCATGGGTGTGGCAGATGGGAGAGAAGAAGACAGGCCCTTGGTGACGGAAGGTCAGGTTAGGGACTGCTTAAAGAAGCTGGATGTGCACAAGTCCATGGGGGCCAGATGAACTGCATCCAAGAGTGCTAAGGGAATTGGCCGATGAGATAGCAGCACCGCTGGCTGTTATCTTTCAAAACTCATGGAGAACAGGGGAGGTGCCAGAGGATTGGAAGAAAGCAAATGTAGTGCCTATTTTCAAGAAAGGGAAAAAGGAGGATCCAGGGAATTATAGACCAGTCAGCCTCACCTCAATCCCTGGAAAAATTATGGAGCAGATTCTCAAAGAATCCATCCTCAAACACTTAGAGGAAAATAAAGTGATCAGGAACAGTCAGCATGGATTTACCAAGGGTAAATCATGCCTTACCAATCTCATCTCCTTCTATGATCAGATGACTGGTTTTCTAGATGCAGGAAGAACCGTTGATGTCATATACCTTGATTTTAGCAAGGCTTTTGATACAGTTTCCCACAGCATTCTCATTGGCAAATTAAGGAATTATGGGTTGGATAGGTGGACTATAGGGTGGATAGAAAACTGGCTAGATCAACGGTTTCAGCATGTAGGAATCAATGGTTCCATGTCTAGCTGGCAGCCAGTCACGAGTGGGGTGCCCCAGGGGGTCGGTCCTGGGGCCAGTTCTGTTCAACATTTTCATCAATGATCTGGATGATGGAATAGACTGCATTCTCAGTAAGTTTGCAGATGACACCAAGCTGGGGAGACCAGTAGACACGTTGGAGGGCAAGGACAGGATTCAGGGAGACCTAGATAAATTGGAACAGTGGGCCAATAGAAATCTTATGAGCTTCAATAAGGACAAGTGTAAAATCCTGCATGTGGGATGAAAAAACCCCATGCACCGCTACAGGCTGGGAAACATTCAGCTAAGTAGCAGCAGTGTAGAAAAGGACCTGGGGGTCATGGTGGATGGGAGCTAGATATGAGTCAGCAGTGTGCTCTTGCTGCGAAAAAGGCCAGTGGCATACTGGGCTGCATCAAAAGAAGTATTACCAGGAGATCAAGGGATGTGATCATTCCCCTCTATTCTGCACTGGTGAGGCCACATCTAGAATACTGTGTTCAGTTTTGGGCTCCCCACTACAAGAAGGACAGGGACATGCTACAGAGAGTTCAGAGGAGGGCAACCAAAATGATTAAAGGGCTGGAGCACAAGCCCTATGAGGAAAGACTGAAAGCATTAGGCTTATTTAGTCTGCAGAAGAGAATATTGAGGGGGGATTGATAGCAACCTTCAGCTACTTGAAGGGATGCTCTAAGGAAGATGGAGCTCGACTGTTCTCAGTAATAACAGAGGACAGAACAAGGAGCAATGGTCTCAAGTTGCGGTTAGGGAGGTCGAGGCTGGATATTAGAAAAAGCTTTTTTACTAGGAGAGTGGTGAAGCGTTGGAATGAGCTGCCAAGGGAGGTGGTGGAGTCTCCATCTTTGGAGGTGTTTAAAGCCCGGCTGGACAAAACCATGACTGGGATGGTTTAGTGGGAGTGGTCCTGCCTCTGGCAGGGGGTTGGACTAGATGACCTATGAGATCCCTTCCAACCCTATGATTTTATGCTGCATTGGGCAGAGCTGTACTCAGTGTGGGTAAGCTGTAACTCTTCTCACCATCCTTGGGTGTGGCTAGCAGTCATCTGTAACTGAATGATGTGAGCAGCACTTGAAGATGAACAGTGGATCACTTACTAGTAACCGTCCTTCTTTGAGATGGGCTGCTCAGATACATTCAGGTACCTCCCACCGTCCCCACTAACCAGAGTTGGTGAAGAACTAAGAGACTGGGAGGTTCAGTGTCGCGATCCCCTATATAGCTGCTGTTGCAGCACTGAGAGGGCATTGGCCATGTGCCCTGACCCGACAGGCTAAGGCTAAAGTCTTTCCAAGCTATCGTGTACTGCAGCATGTAGACACCTGTAACTGAATGTATGTGAGCAGCCCATCTTGAAGGAGTACGGTTACTGGTAAGTAACCCCCTGTTTTTTAGTCTGCAGAAGAGAAGAATCAGGAGGGATCTGATAGCAGCCTTCAACTATATGAAGAGGAATTTCAAAGAAGATGGAGCTAGGCTATTCTCAGTGGTGGCAGATGACAGAACAAGGAGCAATGGTCTCAAGTTGCCGTGGGGAAGGTCTAGGTTGGATATTAAGATAAAATCTTTTCACTTGGAGGGTGGTGAAGCACTGGAATGGACTACCTAGGGAGGTGATTGAATTGCCATCCTTAAAGGTTTTTAAGGACTTGAGAAAGCCCTGACTGAGATGATTTAATTGGGGTTTGTCCTGCTTTGAGCAGTGGGCTGGACTAGAGGACCTCCTAAATTCCCCTCCAACCTTAATATTCTATGATTCTATGTTAAAAATACAAGAGCAAACGCCTTCTGACACCAGTAGACACAGGACTGCTGAGGTGGGGGAAGGAACTTTTGCCACAGACACTTTCAGAGATTAATTATTCTAACAGACAGCACAGCTTAGGATGTTACATTCTGCAAGCACAGCCCTAAAGAATGACTACTGGTAATGTTTCCCTGCTGCGAAGAAATAAGCTTGTGCTGTCTCACTACAAATACTGTTTAAATTACACTTAAACCTTTCCCACTTCTTTCCCAACTCTCTAATTTTTTTAGTGAATGACAGTACCCCAGTGCCGGGTTTTTGGCTCCTTAAGTGAACTATGACTTTGGCACCCTTGTCAAGGCAAAACCTTTGTTATGAGAGATATGTTAATATATGTTTTTTAAATAAAAAATATTAATGTTTGTCTAATTTGGCACCCCTTATAGACTAGCACCTAGTTCGCTTATATGGTTGGCCCAGCCCTGGTAGCCATTTATTCTGATATTTAGTCCCCCTCAGGGCCGTAACTAGTCTGGGGCAACTAGGGCAACACCCCAGGCACCCAATTTTAGAGGGCACCAGCTAGGTGCAGGTGCACAGCCACAGCCCCTTCCTGGCCAGAAGACACAGTCTTCTGGCTGGCAGGGAGATGCCCCAGCCAGGTTGGGAGTTTGTAAAACTCCCACTCTGAGCATGATCAGAGCATGGTCAGGGCAGGAGGAGAAGCCTGTGGAGTGGGGTTTGGCTCGGGGACAGGCAGCTGCCGGGGAAAGGGAGCAGGGAGAGCTGGCATCAGAGCGGGTGGGTTAGGGTGCAATTGGGGAGGGGCTGGGCCAGCTGGGGGTGGGAGATTGGGTAAGCAGGTGGGCAGCCAGGGAAGGCACCCCTGGGACGTGGCAGGAAGCTGGTGGCAGGAAGCCGGTGGCAGGGTGGGAGGAACTGGATCCATCTTCAGCCACTGCCAGAAGGTGGTAGGCATCTGGATCCATCCCTAACAGCCATGGCAAGGCAGCGGGGAGCCCCAGCTGCTGCTAGAAGGCAGCTAGGGACAGATACAGCTCCTTGCTGCCTTCTGGCGATGGCTGGGGCCAGAACAGGTCCTGGGCCGGATTGGGAGGGATGATTTCCAGGGGACTTGCCCTCAGTGCCAAAATCTGTAGTTATGGCCCTGGTCCCACTTGTCTATGAGAGTCTTTCTTTTGCCTACCAAAGGCTTGGGTCAGGTTGGCAGGTAGGTCTTTATAGGCTGTTACACACAAATACTGTGAATACCCTGATCTTACCAAATCTCCCCAGGGTTGCAGTTTTCTAGGCCCTTTTGTGGAGCTGCTGGTTCTTTATGAGTGCAGATACAAGCAACTACTGCCCTCAGCCAGCCATTTTGGAGCTGTGTTTCTGTTCTGCGCTTCCAGCTGGTAAGTAATCTTAGCTTTTCTTGTACTTATTCTTTTAATATGGTTATAAAATACATTAAAATATCTTAAAGAAACTGCAAATTTCTAACCTTTATTGTTGCTGTGTATGCTTCAGAATGTGACCCCAGTGCACTCTAAAACTCAAAAAGCAGAAGGCAAGTAACACCAAATCCATTATTTTTTATATAATGTCATGATTTTAAAGAAAATCTTAAGATTTGGGGGAGCCTAATTCATGATTCTTGAACATTTGGGGTTGGGAATACATTGCACGTGTCAGTTTCATTCCTGTTTAAAGTCATTTTCTAGTCTATTATTCCAATTATGGTAGACTCTGGCAGATGCACTATCCAGGCGTGACCAAACTGAGGCTCATGAGCCGCATGCGGCTCTTCAAATTAAAAATGCGGCTTACTGGCAGGGAGCTGCTTCAGGCTGGGGGAGTTAAAATCTCCAGCCTGTCAGGCAGCTCTGCAGCCAGCCAGCAGCTCCGAGGAGGGGCGGGGAGGAGCAAGCCAGCAGGGGAGAGCTCAGAGGAGCAGGGAGCAGCAGGGACAGCTCAGAGGAGGGTGGGAGAGGAGCAGCTGGCAGCTCAGGGGAGCGATGGGGGGTCGGGGGGGGTCTCAGAACAGAAGGGCACTTCAGGGAATGGAGGCAATGAGGGAAGGGACTTAGGGGATCAGGGAGGAGACAAGCTGTAAAGGAATTAAAGACTAATAAATTATTGTTAGTTTCTGTTTAATAGATTTCAGTGTGGATTTTATTTTGCGTTGCTTTATTTATTTTGGTGTACTTTGTATTTTTTTATTTTCTTCTACTCTGGTTGGTTTGGGTTGGTTTGTTTTGTATTTACCTTATACCACATGCCAAAGCAGCCTCAGTCCTGTCCACAGAACTTTACAAACTCAGGGGCACCTCATGCACTCCCTTTACAAGCATAGTAGGTTAAAAAATCTTCCATTGTAGCAGAAGGAGACGGAATAAGCCAATGAAGAATCCTACTCCTTCTTGCCAACTCTACAGAAACCTGTAGATCGAGCTCTGGACAGTTAAACAAGGAGTTCTGTGGAACTTTTAAAGACTAACCCTTTTATTTATCACATTTCTCCCATGAAAGCTTATGTGATAAATCAATTTGTTGGTCTTTAAAAGTGTTTCAGGAATCCTTGTTTGTTTTGCTGAACTAGACTAACACGGCTACCTCTTTGGCGCTCTGCATAGTTGAGGCTTTTCAGAGACCCTGAGGAATTGGGACTAGAGATGAGCTGTTTTCCATAGCATCCTCCCCCTTCAGAATTATTTTATGCAGAATCCTATTCCACAAAACCAAGCCTCTTTTGAAAGATAAGTGTTGGGCCGTGTATGGAGTAGTAAAGTGTTTCCCAGGACAGCTGAGTTGTCATAGGAGACAGAAGCAATGTTCCTTCTAAGGTGATGATGCAGCTGACCAAGCTATGGATGCACTTGGGGAGCGGATGAGCAGGGGCCCGGAACCAGGAGAGAACTTGCTCAGCTGCATCCAAAAGTTGCTAAGGTACATCATCAGCTTAGGGGGAATGTTGCAGGGAAGGGCAGCATGGTGAGAGACAGTGGGAGAAGTGAGCAATAGTCGGGGACAGCAGAGAAGCAGTGGCAAGGTAAGAGGCAGCTTCAGGGTCTGGGGGGAAGTGTGGCATGATCAGGGAAGCCGTGGCATGTTTAGATTTTCTCACAGGCCCTAATGCAGCTTACTGCTTTGTTAAAATTGTATTTTACAAGTCCTAAACATGACGTGGAATACTAAGAAACAAAAATACAAAGGAAAAAATTTTAAAACTGAATGTAGATTACTTTCAATTTTTAGCACAACTTACTGCGGTGAAGCATTGTATTCCACAATGAAATTTGTTAAATCAAAACATTGTGCAATACTTAGAGATCAGCACCTGTGAGAGCTTTCACGTACCGCTTTGACAAGTTACTGCTCAGATTTTAAAAAACCTTGCCACTCGCCTGCAGTGTTCTACATCCAACAACAGCTAAGTTTTTACTGTACCAGCCTAATTTTCATGGTAACCTTAATTAATTGTTAGAATCTGACATTAGTCGGATCAATATTTGCCTTGTTTTTAAGATAAAATTAAAGTACGCAATAAATTTTAAGCTTAGTAATTTTGGAATAGGTAAAAATATGTGGTTATATGCCTCAGTGCAGCTCTTGAAGGTTTAATAATCGATTTGTGCAGCTCTTGAGTTCCGCAGGTTTGGCCACCCTTACATTATACATTCACAGGGCCTTCCTCTAGCTTCATAGGATGTTTCCAAAAGTTAAATGCTGCATTCCAAGCTTGGTGAACTGCAAAAAGTGCCTAAATGACAGAAAGTAATCTGGATTTTTCTACAGTTGTTTCAATGGTTGTTTTCCAGAGTTGTTAACAATGTAATAATAGACATTAAAATTTTAGACCTACCGTAACCAGTGTTCCTTAAGTGACTTGACACACCATAGAGAGCATGCTAGTATTAGAGATGAATGGATCTAATAATTATTTAATTTTCTTTCTTTATATAGGAATTAGACTGATCTTGTTTCTAAGTTATTAAAATAGTTTTCAGGTGTCCCTGGAATAATAGTTAAAGTTGTCCCACCTGCCCTTTCTTGCCTCTCTCCTCACAGTTTTGGCACAGGTCTATTCAATTACCTCTGTCTTGCTACACCTGCTGTGCTGAATGCTAGATGTAGGCAGAAAGAAGCCCAGCAGTGGGTGTTGGCTGGAAAGCAGAGCAGAAGGTTGTGTGGAGCCAGAGGAGAGCACTAACGCAGGCAGAGAGAAGACTAGAGCTAGGAAAATGTGGGAGGGGTTGTTCTGGAAGGAGTAGGAAGTAACATGAAAAATGCCCAGGAGAGGACGAGAAGAGAGGCAGAAAGAAGCCTGGGATGAGTGAAAGCTGAGCCTGACGGGGGATGGAAGAGTGTTTGAGCTGAGAATGCAGATCCTTTGGACAGGAGGATTTGGGACCACTTTGAAACTGGGGCAAAGACTGTTTTGTTTGTTGTGGACTTGGCTACTCTAGAAGGAGGTAGGAATAAATGTAGCTTTACTGGAGGGCTAAGTGATGGAAGCAGCCCGTAAAGCATTGGTGGCTGGGAGGAGTCATGGACAGTGTCAGGGAACCTGAGATGGAGTTCTGGCAATGTTCCACTATGACACCAGTGACCACTCCACGGCCATGGTCCAAAGGGGTAGCCATGTCAGTCTAGTTCAGCAAAAACAAACAAGGGGTCCTGTGGCATTTTAAAGACTAACAGTGTCAGACGAAGTGGGATTTTCTTGCACGAAAGCTGGTCTGATAAATAAATTTGTTAATCTTTAAAAGTACCACAAGACCCCTTGTTTTCTGCAACAGTGAGTTTTGAGATACCACATAGCAAAACAAACCCATTATTAACTAATACATGCTTATTGACATGCACCCCATCACAGCAATTTGGAACCTCAGTGGTGACAATGGGGATGAAGCCTATATATCCTCCTGCTCCAAATTCATTTGCAAGTCTCCTTTAGCTATCAGTGTGTATGGCACATAGTTGAGCAGTTCTGACACTGTGTGGTAGAGAGTAGTGGCATGCCCCAACCTGGTTCCACCCTCCCCAGGCCGAATCTAGCCATCTCCCTGTTTCTTCATGACTCACTTACTACTGTGTGGGGACACATTAATGTGTCCTGACAAAGCAGTTGAGAACCACTGGGCTATACAGCTATTTTCAGTGCAGTATCATGAGTCCAAGTCTGCCCTCTCAGGCTGGGAGAGTTGATAATGCGGGCTTCTGCACATGTACCTTATGTGTTTAACCATTTAATTCCTTTTCCACACAAGCTAGTTCTTAAGCCCAGGCTTTGTTCTCATGTTCTTCCCAGCCATGCATCTACTGCAGTGGTTCCCAACCTTTTCTCTGCTGAGGCACACTTTGAGATCTTCAAATTTTTCAAGGCACACCACCACAAAAAAACTCATAAATATTCAAATTAACTTAAATTACTTATGAATTTTCATGAACCGTGACGCAGTGTTTTGGAAATGCTGCTATGTGGGGTAGTTGGGGTACAGAGCAGGGGTGGCAAAACAGGGGAGGTCAGGAATCGTGTGCAGTGGCAGGAGTGAGTCTGGAGAGCAGAGCAGAGCAGGGCAGGGCAGGGGTAGCTTCACCCACTCCCAGCCTCCCCCAGCTTTCTGCTGGCTGGACTTAAGGTGGAGCAAGGTTTAAGGTGGGCTACTCCTATTTATAGGGGGACCCCATTCCAGTGCCTTCCTCTATTTTTAGGAGGCCAGAAGGCTGCCTGCATAAAAATACGGGGGCCCAGAACTGTGTTCCAGTGCCTTCCGCCTTATTTTAACCCCTGTCTTTTCCCAGCCCTGCACAGCCCGTGTGGCTGGGCTGAGCAGGGAGGGAACTTTAACTTCAGCTCTAGGGCATGCACGTGGCGCACTTTGGGTGTTCCCGCAGCACACCACTGTGCCCCAGCACACTGGTTGGGAACCACTGATCTAGTGCAGTATTACCATTTCTCATCGTATCTGATGCTTTTCCTCAAGCTCCTGGAGTCAACTGATTTTTGTGAGACTCTAATTTTTTTAGTTCGAACTAGCCAAAGGCTAATGTAGACACGGACAAATTAGTCTGAACTAAGCCTGCTTAGTCCAGACTAATTTGGCAGTGTAGACATAGCCGTGTGTGTGTGTGTGTGTGTAAGCAATGGACACACATATGTAAGTAATGATTCCCCCACTGCTGAGTGACTTGTGGGGAGGCTTTAGCCCCCACCAATATTTACAAAGATATACCCACTCCGCATAGGTATCCACCAGACGTAGCCGTGATGTCAAATGATCAGCTTTGGCTTGTGCTGAGTTACAAATCTCTTTACAAATTCATTTAGCTGGAATGCAAGGGCAATGAAATGCTTTTACCCTAATTATATGAGCAAAGGGCAGGAGCACTGTGCTTAATCTGTTCTGATTGAGCAGGCCACTGTCAACTGAACTGAACTCAATAAATAGGGGGATCAGATGCCAAACCTCTGTGAAAGACAGAGGGAGTGGTGGCGGCGGCAGGGTCCCAACTGGGAGGTGAGGCTTTGCCTGAGAGCGGTATTCTCCCCAGGACTTGAAATTAGGAGGGGTGTAAGGGGAGGTGTAGGGGGGTTTGGGGATTGCTTACTAAATTGGTATAACACTGTTATTAGCTGACAACTGGCAGGGCATTGGGAAATTCAAGGAGGGTGTAAGGGGGGGTGTAGGGGTGTTAGGGAAATCCCTGCCTGAAAGTCTCCACCCCCTTGCATTTAGTTTCATTCCTTTCTGTAAGTTCATCCAACTTTGCAGCATCTGAGGAAGTGGGATCTTCTCCCACGAAAGCTCATGCAAAAAATAAATCTGTTAGTCTTCAAGTGCCACACTCACTGGACTAGACTAACATGGCTATCCATTTTATAATTGACATGATTTAACCTGACTCTCCCAGGCAGTGTCCAAAGGTAGAGCTAATTAAGACTACATTGAGTCTTTTGTTTTATTAAGTGATCATTGTTGTAGGACAAGTGCTCCTGCCTAGCTTCCACCCTGAGGTTCATCCACTAAGAACTAATAATCACTAAGAGTTGAAATGATTTCCAGCTGGGAAGAACCTCAAGAGAACAACCAGCAGAGGTCCTATGAGAGAGAGCAGCTGGACAATGGAACAAGCAATGTGTCTTCTTTCCTAGCTAAGGTGGGAGGTGTATTCTGCAGCTGCATCTCTGAACTCTGTCTGCACTAAGGGCAGAGACTGTGAATGGGGTGCTGTGAAGGGAAGGGCACATCAAAGGAACTTCTTATTGCTGGACTTAACCTGGGGAAAAACAATGTTGACCAATATACTCTGGGGTGGTTTTTATGCTGACTCCTATTTGTGCTATTTTTTCAAGTCAAGTTACTTTTCCCCTTTTATTAAAAGTTTCTTTCCTAGGTTCAGTTTCTGTGTTCGCAAGAGGAGAGGCACTTAAGGGGTGGAGTGTAATTGACCCAGGATACTGGGTGAAGGCTAACACTGTTTTTTGTATTGTATTGTTAAAAGGACCCCCTAGTTATTGAACCTACCCCTTGTTGCTGCTGTTTCTACCTGGCAAGAAGGATTACACAAGAATAAAGGGTGTACACATTATTAAATGCATCACTTTGGATGTTAATCCATTTCAGTAATGCTGTACTGCTTCATGTACTGCTACAAAACAATGGAGAGTATCCCTTAAATCAGGAGGACGCTAGTGCTGGATTTTGAAACAAAGGCCCATAATGATTGGCTGGATTTGGTTTAGATTTTGACTTAAAAGACTCATGAATGAAACTTTCCCCAGAAAAGATGACTAGTCTGTGGGTTAGAATTAAGGGTAACATTAGGCTGATAGTGTGGTGCAGTTTAGACAGGCTACTTTAAGGTAACAATTTCTAATTTTAACTTTTCTGCTATGCCTCCCTCTGTTGCCTTCGGACAGTTACTTAACCTTTCTGCCATCACAAAGCAGGTGGCAGAATTAATAGGTTAATGTTTTTACAGGACTTTTAGGATGAAAAGTCCTTTATAAATGCTAAGTAATTACCTTCGTTGGGCCTATATTTCTCTTGTGAACTAAATGAAACTAGTGGCCCTCTCTTGTAATCCTCATACAGGCCAATCCTGCTGAAATCAGTGAGAGAAGTTACTGCATATTTCATTTTACTTACAAGAGACTAGTATTACCCTGGGCCCACTCCTGCTTCCATTAATACAAATGGGTATTTTTAGTGGAAGTTGGAAGGCACAGTGCTGTCTGAATACAGGCTGTAGTCATTCCTGTGTAGCTAGCCACTGTGAGGAATGTTCCCCCTATGGCAACTTTTTTATTCTGGTCATTTGGTAAAGAGCATATTCCACTGCAAATTATGCACTAAATTGGCTGCCGGATTCACACACAGAGAGTGCTGAATTAACATGATGTGACCCAAGAATGCACAGGGATTTCTTTCATTACCAGAGGCCTGATGCAGGGGACAAGACAAGATGGGTTTCCTAGACAACACCAGGGCTGCTGTGTAAGTGAAGTAAGGCAAGGAGACTGAAAAAAGAGTTTATCAAGTGCAGCAATCAGTTTGGGAGGAGGTCTGAACAGAAACACTGAATTTTATTTTAAAATGTAAGATACACCAAACCTTAAAAAACCTAAACCAAACAACTCTTCATGGACACCAGTTAAGATTGCTAAGGAATGATAATGATATTTTCAAAACTGCAGGCACTGGGAAATACAGTGTAAGGTATATGCCTACATACGTCACCTCCAGGCATGTATGCACTTACAAATGCCACATATACATCATTCTTTCCCCACTGTGCTCACATTTTGTTACCAAGTAACACCCAGATAACCTTAAATCATCCCTCTGATGCTACCATTCCTGTGGGATTAAGCTTTTATTTCCTACTGTTTGTGATCTGGAGTCTAATTTTATGTCTTCATAGTAGTCTTGACCAGTTATTGCAAATGTGTGTGTTTGAAATATCAGAATTTTGAACTGGAATACACTGTCATTAATAATTATTTTCTGATGGACGTACTCCTTAATTTTTAAAGATACATTTAATTTGTATGTGTGTAAGATGAGGAAATCTGTGCATAGTGTGTGTGGAAACTGTGAATGTTATAGTATTTGGAGAGGTACTTCTTATTTTTAAGCACTGAGCTCTACATCATCAGCTCACAAATGCAGGCTGCACATTGTTTTGTTTTTATAGTGCAGTATGTTATTTATGGTAAAGATTTGATATTTTGGCCTTTTAATGACCTCTGCACTTTTAATAAGTGATAACTGCAGAGATGGTCATGTTTGCATTCAGTGATGTACTGGGGCATTTTGTTTGTAAAGAACCAGATAGTATATGCCATTCGCTGTGACCACAGTTTGCAGTATAGCATATTTTGGGTGAACTGTTTTGAAACAGAGATCAGTGATGCATTTTAGAAGTGTGGGTGGGCTGATCTCTTATATATGTTTGATTTTGTGTGAAGTGGTATTTGTAAGCATATATTTCTCAGAAGGTGATACAGATATAGATACGTGGATTTTATTCTGTATTTCCTGGTTTTGTGGATTTGTTTGGTGTTAATGTCATTACTGTACTGTAATATATATCCTGTTCTTAAAAGAAGAGCATGTGAGTATGTGATATAGGCCAAGCCAAAACCATGGATCTGATTTAGCCTTTTGAATTGGTCTTTGTGGCTTGCCCGCGCCCCCCCCCCCAATTACAATGGTATGGATTTACACATTGGCTCAGATAGAGCTGCTATTAAAATCAGCGTCCCTTGGACGTCTAATGGAACAAGATTTGGCCTATGATAAGGCAGATATTGCTTGTATGTACCCAAATACTTTTAAATTCTCTCTATCAGATCTGTTTCAGTAACTGCATTTTGGAGATTTGTGTTTTAGATGAGTGCCCAGCCTATTAAACTAATAATAGGTTTTCTGTACACATCTCCAGTGTAATGCTTTCAGCTTCAGCCCAGGTTATTGTACAATGATGATCCATAGGGCTTCAGGTATTTCCTTGCCAATTATTCATTGTAATGTAGTCAAGTCTCATCCCATCTAGTATAAAATCATTGCTAGGGGCTAATCTGAATCTCTCTTAATATAGACTTTTATGTTTGCTAGTGCATTGTTTAAGACAAGTGTTATGTTGGTTTTACCAGCCCAAGCAACCCTAGAGAGACACGTAATCTTTCAGTCTAGTCCTCAAGTGCATTAATTTATTAAATCAGGTAAATTGCTGTCTTGATTTAAGATGTAATTTCAAAGTTTGGTCTTTTCTTTCTCTAAATGCATCTTATCTCATGACATTTCACACACATCCCTCCTGGCCCCCAAGGGTACATGTTTCTTTCCTTTTAAGACAGTTGGTAAGATGGTTTGCTTTGCTGAGCATGTGCCACAGGTCATAGCAAGTTCCAAGTATATACATATATAAGAACGTATGAATGGCCATCCTGTCTCACCAGTGATCCACCTAGCCCAGTATTCCATGTTCTGACAAGTTCCAAAGGGATAGTTGTGTTAAGGTAAGTCTATACTGATGGTGGCAAAATCACTGCTGTCAGCATAATGTTCCAGGTACAATTCAGTGGTCTCTATAAACCCAGAATTGGAGTTGCTGTAAGCCAACTGCAAGGCAGTTGTGGTCAGCTTACCTTGGTGAGTCATCGGGAGATACACAAGGCATTTTACATACCTTGCGTATCTCCTGTTGACTGCTGCCAAAAAATGTGGCAAGTATAGACTAGGGCTCAGTGTAGTTCAGCAAAACAAGCAAGGAGTCCTGTGGCACTTAAAGACTAACAAATTTTCTGCCACAAAAGCTCATGCAATAAACAAATGTATTAGTCTTTAAGTGCCACCAGACTACTTTCTTGTCTTCTGACAATGGCTGGTGCCAGATGTTTCAAAGGGGATAAATAGAACAGGGAAATTTATCAAGTGAGCCATCCCCTGTCACCAGTCCTAGTTTCTGCCAGTCAGAGTTTTATAATCGCCCGAAGCATGGGTTTGCATCCCTGGCTAATAGCCCAGACTCAGTCTTTGAGTGTCATGAGTTGCTGGCCCAGTATGCCCGCACACATGCCACCTCACCACAAAACTGGTAATTGTAATGTTGCATTCAATGCTAGAAACTGGATCACCCCCATTCTGCAGCTGGACTTTTGCCAGCAGCATTTGTACTCTCGCAGTGGTTTGTTTGTTTGTTCTTTGTGTATGTGCATGTGGGTTTCTTTTATGTTTGTTTGTTTTATTTTTATTTTGTGGAGGGTGTGTGTGAATAATCAGCCTAAGTTTAGAGAATGTTTTAGATGTATCGTACATTTCCTTACAAAACTCCCCTGTTCACTAGCTCCTTTGGTCACTTGCAAGCTTGCTTTTTAAACCCCTGTCCTCCCTGAGTGAGCCCCATCCTTTGCTAAGGGATCCTGAAAGAATTAGGAATAAAAAAGCTAGGAAGCTCTAGTCTCACACTCGCCCAGCAGACTGCTGGCTCAGCACACAAGCTCCCAAAAAGGTCATATACTATAAACCTTTAGACAAACAGGCACATGGCAACAAACAAACAAGCTCACCCCAAGAGCAATGTAGTTGTTTCTCCTTAGGGTTACCAGATGTCAGACAAAAGGAGGATATGTCCTCCTTTTTACCTTCACGTCCTCCGTCTGGCAGGCGTTTTAAAATACATGATTTTGTCTGGCTTTTTACTTTTAGGGGTTAAAATATTCTGGAATGGCCCGGAACACCCTACTTTTAGGGGAAAGCATTCCAGGGCCCCCTAAAGACAGAAGAATATTACATTAATATTGCATTTTCTCCACGTGTCCTCCAATGTCCTCCTTTCCAGTCTTTGGTATCTGGTAGCCCCATTCCTCCTTCACCTGGAGAACTCCCTCACAAAACACCCTTGTTTCTTGCTCCTGTTTGCTAGTCTGTGATTTTTGTTTTGCATAGCTAGCATATTTAAATTTTTAAGGAATCTGCCTATCTTCTGGGGTAATTATTGTTTTTTTTAGGCAAAGTTTACATAATGTGTTAAAAAGTTGATGCACATACCATGGGTTCCCATGGAGCTTTTCCACTGGTTGGTTCTTATTGTTTTCCTTAGTCTAAAAAATAAAGGTAATTCTGCATATGGTTGCTGTCTGAGTATGAAAAAGGAAAAAAACAGTTTGTGAGAGGATTTGGCTTGGTGAATGTTCCTGAGAAGCAGACAACATGGGAAGGTAATAAATACAGAAATGTTTAAAGTTGAACTAGAAATTACTGCTTGAAAGACAGACCTTGCATAAGTTACTTTCAAATGAAAACAAGGAAGAACAATTAACCTCACAAGACAACCACAAATGACAGCTTACATTTGAGTGCATCCAATTATAATTTTACCACAGAGTCTGGCATATGTGGTTGCACACAGTACGTAAATGTCATCTGCAATAGCATCAAAAGACCTGAGGGATACTAACAATATGAAGACCAATGCAGGCCTTTGGTTAATAGCTAAATGTTATTCATGGCAGATAGCAGAACTGTACTGTACATCAATTCCTGAAGCTGGCTTGTGTCTAAGCAAACAGTTTATAGTTGACAAGTATGCTGTGTATTAGAAATAGGATACCAACTTTTATGCATTGGTAAAATGTGAAAGACTTGTAGTTGTCCCATTATGGCTCTTTGAAATTGATAATAGGAAAATTATTATGCTGTGTCCCCAAAAACTGACTGGGCTAGGCTCTTCCCAGCAGCAGAGAATTACCTTTTAGAATTCCAGTTGTGTACTGTGTAGATAGATGTGGACTGAATACTGCACTGGGAACCAGGAATTTTCTGGTTATATTTCGTGATCCAGCACTAAACTCTCTCTCTTGCCTTAAGTATGTATTTTGCATTTCAATAATATCTTTCATCTGAGAGAACCCATAGTTCTTGTCTAAATAGTAAGCCTTACAAGATCCTTTTGATATAGTATTATTAAACCTTTTTTATAATTGAGGGATAAATGCTCCGTTACTTGTCCAAGGTCACACAGGAAATCTGTTGCAGAGCTGGGACCAGAATCCCACATCTCTTAGTTCCTAGTCCTATGCTTTAATTATAAGGCCATTCCTCCATACTTCCCTTCTCTTTACCTCATTTTTCCCCATTAGAATCTTTCACAGTTTCAAGGGCCAGAAAAGACCACAGTGATCTACTCTGACCTGCGTAACACAGGCCATAAAATTCCCCCCAAATAATTTCTTTTCAAATTAGTGCATAATTTATTGCAGGATCAGATCCTATGGTAGTAATGTGCCAAACTACTACTTCACATAGAAAATTTTATACATCATCATGCTACATCTACTCTATTAAAAGTACAGTAGAGCCTCAGAGTTACAAACACCACAGTTACAAACTGACCATTCAACCACCCACCTCATTTGTACTGGAAGTATGCAATCAGGCAGCAGCAGAGATGTGGCGGGGTGCCGGGGGGGGGGGCAGCAAGTACTGTACTGTGTTAAACAAAGGCTACTAAAAATAAAGGAAAAGCGACATTTTTCTTCTGATTACTAAAGTTTCAAAGCTGTATTAAGTCAATGTTCAGTTTTAAATTTTTGAAAGAACAACCATAATGTTTTGTTTTGCATTATGAGCAACCTCCATTCCTGGCATTTTCTTAGCTGTGAGATTCTAATGTAAGTTACTCAAACTGCCTTAGCTATAGATGAAATTGCTAATATGAAATTTAAATATTTTAGTGACTTCAGGAAATTGTGAAAGAAATAGAAATGGAAATATTTATGAGACATCTATTTGTTATATTTCTGGAGACAGCAGATGCAGAGGGAACTGATGGAAACACAGATGTCTCCTGTGGTGGCTTTATTGGTCTAGCTGCAAAGCTGAAAGTAACACGAAAATGGCAGAGGAAAAGTTCTGAGACTCCTGAACACTTAAAGGAACAGGGCATCACTATTTTAAATTCTATTTTAAAAATAATAATTTGGTTTGGAAAGGAATCTATATGAATTTGGTATGTTAGCTTTCCGATTCTACAAGTTAGCCTGAGGCAAAGTTCTTTGGCTAAGGTTTGTCATCATATCTTCTCATGCTTCTGTAAAGTGTAATAATTGCTGAACCCATGGGCAAGTGGTTATGCAAATCTGCAGTCCTAGAAAATTACAATAGGAATGCACTCAGTTATTTGATATGTTTTAACCATCAGTACCTACCAGTAGGTGTCAGACTTACACAGCATTGGCATAACATACAAATTAACTTTCTATAGTCACTAGTCACTAAATAGCTCCCATTATAAATGATCAAAGGCCAAATCCTTCACAATTCTTACAGGAGGAAAAATGTCCAGTGACTTCAGTGGGACTTTAGTTTGGTAAGGCCAGCAAGATTCAGCTCTTGGATTGTACAGTCATTTTTCAGAAGAGAATTGCACTTCATGACTTCATGGCATAGGAACATAATTGTAGATCAGACTAATGGTCTGTCACAGAATCAGAGAACATATGGGTTGGAAAAGACCTCAGAAGGTCATCTAGTCCAAATCCCTCCTCAAATCAGGACTAACCCCAATTAAATCATTCCAGTGAAGACCATCATAGTCCAGAATACGATCTCTGACAGAAGCTACTATGGACAGTTATAAAATAAGCCACTCACAGAGCTTTCTTTCCAGCCTTCTCAGTAAAACTGTTTCTCTAAAGTAAAACCCATTATTGAATTTAGCCCAATGTTTTTGCAGGAGCATTGCTGGCTGAGGGTCAGGGCCCACCGCCACCCCCCACGGCCCCGAGCCTGCTCCGGGGCTCAGTCTAGCCCCAGCTGCTCTGCTTGCTGGCAGCAGCAGGGGCCAGATCCAGCTCTGGGCCACTTGCCAGCTAGTGGCAGGAGACTCAGAGCCGGCTTTTGATGCTTGCGGGAAGCGACAGGAGCCGCCTCCAGCTCTGAGCTGCTTGTCGGCAAGCAGCAGGAGGCTTGAAGCTAGAGCCAGCTCCTGCCACCTGCCTGTGGCAGGAGGCTCAGAGCTGACTCCTGCCGCTTGCTGGCAGTGGTAGGAGCTGACTTCAACTTTGAGTCCCTTGCAGGAGGCTCAAACACAAAGCTGGCTCCTGCCACTGCCTGCAAGCATCAGGAGCCAGCTCCAAGCCTCCTGCCCCTTGCTCCAGCTTTAAGCCTCCTGCTCCTTGCCAGCAAGCAGCCAGAAGCAGATCTGACCCCTTCCACTATGCTGCTGGCCAGGCGCAGCAGGCGGGAGATGCAGGGCCCATGCCCTGCTAGCTCCAGCACAACGACTTGCCTGTGTTTTTGGTTAAATGAGCTACACTCTTTGTGGTATAAGTATCTCTTCTCTAGGCAGGGCCAAGCCACAAAATTTTGGCACCTGAGGCAGAGAGCTCAAATGATGCCCCTGTGCCCCCTTGCTTGGGCCAAAACTCTGAAAGGTCTCAATTCTGCCTTCTTCCTGTTCTATTCATCTCATGGTACTGCTCTCCTACTTACCCCAATAAAGGAGAACTAACAACTTAAAATGTCTCATTCAAAACTTTTAGTTAACTTTCAAATGCCTGAACAGCAAATGTAACTTTTCTTGTCTGCATAGTAAACACTGGCATTTTTTTCTGTTTGAATAATCAAAGCGGTGCTTTCCGTGCCTCCTTTATTGCAAAGGTTTGAACTGCTTCCTGAAGTCTGCAGTCTGAGCCAGCTCATGTTCTACTGAGATAGTTGCAAGGCTGACCAGCCTCTCCTGTGTCATTGTGGAGCGTAGATATGATTTTATTAACTTCAGCTTGGAGAGACTGCGTTCTTCACTGGCAGTTGTTACAGGCAATGTTAGAAGTATGCGCAGAGCAACAAAAGCATTTGGAAAGAAGGTGGCCAGCTTATTTGTGCACATATGTTTCAGAACAGCCTTTGGAGTTGATCCTGCTGAAATGTATCTTGAGAGGGCTTTCAGTTCATCACTCAAATCCAGGGCCATTATTAGAGAGGGGTGACAGTGGCAACGCCCCGGGTGCTTCATTTCAGAGGGAGCCAGTCACCCTCTGCCCTGTCCCTGGCACTGGGAAGGAGGGTAGAGCCAGCTGGCAGACCCGTAACACTCTGTTTCAGCACCCGGGTCGCGTTCTGATTGGAACACGCTCCTTGCAGTTAGCAGTACTTGGGGCCGGTGCCGCAAAATGCGCCTTTTAATAGAGCAGCTCTATTAAGCCACTCCGGTGCGCCCAGGGCAAAGCCCCATTCACCCCGCTGAAGTTATGGCTCTGCTGGCCAGCCTGAGGCCAGAGTCTGAGCTTCTGCCCTGATCAGCCCACAGGCCAGCTCTCCCAGTCTCACCCCTTCCTGGGATGGCCACTCTAACCTGGGGCTGGGACAGGCCCCTCTGGGAGAGTGGAGCTGGCAGGGCTGAATGCCATGCCAGCACTATGGGCTCCGACACAGCCCAAAACCACACAACATGTAGCAGTCACCACTGCCTCCCCCTGGGGCCAGCCAGCCAGGCCATGGCTCACCTCTGGCCCCAGCCCCCACACCCTCACGCTGGCCCACTGGCTGGGTGGGAGGCCCGGCGGGGGTACCCACTGGTGGGGAGGCCTCCACTGGCAGCAGGAGTCAGATCCTGCTCTGTGCTGCTGGCTGGCAGTGGCTGGGGCCAAATCCAGCTCCATACGGCTGACTGGCAGCAGCTAGGCTGGATCCAGCTGCGTGCCACCGGCTGGCAGCGACACAGCACCAGATCAGGCCCTGGGCTGGATTGGGCCCTGGGGTAGAGGAGGGTGCCTTTGGGGGTCCTTGCCCCGGGCATTTAAAAGTCAATTTCCGGAACTGCCCAAATCACTCGCATCAATATCATACATGTCGTCATGTGTCAACACTGTCTCTAGTGCCCTGCATCGCTGGTGTGGGTCTTCTTCATGTATAGTGAGGACTTTTGGAATATCATACAACATCCCAAATATACTGCCTCGTTTTCCTCGAGCTGCATGAAACATTCTTCAGCTGAATGTGTTGTACAATCTAGCACCTGATTAAAGAATTCAGCTTTGAATTTTTGTTTGGGGTCTCTTATGGTATTATCCCATGCCTCGTAATCAAAAGGTCTTCTTTTTCAGTGACTCTTGTATTCTTGAATTGGTGGGAAAATAGCTTCAGTGTGAAATTCCTCTGCCAACTTCTGTGTAGTCTTGAACGTTTTTGAAATCCCTCATCTGACCAGTAAGACTGTAGGTATGACTTTGCCTTGCTCAGTTGCTCCACTGCTCCAGATATATCAAGGTCAACACCTTGCAGTCTCTTGATTACAATGTTTATTTCAAACAGTATGTCATCAGAGATGTAATTATGGCGGGGCTGACAGGGCAAAGCCCCAGGCAGCTGAGGGCAGCTTAATGGAGCCGCTCTATTAAAGGGGTGGCTTTGAGGTGCTGGCTGTAAGCGCTGCTAATGGCAAGGGGCGCGTTCTGATCAGAATGCACCCCGGGCAGCAAAACACCATGTTACGGCTCTGTATGTCATGCCACAACATTAAGCCACACAGAAATTTGAGGTTATGTATGTTTCTGGTGATTCCATTTCCCTCTGCCACTGTTTTCCCACGAACAGTTCCTGTCATAGTATTATCCTCCATAATGGCAATTGTGGCATCATCTGTCTTCCCAATTTGGTGTTTGATAGGCTCTATCACCTCCACTCAACTTTCCCACAGTGTGGCACTCAGTGGTTTCAGTGTCAGGGAGGATGTTTGCTAATGTTGCTTCAAAATTTGCCATCAATGAGTTGATGCAGAGAAAAATACACAGATGCTCTGAATTGCATTAAAAAAAATGCAGCAGCTTCACTAGAAGCTGATGCTTCATCACTGACCACCAACTTCAATGAATGAGAACTGCATGGAACAAAAAAAGCTCAAGAGTTTAACTCTCAAATCTTTGTCAGCACTCCTCTGTTCTGTCCTCACCATTATTGTAGCCCTGACCTCTCATGTCAGCTATTGTGACTCCTGTATCTTCTAGCTTTTTAAGAAGCACATTTGTCATACCAGCTTCTGTAATATTATCAGTGTCAGTACAGTCTAGAAAATGCCCTCTGACAGTCACCATTGCAGGGATATTTTCACTAAGTTCTGTTGCTATTACAAAACTCATCATTAAAGCCATTTGTTCCATATGGTTGATGTTAGGTGTGCAGTCCAGAATAACAGTAATATCTTGCTGACTTCAGATCTGCCACAATCTTCTGTTTGATGTTTGTTGCCAGTAACTGTATGCTTTCATTTTGAATTGTTTTTCCAAGGTAATGACGTGTAGATTTCTTGGGTGGTGACTCTTCTTAGATGCTCCTGGAGTACAGCATCAAACTCAGGCATCAGCTCCACGATTTTAAAGAAATTTCCATTGTTTGGCACATACGGCTGATCTAAAGTGCCACACAGTGCTAGGTGTTGGGTTAGCAAGCCTTCTCACAATTGCAATGTGCCTTTTCAGAACATTTTGCCAGTAAAGAGACTGATGCAATCTTCTCTTGATGCTGATCACTTCTAGTGGCCTTTAACCTTAGTCTCATCTCAAGGTCTTTCCACCTACGGAATGCTCTATGGTGATTTGCTGCCTTCTCATGGCATGCCAGATTTCTAGTCAGACTTTTTCAGTCCTCTGTTCCTGTAGAACCCAATGTGACTGGAACACTAGACTGGAAGAGTTTGCAAACAGTATGCAGCATTCTGGCTTTTCGAGTACCTAAGCCACGGCCTCTCCACTTTGTCACCATTGGGGATTTCATGCCCGTAATGTGTTGGATGGATACTTCTATTTTCATTGTCTTTGGGGAACATGAAGTTTTTCACTTGCTGTGGCCCATGCAGTACAAGGAAGTCCCTCAGGCTACTGCTCAAGTGGGTCCACAGTCCTGGGTCATCTAGACTTAAGCAACTAAACTCAGCAGTAGCTGTTTCTTGTGCCTTCACCACGCTTTTCTCTGATCTAACTTTTCTTCAGGAATGTGCATGGTTACATCCATTTGAGATGGAGATATGGATGCAGCAGTAGCTGCCAGGTCACCTGCACTCTGAATAACTGGAAGATCAGGCATCTCCTCACCACTCACATCCTCACTGGGGCCAGAAGGCTCACCGTGAACATTTGTGCCTATATATCTCAGGAGAGCTCCTTCCTGCTTAGATAGAAAAGCTTCCTTTGCGTTGCTTTCTTTTTCCAAATGTTGCCCTGGAGGGGCATTTTCTTCTCTCACTCATGAATGCTGTTCTATGTCAGCTATAGTGGCTCTGAACACAATTGAAGGGACAAATAAGCAGTCTGGTAGCAGGGCCTGAGTGAGGGAAGGTATCAGCATTTTAAGGGCCTAACTGGCTCCCACTACTTCAGTGGACTGCCCGTTCACCTCAGGTGAGTTCAGGGAAGCAGCAGGAAACAGGAAACTCCCTAAGAAACTGGTGTTGATCAGTCCAGGCTCCTGGGGATGCTAGAGAGGTACATAAGAGGTTCCTCCTCTCTCTCTGCATCTTCTGCTGCTTTCTGTTATTCTCTTTCACCTTCTCTTCTGCCTGCCTGTTATGTCTCTTGGGCCCTGCTTCCTTCAGAACAGCACTCCACCATCTCTGTGTATCTAGAGCAGAAAGAAAACATGTGCACCAGCAGCAGACATAATTTTCTACACTGAGTCCTAGTGGTGCCCTCCCTCCACAGTCTAGCACCTGAAGTGGCCACCTCAGTTTGCCTCATGGTAAGGCCAGCCCTGCCTATAGGACCTCTGTGGCTTCTCCATGCATCTTTGTAGCTGATTAGTGCTCTCATGATACTGCCCTACAATGTAATCATCATGATGGTGTGTTAATATGTAATGACACAAGGGAAATGTTGCAATAAAATGCTGCTTTTTATGACTTTTTTGAAGGAGGTCTTTAAATCATCAAGGCAGAGTGGCAAGTATGTAAATTATCCCTCAGAAAGATTCCTAAAGGACTCTGGGCACATCTACACGCACAGTTTTATTTCGAAATCAGTTCTTTCGAAAGGACTGATTTCGAAATAAAACCCTTATTTCGAAAGGGCTCCTTTCGAAAAGGGAAAACCGCACGATCGCAATGGCCGTTATTTCGAAACGGATATTTCGAAATAACGCCAATTAGACCGCTGTTTCAAAGTTGTTTCGAAACAATGGTGTTGTTTCCAAACAACAGGTCTAAAGGCGTTATTTCAAAATATCCGTTTCGAAATAACGGCCGTTTCGAGGGGGGGCAGGTTTTACTTTTTCGGAAGGACGATCCTTATTTTGAAAGGACAAGGTCCGTCCTTTCGAAATAAGGAAGCGTGATGTAGACCAAATTTTTTTAATTTCGAAATAACAGGTGTTATTTCGAAATAAAACAGCCATGTAGACGTGCCCTCTGATTTTCAGTGAAACATGCTCTGCACTTTCTGAAAATCAGGCCCCCTTTCACTTTTTAAGTTGGGCAACCAAAATCATTAGTCACTTCTCAAAATATAGGCCACAATGTCTCAGGGAATGCACATAACACTGGCCATGGCTACCTCATGCACTGGATTCTGTTTTGCAGAGAGAGTACTGCCGTGGTCCTATATTTTCTTAGATATCTTGAGATCTCTAGCATTGCCAATTGCTCAAGAAATGGATCAAAAGAAGCCCTGCAGGACTGCTTCACAGGGAACTGAATAGTTCAGACTATTAGTAATAGAATATTATATCATGCTCATTGCTTTGAGTCTAGCTCAGGTTGGAATTGACCAGACATTGTTGCCTTCAGTGACAGGTCAGAGGTCTTTCTAAGTTGAATTTGTTGGTTCTGGGCCTGTGTATCTTGTCATTTTGGTATAAAAAAGATACTTGGTGGAAAATATGAAGACTTGAAATTTAAAAACCAAATACTATGGAGAGGGTCATCACAAACCTGGCTACATAAGATTTACAAGACAAGCTTTTTAAAGACCCTATTAGTGTCTTTTGGCTACAGCTCTCCCCGATGAGGTTTCCAAAACCTGGGTTTGTTTGCAGGGTTCCTACGTGGCAGAGAGGAGCAGTGGATCTGCATGGCCTTGAACTACAGGGGACTATGCCTGCACATGTGGCTTTTGTTTCTTTAACACATGGTACCATACCTCAACACTCCTTATCTACCTAGAAATGTAGATGTAATGAGATGTACCTCATAGTTGAGAAGAGCCAGAGTTTGGGTAATTAACGTAAAGGGGATTCTTATTCAGGCCATTGAATGCTGGTAGACTCAGAATAAATAACATACTCTATGCTGCCTGGTGCTATTATGCAGGGTGTCTATAAAGTCTGTTCTGGCTAATTTGAAGTTATAGGAGAAATTACTGAGACCACAATAGGAAATTTAAAGGGAGTGTGGATTCCTGCCTTGCTGTAGCAAGACTACAGTTGTTTAATTTTTTAAACACCCCTGAGACTTGGTATGAAGAAACATGTGGGTTTACAAAGGGCTGCAGAGCTGAGCTGTTCTCCGACATGAGGAAGGGGTATCTGCTGTCCTGATCACATGATGACTCACAGTAAGATGTCAGGAAAGTTGTTTTATCAGATGTTACAGCTGTAGTGGTTGAAGTGCAAAATTCTTCTGCACCAGCTTAATCAGGTAGAGAATCATTCGGAGATATAAACCTTGGTGAAATGAAAGAATGGAAGGTAACTGAAGTGACTGGAAGCTGGGGGTCTGCATCACTTTGAGTTCAGTTGTGTCCTTTTGTGAAATACTTCATATAACTGTTACGGAGATGAATTATCCCAGTTATTCCATGGTAATCTTCTCCTCCTTCCTACTACTTTCCTGAGCAAGATATCAAAATGTTGTGTTGATGAAAAATACCAGATTGATGGTCCTGGAAGCAGAAATTTCAGATAAGAGGGAAGGAAGCTCACACTGCCTCACCAAGTTCCTTCTTGTTGACCTGGAGGGTTCACCAACAGAAGAAAGAAAAGAGGGTCACTCAGTCAATAGATTTCCTTAATTTTAGTCCATATTCTGATGGTGTTATTGTAAGATGGAGATCTACGGCATTGTGTCACCAATGAAGCATAGTATCGCTGTTAATACACAAAACTAGGAGTCAGGGCACCTATAGTCTATTCTTGGCAGTGCTGCTGACTGGCAATATGAACTTGATCAAGTTACCTAACCTCTCAGTTTCTTATTCTGTAAAGTGATGATAAGAACTACCTCACAGGGATATCTAAGGCTAAAATTAGCAATTTTAAAGCACTGGGGAGTACTTGATGAAAGGTGCTACAAAATTGAAAAGTATCACTTCAGTTTGTCCAACAATTGGTTGTCAGAGGGTAAAAAGATTTCATATCCTGTCATCCTGGAATGGATTCAGATAGGTGTCATATAAGTGTGAAACTTCAATTCCCATCACTAAGTATAGTTTCTACAAATGATGATGTTGCCGTCATCTTTGTGCTGATAATACCTGGTGGTCTAAGGGGAGCAGAATAATGAAGATTGTCAGGGGGGAGCCATAAAGGACATCAACAGCTTCAGTAAGTTCTAAAAATACAATAAGTTAAGATGAGTTATAATAATGCAATGACTCATCCATTGACAGATTTTCCTTCTTGGAAGACTGAAGTTATATATTTGTGCAATAACACAGAGCTATCACTGATGAATGAAACTTGAAGCTCTGCAGGGACACGCATAGTTCCCATGGCTCATAGCTAAGGCTACTGTGCCTGTGTGTGCTTCCAATAAGTTAACTCAGAGGTTCTCAACCTTTTGCAGGTTGCAACACACTTGGTAGCATGTCATGACCATATGGGACACACCAGCCCACTCCCCCAAGCCAAATCCAGCCATCTCACCAGCTCTCTGTGACACCCTTATTGCTGAGTGGCAACACAGTAATGTGTCTTGACACAGTAGTTGAGAGTCATTGAGTTAAATGATCACAATGGAAAATTTCCTGTGCATGTTAAAGGCTTTTTATATTGGCCCCCTATCACTTTCTTTCCATCACTCATTCCCTTTCTTGTTCGGGCCCTCTTCTTAATGTGTGTTGTTTTTAATTAGGATTTGTGGCTGGCATTCCACTGGGCTTTTATTTTTATTCTATTCTATTATTTTATTCAGTTGCATAGTAGAGTTGGCTATGCATGAAAGAAGTAGCACCTCTGCTTAACATGTAGAAGGTCCTGGGTTCAAGATCCTGGGGGTTTAGACTCAATGATCTCATGAGGTCCCTTCCAACCCTATGGTTCTGCTCTATTCTAAGTACACTATTCTAAATTATCATTATGGATTACTACCCTATGCTACTTATCTGTGTGGGAACCCATGATACTACAAGAGGTGATCCTCAGCAGATAAAAAGTGACTACAGAGCTCTGGGAGCGCAGGTGAAGGAGTTCTGTGTATAGGTGTTCTCCTCAATCCTTCTGGTCTAGGGTAGGGGCCTGAGCAGACACATGCATCCTGGAGGTGAATGCCTGGCTGCGAAGATGGTGTCATCCGGAGGGCTTTGGCTTCCTCAACCATGGTATGCTGTTCCAGGAAGAAGGACTGCTAGGCAGAGATGGACTCCACCTATCGAAGAAGGGAAAGAGCATTTTCACATGTAGGCTGGCTGACCTAGTGAGGAGGGCTTTATAAACTAGGTTTGAAAGAGGAAGGTGACCAGAGTCCACAGGTAAGTCACAATGTGGGAGACCTGGGGAAAGAAAGGAACTTGGGGGGTGCTGGGACTGTAACACCAGGGATAAAAGAGAGGGTAGTTGGAACTTGCAGGAGGATCAAATAATTGTTTTTGGTGTCCTAATGAAGCTCTAATAACTGAGGCGAGTGGGGAAGGATGACGCTGGGAGAAAATGCAAGGAGGTAATGCGATAGAACTGAAAATTGACGGGATAGTAGGGCAATCAGCCCAGTATTTTAGGTGCCTGTACACAAATGAGAGGAGCCTGGGAAACAAGCAGGAAGAATTGGCAGTACTGGCAGACAAGGAACTATGATATAATTGGAATAACAGACATGGTGGAATAGCTTGCATGACTGGGACTCTGCCATGGATGGGTATAAATTGTTCAGGAAGGACAAGCAGGGAAGAAGAGGGGGAGGAGTAGCACTATATGTAAAAAAGCTGTATGACTGCTTAGAGCCCCACTATGAAAGTGGAAATGAGCCAGTTGAAAGTCTGTGGGTTAAGTTTAGAGGAGAGGGCAACAAGGGCATGTTGTGGTGGGTGTTTACTATAGACTGACAGATGAGAAGGAGGAGGTGGATAAAGCATCCTGTGGACAACTAGCAGAAATTTCCAGATCACAGGCTCTAGTTCTCATGGGGGACTTTAATTGTCCTGACATCTGCTGGGAGGGCAATATAGCAGTGCACAGGCAATCCAGGAACTTTTTAGAGATTGTTGAGGACAGCTTCTTGGTACAATTGCTGGAGGAACCAACTAGGGGCCTTGGACCTCTCAACCTGCTGTTCACAAACAGAGAATTGATTGGGGAAGTAAAAGTAAATGGAAACTTGGGCAGCAGTGACCGTGAGATGGTAGAGTTCAAGTTGCTGATTAATGGAAAAAAGGAAAGAAGCAAAACACAGACCCTGGCTAGATAAACAGTTTCAGCGTGTAGGAATCAATGGCTCCATGTCTAGTTGGCAACCAGTAACAAGTGGTGTGCCCCAGGGGTTGGTCCTGGGGCTGGTTCGGTTCAACATTTTCATTAATGATCTGGATGATGGAATAGATTGTGCACTCAGTAAGTTTGTGGATGACACCAAGCTGGGGGGAATGGTAGACACGCTGGAGGGCAGGAAGAAGATTCAGGGAGACCTAGACAAATTGGAGCAGTGGGCCAAAAGAAATCTCATGAGGTTTAACAAGGACAAGTGCAAAGTCCTACATTTGGGATGAAAATCCCATGCCTGCTACAGGCTGTGGAACGATCAGCTAAGTAGCAGCCCTGTAGAAAAGGATTTGGGGGTTATGGTGGATGGGAAGCTGGTTATGAGTCAACAGTGTGCTCTTGCTGCCAAAAAGGGCAATGGCATACTGGGCTGCATCAATAGGGGTGTTGCCAGCAGTTTGAGGGATGTGATTATTCCCCTCCATTCAGCACTTGTGAGACTGCATCCGGAATACTGTGTCTAGTTTTGGGCACCCTGCTACGAAAAGGACATGGACAAATTCGAAGGAGGGCAACAAAAACAATCAAGGGGCTAGAGCCCAAGACTTAAGAAGTGAGACTGAATGAACTAGGCATATTTAGCCTACAGAAGAGAAGACTGAGGCAGGATTTGATAGCAAGCTTCAACTACTGCTTGGGTGAGGGTTTGCTAACTGTGTGTGTGTTTGTTTGTTTGACTTTTCCCTTCCAGCTGACTTCTGTTAGTTGTTTCTTACTGTGGGTGGGGGCTGTTTGCACCATTGTTCCCTGATCACCTTTGAGCACCAGCCTCAATCAGCCTTGTGATCACCCTTCCCCTGTGTGTTTAACGAGGGGCAAGGGCTGACCTAGGCAGAGAGGGCTTTAAAAGCCAGTGGCTGAGCGACCAGAGGGAGCTTGCGAACAGGGGACAGCAAACAGGGGAGTTTGAGAGGGAGTTTGGGGAGGCCACGATGGTGAAGAGGAGCCGCACTGCTGCCAGCGCCCCTTCCGTCTCTTCTACCTGTGCCTGTAGCCAGACAGACATCCTGACCATAGATCTCTCTCCCCAGACCCTGGTGTGGACTTGCAGGGACTGCAGCCTGCAGTTCCCTGTCTCCAACGATCTGGCTGGGGAGATGAATCAATGTGACAGGTGCCTGCTGTGGAATCTCTCAGGAGGCAGGTGGGAGAGTTACAGGAGGAGGTGTCTCGGCTCAGGAGTATCCACACCCTGGAGAAGTTCCTCGACAGCATCCACGAGGAGAAATGCAAGAAGGAGGGCACTATCCAGGTGCCAGGGACTACTGCCACAACACTGGAGCTGGATGGGGAGCCTGTGGCAGGGGGAGGACACTGGCAGCTGGTTACCTCTGGCGGTAGGCAGTGCTCCACCCCTGCCCACAACCCACCCTCTGTTGTGGTGAAGAATCGTTATGCGGTGCTAGAGACGGTGAAGGAGGTGGAAGAGGAGAGGCCATACACCCCCGAGGCTGGGAGGATCACAGCCACCACAGCTAGGAGGAAACGTAGAGTTGTGGTGGTTGGGGACTCACTTCTGAGGGGGACGGAGGCATCCATCTGTCGCCCTGACAAGGTCTCTCGAGAGGTATGCTGCCTGCCAGGTGCCCGCATCCGAGACATTATAGGGGGATTGTCGAGAATCATCCGCCCCTCTGACTACTACCCCATGCTTCTCATCCATGTAGGAACCAATGATACTGTGAGAGGTGATCCTCAGCAGAACAAAGGTGACTTCAGGGCTCTGGGAGTGCGGGTGAAGGAGTTTGGAGCACAGGTGGTGTTCTCCTTGATTCTTCTGGTCAAGGGTAGAGGCCTGAGCAGAGACAGATGCATCCTGGAGATGAACGCTTGGCTGCGAAGATGGTGTTGTCAGGAGGGCTTTGGCTTCCTCGACCATGGGTTGCTGTTTCAGGAAGAAGGACTGCTAGGCAGAGATGGACTCCATCTTTCGAGGAAGGGGAAGAGCATATTTGGACGCAGACTGGCTGACCTAGTGAGGAGGGCTTTAAACTAGGTCTGACGGGGGAAGGGGACCAAAGCCCACAGGTAAGTGACAATGCGGGAGACCAGGGGGATGGGATGGAACTTGGGGGGTGCCGGAACTGTAACTGCAGGGATAGAAGAGAGGATAGTTGGAACATGCTGGGGGAATCAAATAACCTTCTTAGATGCTCTAATGAAGCCCTAATGCCTGAGGCAAGTAGGGGAGGTCAACACCAAAAGAAAATGCAGGGAGGTAGGTACAATAGAATTGAAAATCAAAATGGGAAAGTAGGGCAATCAGCCGGGTATCTTAGGTGCCTATACACAAATGCAAGGAGCCTGGGAAACAAGCAGGAGGAATTGGTAGTACTGGTGCAGACAAAGAACTATGACATGATTGGGATAACAGAGACGTGGTGGGATAGTTTGCATGACTGGAGCTCTGCAATAGATGGGTATAAATTGTTCAGGAAGGACAGGCAGGGAAGGAAAGGGGGAGGAGTAGCACTATATGTAAAGGAGCTCTATGACTGCTCAGAGCTTCATTATGAAAGTGGAAACAAGCCAGTTGAAAGTCTGTGGGTTAAGTTTAGAGGGGAGAGCAACAAGGGGGATGTTGTGGTAGGTGTCTGCTATAGACCACCAGATCAGGAGGAGGAGGTGGATGAGGCATTCTATGGACAACTGACAGAAGTTTCTAGAGCACAGGCCCTGGTTCTCATGGGGGACTTCAATTACCCTGACATCTGCTGGAAGGCCAATACAGCAGTGCACAGGCAATCCAGGAAGTTTCTGGAGAGTGTTGAGGACAACTTCCTGGTACAAATGCTGGAGCAACCAACTAGGGGCCTTGCACCTCTCGATCTGCTGCTCACAAATAGAGAAGAATTTATCAGGGAAGTAGAAGTGAATGGTAACCTGGGTAGCAGTGACCATGAAATGATTGAGTTCAAGTTGATGATTGAAGGAAAGAAGCAGAACGCAGACCCTGGACTTCAGAAAAGCAGATTTTGTCTCCCTCAGGGAACTGATGGGCAGAATCCCTTGGGAGGCTGATCTGAAGGGGAAAGGTGTCCAAGAGAGTTGGGTGCATTTTAAAGAAACCCTGCTAAGGGCACAGGAAGATACAATTCCGATAAGGAGAAAGCACAGCAAATGTGGAAGGCGCCCACTGTGGCTTAACAGAGAGCTCTGCACTGAGCTGAAGCATAAAAAGGACGCTTACAGGAAGTGGAAGCTAGGACAGATGACTAAGGAGGCATATAAAGACATTGCTCGGGACTGCAGGGATAAACTCAGAAAGGCCAAAGGACAAATGGAGTTGTGACTAGAAAAGGATGTGAAGGATAACAGGAAGGGGTTCTACAAGTATGTCAATAACAAGAAGAGGATCAGGGATGGTGTAGGTCCCTTACTGAATGGGGCAGGCATCCTCGTGACAGAGGATGAGGAAAAAGCTGAAGTGCTCAATGCTTTTTTTACTTCAGTTTTCACAAGCAGGGTCAGCTCCCAGCCCACTACACTAGGTACGGTAGACTGGGGAGAAGAAGAGAGGCCCTTGGTGACAGAAGGTCAGGTTAGGGACTACTTAAAGAAACTAGATGTGCACAAGTCCATGGGGCCGGATGAACTGCATCCGAGGGTGCTGAGGGAGCTAGCTGATGAAATATCAGTACTGTTGGCCATTATCTTTGAAAACTCATGGCGAACAGGGGAGGTGCCAGAGGACTGGAAAAAAGCAAATATAGTACCTATCTTCAAGAAAGGCAAAAAGGATGATCCTGGGAATTACAGACCTGTCAGCCTCACCTCAATCCCTGGAAAAATCATGGAGCAGCTTCTCAAAGAATCCATCCTGAAGCACTTGGAGGAAAATAGAGTAATCAGGAACAGTCAGCATGGATTCACCAAGGGTAAATCATGCCTGACCAACCTCATCGCCTTCTATGATGAGATGACTGGATTTGTGGATGCGGGAAGAGCCGTTGATGTGATATACCTTGACTTTAGCAAGGCTTTTGATACAGTTTCCCACAGCATTCTCATTGGCAACTTAAGGAAGTATGGGTTAGATGCATGGACTGTAAGGTGCATAGAAAACTGGCTAGATGAACGGTTTCAGCGTGTAGGAATCAATGGCTTCATGTCAAGTTGGCAAGCAGTAACGAGTGGCGTGCCCCAGTGGTCGGTCCTAGGGCCAGTTCTGTTCAATGTTTTCATTAATGATCTGGATGATGGGATAGATTGCACACTTAGTTAGTATGTGAATGATACCAAACTGGGGGGAACGGTAGACACCCTGGAGGGCAGGGACAGGATTCAGGGAGACCTAGACAAATTGGAGCAGTGGGCCAAGAGGAATCTCATGAGGTTCAACAAGGACAAGTGTAAAATCCTGCACTTGGGACGAAAAAACCCCATGTACTGCTACAGGCTGGGGAGTGATCAGCTAAATAGCAGCACTGGAGAAAAGGACCTGGGAGTCATGGTGGATGGGAAGCTGGATATGAGTCAGCAGTGTGCACTTGCTGCCAGAAAGGCCAATGGCATACTGGGCTGCATCAGAAGAAGTGTTGCCAGCAGATCGAGGGATGTGATCATTCCCCTCTATTCTGCACTAGTGAGGCCATATCTGGAATACTGTGTCCAGTTTTGGGCTCCCCACTACAAAAAGGACAGGGACAAATTAGAGAGAGCCCAGAGGAGGGCAACAAACATGATCAAAGGGCTGGAGCACAAGCCCTATGAAGAAAGACTGAAGGAACTAGGCTTATTTAGCCTGCAGAAGAGAAGACTGAGGGGGGATTTGATAGCAACCTTCAACTACTTGAAGGGTTGCTCCAAGGAGGAGGGAGCTCGACTGTTCTCGGTAATAACAGAGGGCAGAACGAGAAGCAATGGTTTCAAGTTACAGCTGGGGCGGTCCAGGCTGGATATTAGGAGAAACTTCCTTACTAGGCAAGTGGTGAAGCATTGGAATAAGCTGCCTAGGGAGGTGGTGGAATCTCCATCTCTGGAGGTGTTCAAGGCCCAGCTGGACAAAACCCTGACTGGGATGATCTAATGGGAGTGGTCCTGCTTTTTTTTGGCAGGGGGTTGGACTAGATGACCTCGTGGGGTCCCTTCCAACCCTATGATTCTATGATACTAAGGGGCATTAGATGGAGTGAGTTCTGAGTTATTACAGAGAAGTTGTTCTTGACCTGGCTGTTGTAGACTTGTCCTCATGCTCAGGGCTTAACTGATTGCCATATTTGGGGTTGGGAAGGAATTTTCGCTCAGGGCAGATTGGCTTGGGTCCTGGGGTTTTTTTTCCCCTCCTCTGTAGCATTCGGCATGGCTCACTTGCTGGTTGATTCTCTGTATTAGTCTTTAAATCATGATTTGAGAATTTTAATAGCTCAGTTATGGGTTTGAGGTTCATTGTAGGAGTGGGTCGGTGAGGTTTTATGGACTGCAATGTGTGGGAGGTCAGACTAGATGATCATATTGGTCCCTTCTGACCTTAGAGTCTATGAGCCTACTTGAAGGGGTACTCCAAGGAGAAGGGAGCTCGGCTGTTGTCAGTAGTAACAGAGGACAGAACAAGGAGCAATGGTTTGAAGTTACAACTGGGGAGGTCAAGGTTGGATATTAGGAAAAACTTTCTTACTAGGAGGGTGGTGAAGCATTTGAATGGGCTACCTGGGCGGCGGGGGGTGGAATCTTCACCTTTGCAGATATATAAGGCTCGGTTAGATAAAACCCTGGCTGGGATGATTTTAGTGAGAGTGGTCCTGCTTTTTTTTTTTTTTTTTTTCCAGGGGTTTGGACTAGATGACCTCATGAGGTCCCTTCTAACCCTATGATGCTATGAAAGATATGTGAAGTCTCTCTTCATCGTTGTAGACTTTTACAAAACTGTATTAAAATGTCTGACAGTGGTAAATACTGCTGAATCGTGCCCGTATTAGTGCTCCCACCCTTGCTAGCACTGGTGGAGAGGCACCACCTCCACAGCACCAGTATGGAATTTTCCTCCAAGATACTGACATAGAGAAGGGCTTTGGTAACTGGAGATCTAGGGATTACTGGAATCACAAGAGAGTGAATGCTGAAGAATTGAGAGGGTGGGGTTGAGGCTGACTTTAAAGTTTTGCTTTTTAGTTGATTTTCATCCACAGCTTTGAGTGTTCTGAACAAAGTATGTAGTTGTGAATGATTCAGCCAACTTTCACCATTCAGTTAAGGTATGAGAAGTCACAGGGCACTGGCACTCGCTGCAAAGCCAAGGAAGAGCAGATGTTTCTTTCCTGATGTTTACAAGATAAAAGAAAATTGGAAACGGGTTTTGGACAACACTCCTGTTGGCTTTCCTTTTATGTCACAAAGAAGAAGGGGGAAAAAGTCACAAGCTCAGCATTTCAAAAATTCTTTCTAAATCACTTTTGAGTGTCTGCTTGCACCCACAAAACTGTTGCTTTGCTCTCCTCACGGATGGGCAACTGACATTGTTTGCTCCATGACTGCTAATGTAAAGAAGGGTGTGAGCTATGTTACATGTGCCAGATGAAGGTAAAGCAGTTAACTATACAGACTCTTTCCAAGCTGTAACTGTGTAACCTCGGGGATTCCTGCCTGAGGTGGAAGTGACATCTGACAGCAGAATGAAAGGATTCCTTACTTTTGTGAAGTCTTGCTTCTATAGGAAACATCCAGCTTACTATGTTAAGTCATGCAGTTTTTCTTCTGTTGTCCTCCAAACCGCCATCCCACTCAGGGGTTAAAGTATAATTTAGCAAGCTTCCCTTATGCGCCCCAGCTACTGCCCCCTCACCAATCCCCTATCTCAGCTACTGCCTTCCACATGCCTGCCTTCCACCTCAGCTACTGCCCCCCACACCTACTCCCTACTTCAGCTTCTGCCCCCAGGCCCTGTACCACTGGTCCCCTAAACCTTTCCCAACCCCCCTGCCATGCCACACCATCTTCTCCCACTGCCACGGGCTGACCCCCTCCCCTGTGCCCTTTCCCAGCTGGGCAGGCTTGCTTGTCCCAGACCTTCCCCAGGACCCCTTTACCTGGCCACCAAGTCACTAAGGAGTGGCCCCAGCCTAGGCAGAGGCTCTGGCCTGAGCCTGCTCTGACTGAGCATGCTCATAGGTACTGAGCATGCTCAGTCACAGCAGGCTCAGACTGTAGCCTCAGCCCGGGCCCAGGCAGCTCCCTGCCTTCTGGAACACACAGGAACAGCATTCCAGGGCTTGCTATTTTTAGAGGCTCAGCGTCAGGAGGCCACTAAAAATAAAAAAGGGAGCTGGAACACTGCATTCCAGTGCCCACTATTTTTAAATGATGGGCCCCAGAATGCAGCATTTCTGGCTCCATTTTTATTTTCAGGGGCCTGGAACTCTAAGCCCCTAGTGGGTCCCAGAATTCCATTCCTATGCGTTCTGGCTTATTTTATCCCCTGATCCCACTGTAATCATTTGTTGGTGTAGTTTGCATTTGGATGACAAGCTGACACTGGGTTTTTCTGAGCCTCATGTGAGTGGCAAGCCCCAGGAAGTAGCATCTCAGGCCGACAAAGGAGATAAAAACAATAATCAAAAACTGTGCTTCGTTACTTCTCAGGGGGTGTCAGCCTTGCACCAAAGGCAGCTTGCAAGTACTTAGTTCCCTGCTATGCTAATCAATTCTTTTTCTTAAACCTGAGTGGCCAGTAATGTTTCTAGTTAAGGCACTTGATCGAAAGAAATGAACTCATGCTGTAGCACCTCATTTAGGAGCTTGCTGGCCTGACCCCAGTTGGGAAGCTTAAGAACTTCACTTAAACAAGGAGCAGAGAGAGAAACTGGATGACAAACAGGATGTGAACAGAGTATGTCAGAGAAAGTAATGCTTTGAAAACAAGTTGGTGAAGTGGACCTCTGTTTTAGGACTGTTTATTACTTAGCACTCAGGGCTGAATTCCACCCTGACTTACAGCCCAAGTGAGGTCAATAAATGTTGCACAGAGTGTTCTGTCAGTGTAGGCTTTGGACCCTTGATATAGATCTGTGTGAAAGTATTCCCAGTGCAAGAAGTGGGCATGGAACTTCGGTTGAGAACTACTACTTTGTACCTCATAATGTTCCACATATAGGCCATATTTGTAATAAACATTAAGGTAGACTTCTTATAAAGAGCCATAGAAGAACACAATATTTTATAGTACTGGAAATGTACTTAACAATAAAAATCCTGCCCTGGAGATCTTAGTATTTAGAAGTCGAGGGTAGAAGATGAATCTCAGAGCATACAAGCCTATCTGAAGTTGCAGAGTTAGCCAGTGCAAGCTTAAAAAAAAAAAAAAATCTGAGGTCTGTCTATACTATAGCTTCCACTCCTGATAGCTGCTCTGATCAGAAAATGTTTCCTTGTATGGGCACACCTCAGTCTTGTCTTAAATGAGTAACTTTCTAAAATTCCCTCTATTAAATAACTACTGGCATAGTTACACCAGATGTGCCAATGATGGGATCTGTAAGGTAGATAGGGGGTCTTTGCTACCATATTACCTACATCTGTTCCATGTGTAATATAGATGACAATTACCTTTCCATCTCTGAGGAACCTCCACTGACTTTCCACAGAAGTTACTTGAGCATTCTGTCATTACTAAGTCATTTTGAAAAAATGATGTCTTCAATGTCACCACAAAGATACTGAGAGATTTCAGTGAGTGGAGAAGTAATCCTCATGTGTAGTACAAACCATATCCTGATAAACTTTAAGTAGACCATTTCAGGTAGCAGATGCTGTGATGAAGAAAGCTCTTGTACCAAAGCAACAAGATTATGGGAATGGAGAGAGAAAGAGAGAAGATCAGGTATTAGATAAGCTGAGAAAGCAGGGACTAGAGTACTGTTTGTAGGACATTTTGCAAATGAACAGTGCTATAAAAATATAGGCTATTATTAGAACACCAAAAATTATCAGGTTAATGTGAGACAAACTACATAAGGTCTGGCCCAATCCACCCATTTTCTTGTACTCTGGGCCTGTTCCAAAGCCTCTTAAAGTCAGTGCTCTTTGGATGACTCCTTGTGTGAGTGAAGGGGGAGAGCTATCACCTAATGCTGACATATACTACTCTATTGCACATCAGTTGCTGGTGGTTAAACATTTCTCAAATACTGTGACTAAATAACAAAATGTTCTTTCCTTGCTTATTCAGTATATGTCACTTAAAATGTTACTGACAACTCTTTATTGGATTTGATTGAATAGTTGCTTTTTCCTGGCTGATTGCAGAACCACACGATTCAGTTAAGTAATGTATGAATTCCCCTGTTCTTCTAGGTTTTCTTTGTTCTCACAGACATTGGTGCATGCACATCCTAGTTTCACAATAGGCCTTCTTTGTACAATGAAAGACACCTTCCTCTGACCTTGCACCACAGTTCAGATCTTTCATTCCCTATCACATTGCTTCCTGCCGTTCTGTTTTTTTTTCTTCCTGGGTGTAGATTTTTGATCTGATAGCTTCTGTTCACTGATGACCTGATCCTAAGAGCTGACTTCAGTGGGAGTAGAGAGTGCTCAGCATGTCTCAGGAACAAACCTTAAATAGCAGAAGCATATAGTGAAGCCAAAGTGCAGCAAAGATGGGTTAGAGCTTAAGGGAAACATAGGCATGACCCAAAATTAAATGAATACTCTGCCTCAGCCTTCCCTAAAGATGATAAGTTAGAACCTGAGGACAAAGGCAGGCTAGCTAATGCACTTAAGCCAGATAAATACATAATCTCTGCTTCAGAATGCTAAAAAGAACTGGTACATGCAATTAAAAGCCTGGGAGCGAGGGATTTTAATAAATATATTGGATGAGGAGTGTTACCATATGCTGGAAAATAGCAAATATAGTACATATATTTAAGAAATGGGAAGAGGGGAATGATCTGGGAAACTATATAGCTCCATTAGCATGAATATGTGAAGCTTTAGAATAAATTTTGAAAGAAAGAATAATTAAAGAGATGGACTTCAATAAAGTGTTTGATATGGTACCACATAAGAAATTATTAGTTAAATTGGAAAAAATGGAGATTTAGTCCAACAATTTTAAGGTATGAAATAATTGGCTGAAAGGGGGACAACTTGTTGAAAGAAGACCTATTGGACTAGAGGCAGGTGACTAGTGGAATTCCTCAAGGATCAGACTTGGGTTTGATCTTATTTAGTATTTTTATTAATGATCTTGGCACAAAATGATGAAGGATGCAAATTGAAATTTGCTGATTAAAAATTAAGGAGATGGAGAATATTACACAAGAAGATTTAGATAATCTTCAGAATGGGAGTAATTGAAATAGGATGAAATTTATACATCTAAGGTTCAGGTCATGCACTTAGACAAATAACAAGAATTTCTGCTGTAAACTGAGAGTGGGGATGGAGGAAGAGAAAGTCCTGGGTATATTAGTTGATCACAGGATGACTATAAGCCACCAATGCAATATGGTAGGAGAAGGGAGTCTAATAAGATTCTAGGATGCGTCATGAGCTTTCCAGTAAGTAGAGAGAGACAAATGTTAATGCTGTGGTACAAAGATCTGATAGGGTTTTATCTGGAATTCTGTGTACAGTTCTGGTCAACCATTATCAAGAAAGATGAATTCAAACTGGAATAGGTTCACAGAATTACTGGGATGACCATGGAATTAAGAGCCTCATTTTTGTGAGAGGAAACTAAAAAAGCTTAGCTTGGTTAGTATAGCAAAATGAAGTCAGAGAGGGGATACAACTGCCCTCAATAAGTACATCAGGAATAAAACATCAGAGAGGGAAACGAGCATGTAAGATAAAGGGCAATGTGGTCATAAGATCAAATGAGTATAAATTGGCCCTGAATAGCTTTAGGCTGGAAATTAGAAGATGCTTTCTAACCACCAACAGAACACAGTTCTGGAACAGCATTCCAATAGAAGTACGAGGGTCAAACAACCTGTCTAGCTTTAAGATGGAACCTGTTAAATTTACAAATGGGATTATGTGATGGGGTTATAAGGGCTATAATAGCATGCTTTGGACTTGATGACTCAGGAGCTCCCTTCTATTTCTATGTTCTTTTTGCTATCAGCATCCTAACCCATGCTGTGTCCATCTACCTGAAAAACCGAATAACCCATAATGTGCACTCTTCAAATGGCCCTGCAGTTGGAACCCAGATTAATGTAGCTCTAGACATTGCTTTTTAGCAACTGGTGAAAGATATCACCCAATGTTATTGCTCTGTAGATTAGAAAAGATTTTTCTGTGTACTATCAGGCTGACCTTCAGCATGAAGGCTCACACTTCAGCAACCAAAGAATGTGACGAAATGGGTTGGAGCCCACAAAATCTTATGCCTAAAGAAATTTATTAGCTTTTAAAGTGTGTGATGGAGTCAAGCCTGATGGCTATAGGAGGGTGCTCCTATTTGGATATTGGGATGTGTGCGGATGCAAGCCCAGCCACTACTAAAATCCCTGCCCCAGCGTGTGGGGAGGAATCACTAGACCCAGTCCAACCAATTTTGGGGGACAGCTAATGAAAAAACAGGGACAGGTGTGAAGGTCATAGGTTCAAAACAAGGCATTTGGAAGGGGACACCAAGCAGAGAACCCTGGACAGCACCCACTGCTCCTGGAAAGTGTCAAGGGAGCCAGCAGACACCGCCCAGAGGAACTCTGCCCAGAGATGTGATCTAACCAGGGATCAGAAAGAGGTGCCACAGGTCACAGAGACCTTCCTCTGCCAACCTCCTCTCCCTGATCTTATAGATAACTACTTTTTGCAAGTGTCAGGAGGAGGTTGGCAAGGAGGCTTCATGACTTCGTGGGTCCATGGATGGGGACTGCTTATAAAAATAAATGTGGGGAGAAGTGCAGCCAGAACCTCAGTAAGAGGTTCTGGAGGAGCTGGAAGAAGGGCTGAAGCCTGGTACGTTTGAGGTAGACGTGCACCAGGATCTCCCTCATACCGTAGAAGGGGCAAATGTCAGGGTGAGGGGGTGGACTATGCCAGGTACATGCCCGTCCTTAAGGCTTCCTGAAGGACCTGCCAATTGATGTCCCCATTGGGCTGCAGGGTTAAGGTGGCATACAGATTGGCTCAGCAGGGGTTCTCATCCTTCAGTGGTGATAGTAGATCCCACCATTTTGTGTCTGGGTGGGACATGAGGGCAAGGAAATGGATGGTATGGAGCACAAGCGTATACAGATGGTCCCCAGCTATGGTTCAGAAATCAAGCCAGCTGCAAGTCCAGCAGCCAGCTGGGTGTGTGGAGATGGGGCAGCTGGGGGGAAGGCTAGTGGGGCTGAGGTCCAATCAAAAACTCCAGATGGCCAGGACTGAGAGTGGGGCAGGGAGTACCTTCTCACAGGACTTGCTCAAGGGAGGCTCGATCAGCAGGGTCTAGGCCTCCTTCACCTCCTGGAGTAGGCACCTGGGGGTTCAAGGGGCGGAGAGCCCCTTGCACTGAGCCAGTGCTGGAGAATCCACCCAGTCCCCCTGGGCATAGTCTAGAAGGTCTCAAACCCTGGTGACACCTGCTAAGACCAACCTCCATTTCACCGAGGGGGGCCTCCACCATTTGCACACTAAAATGGGAGTTGCGTACCAGGGGCTCCATGAGCAATTCCTCTTCCTTGGTGGGTACAGTGGACCTGGAAGCCAAGATGAGCCTCCAGGTCTGGAAGAGGTCCTGATAGAAGATTGGCAGCTCAGAGAGGTCTTGCGGAAGATCTCTCAGGTGGAGATAAAAGAGCCGCTTGCTGGATCGGAACCCTCAGAAATGGCCGGAGAGTGTCTCTGCTAGATGACTCCATGCCAGACAATCTGCACCGTAAAGGAGTCTCTGCATGGCTTAGAGGCGGAAGGCATGGACCCGACTGTAAATACAGCACAGGCCCTGTCCTTCCTCCTCCAGGGGAAGACTCAGGATCCCTGCAGAGATCCATTGCAGTCCTGGCCAAAGGAACTCTAGAACTGTCTTCTGGAGGTTGGCCAGGAAACTTGGGGGTGGGACCAGGCATGGCCATCCCGGGGGTGGTGGTGAGAGGAGCGATTGCCCATGGCTGTGTTGTCCCCTGCCCCTTCCCTGCTGCTTGTGGTGTGGAGCCGAAGCCAGGGGGGAAAGGTGGAGCAGGGTGGGAGCTGCAGAGCTGGCCTCTTCTCTGGGCTGGCTCTGTCCACCCCCAGGTGGGGAAAAAGCCAGCCCAGGAGCAGAGTGGGCCAACCCATTTGCCGAACTTCCCTCTCTTGCCCCCTCCCCTGGGCTGGCTGTTCTGCACTGAGGCAGGGCAGGCTGGCTTAGAGGTGGGGGCAGAAGAACAGAGCCCAGCCCCTGGACTGGCCTGCATCACCTCCCTAGTGCAGGGAGTGGATGCAGGGGCTCCACCACAGGCCGGCTGCCCCTAGCCTCGCACCCCCGTAGGCATTGGGACCAGGGTGTTGAGCATGGACAGTTTGAGCTGGTTGATGATCAGTGCCCTTCCCCAAAGGAAGAGATACTGCAGCAGTTTCATCCACCTCTGCATCCTTCCAACAACCATGTCCTTTAAAGATTGTCAGCTCTCAGCTGGTGAGGGATGGGTGGCAGAAAGGTGTATGCTGAGATAGAGCAGTGGACCTGTGCACCCCAGGGTGGCTTGACATGTGGGTGGGAGGGAGCTCACCAGCCACCCAACCCATACCATCAGGCCAGAGCTCTTGACCCAGTTGACCCAAGTGGAGGAAGCTGCTGAGTAGATGAACAGGCAGGCCGCCAACTGCACCAGGTTGCCCAGGTCCTGTACCATGAATAGTATGTCATTGGCATACACTGACAGGACTAGCCTCAGCTGTGTCTCACAGAGCACCAACCCCATTAACCTTTGACAGAGGAGACAGAGGAAGGGCTCTATTACCAGAGTGTATAGCTGGCCTGACAGCAGACAGGCTTGATGCACTCCTTGCCCAAAGCTGACCAGTTTGGTGAGGGTCCAGTTGAGCCTGACCAGGCGTTCTTCCGAAGGGTACTGCAGCTGGAGCAATCCCAAGAATCAGGGCCTGAGGCTGAATGCCTGCAGGGTGCCCAGGAGATACCCGTGGTCCATGCTGTCTAACACTTTCTTGTTGTCTGTAGCCCGGAGGGCAAATGACAGACCATCCCTACTACTGAGCTTCAAGCGATCCCAGACTAGATACAGGCTATTGAAGATGGAATGGCCCAGGATGGTGTAGATCTGGTCAGGCTGGACCACATCCTGCAGCATGGACCCCAGCTGCAGTGAGATGGCCTTGTCTATGATTTTGTAGTCCGTGCTGAGGAATGAGACAAGATGCTAGTTCTGAAGGTCTCGGAGGTCCTGCTTCTTGGGCAGCAGGGCCAGCACAGCCCACCGGCAAGAAAGGGGGAGCACTTTGGTCTCCTCAGACTCTGCCCAGACAATGGCAGGGTCCAGGTCGAGGATGTCACAGAACAAGCGGTAGAACTCCATGGTCAGCCCATCCATGCCTGGGGATTTGCTAGTAGGCACGAGACAGAGGGCTTCCAAGAACTCAGAGTGAGAGGTGGCTCTAGCCGGTCCCAGTCACCCTCACTGACTGTGGGAAGTTCATTCCAGAACACCCTGCAAGCAACAGCTTCAGTTGTATCTGTGGAGAAAGACTGGCAGGCTGTATGTCCTCCCTCCTCTACTTCTTAGAGGAGTATACTGGAGAACAGATAGAGCAGCTCCAGGCTCAGCAAAGCCTTGTTTACTGAGTAACCAAGGTAGGACTGCTCTAGGTTAATTAAGGCACCTGAGTCCAATTAAGGTAATTACCAACAGTAGATAAAACCCCCCCTGTTGCAATCAGCCAGGGAGAGTTTTGGGTGTGGTGTTTAGAGGTGGAGATAGGAGTGGAGCATGTTTGTGGCAGAGCAGAGCAGAGCAGAGCAGAGCAGAGCAGAGCAGAGCAGGATGAAGCTAACCAGTAGGTGTTGCTACCAGAGCCTGGGAGATACAGCTAGCCAGGGCAAGCTTGCCCAGAGGGACCTTAGGGCCCCAGGCCTCGTTGCCTGCAGGTTGGAGAGCCCAGACCAAGGACAGGAGTGACAGGGGGAAACTATAACTTTGGGAGTTTAGAGGTGGGAAAATAGGGCACCAGTTGGCTGCCAAGACCTGAAGCACAGGACTCACTGTTTATGTATATAACAAAGGTTCCCAACCTTTTTAAGGTGTGGACCCCTTTCCAATCTCCAAAAATTTTTGCAGCCCTCCCCCACTTCCTGACCACAGTTGGGGTCCAGCTGCTGTAAGGTAGCTGCGCTGCCAGACACATGGGGGGGGGGGTTTGCAGGCAGAATACCATGGAGCAGCAGCTGGGGGGGGGCAATGGTGGAATTGGGCCTGAGCCACAGAGCGGCAGCACCTGTGGTGGGGTCCAGCCCTGAGTCACCCCAACCCCCTACCTAACTCCCCTGCCCTGCCACTGATTTCTCCCACTGCCCTGGCTAGACTCTCTCCCACTTCCCTGGTGGCTGCCTGTCCCCAAGTCTGACCCCCCCCCCACCCAGGGATCCCTTCCCTGGCCACCAGAGCCAGAAGCAGTCATGCCGTGGGTTGCTCCTACCTTGAGGATGAGCTGAGCATGCCAAGGGCAGTGGGGGGGGGGGTAAAAACTCCCAGCCTGTGGCAGAGCAGCTCCCTCCTAGCATTGTCCAGCCCCAGCTCCCAGCCTGTCCACGGACTTGCTTAGTCCGAACTAAGTAGTTCAAAAGTTAGTTTGAACTAAGAGCATTTTTTAGTTCGGACTAGCCGTGCTTTTTTTAGTTTGAACTAACTTTTTAGTTCGAACTAAAAAAGCGCAGTTGGTTCAAACTAAAAGTTAGTTTGAACTAAAAAAATGCACTTAGTTTGAACTAACCGCTAGTTCAAACTTATTTTGTTTGAACTAGCATGACTACATCATGCTAGTTCAAACTAAATTTTGAAAAGTTCAAACTAAGCAGTTAGTTTGAACTAACCGTTCAAACTAACAAGTTTGAACTAAAAATTTTTTTATTTCAAACTAGCCAAAGGCTAGCATAGACAGGGTTCAAATTAGTCTGGACTAAGCTTGCTTAGTCCAGACTAATTTGCAAGTGTAGACATAGCCACAGTGACTGAATGCACCACATCTGTCACAGGATTCTCATTTTTTTAGTTGAGAGAATGGCAAAGGGAAGGAAGGATTTTTTTCTTTTACTATCCCTTTCTCTTTTATTCTCCCTCTGTGCTCCTAAAGTAATTATCTATTTGCATAATAGAAATCTAAGGTCATGATTTCTCTTTTCCTCCTGGGTAATTCTAACAGTTTTTGGAGGACCAGGAGTCTGAGATCATGGTGGCATTTTAGTTGCTGACCTTCCAGTCCCATTTGTGTGAGGAGGCGCTGTTCATTCTTTGATTTCAGCTTGCAGCTGTGATGCTATTCACACTTCTAGTCCTCCAAAGATCCTGCCAAAGTCGCCCTGAAAAATACCCCTAAGTCTGTACCTGTTTCTTTTTATATAATAACCAGCAGAAACAGCTATTATTTTTGGGAAAAGGGAATGCTTGATGCCACCTTCACATCTTTGTAAAGAGCACAAAGGAAAAAAACCAGCACTTCATTTTCTTTTCATTGCCATTCACCTTTAAAACCCAGACTGTTTGCTTTGAGTGCCTGCATGTATGTTTCTTGCATACAGATGTATGCAGTTAAAGAACTGTTTTAATCTGTCAAGCTCTAATTGTTGTGAGCACTTTAAAAAACCTTAGCAAAATAAACTCCACAAAATATAATTATCTGAAGTCTACTACTGGTGTATTTATACCAAAGTGACAAATATCACAACAGACTTAAGTAAAATTATTAGTAGGCAGAGAATCTTAATGGATTTTCTTCTAGTCTTGCTGAGCAAGTTGTTAGCAAAAATGACTTTCTTATAAGTAATATTCTGAACATCAGTGATTAGAAAGAAAAAATTACTCTTCATAATTGTTCCTTTTGCAATCAGAATTTCTCATGGAGGGAGAAAAGTAAGCTCCAAATAACTTTTAAAACTGGGATGCATGAAAACATTTTTTCTTCACTTTCCCAAATTAAACTAGTGGTCTCTTTAAAGAGATCTGCCACTTGTAGTTACGTAATATACTTCAGCCGTAAGGCTTTTAAAGTGCACCTGCTTGAGTATTTCTTGTGACAGTTGTCTTGATCCATTAAAACTCCCCCTGATATCCAGTGTGTGAATCTGGCTAGGAAAACATAAAATTTTCTTTTCATGCTCCTTATTCTAGGGATTTGGACTTTAACTATTTCACATTTGAGGTGTCTTTTTGCTAAAAGAGACCAGTCCTCTCCTTAGTATTAAATATAATGGAAACAATAGTTTTCTTCACCATTACAATTGCAAATAATTTCCCTTATTTTAAAAAATAAAACAAAACCCTATTATCTGTGAGTTGAAAGAGCTGATTTGGGCCAAAAGTGCAGTGTTTATTTGTAAGGCAAAGGAAATATTTCTGCAAATTTTAAAGAGAATTAAACAGTTCTTGAGTTGCAAATAATGTAAACTTTACTCCAATTTGAGATGCTGACTTTTATCTAGCACTCTGTTGTCTCCCTCTAGCTCAAAAGCAGTTTACTTTCTCTTCAAACCTTCCTAACAGGTAAGTCTCCAAGAATAATGCACAGGAAAATTTGAAGACAATAGCAAAATTAACAAGAGTTGCTGTGCTGCTTCATTTGGGACCCAATCCTGCATACATGGAGGCCTATGAGAGTTACTCATTGACATTAGTGACAATGAAGTTGCCACTGTTAGTTTGTGTGAACATATTGCTCTTGATTGGCTGACGATCCTTAAGAGTGACTAAATGTATTTCTAGAGCTGAAAACAGAGATCTTTCTTTCACTCAGTGACCTGTGTTTCTGGAGCTAAGGTCTGAAGCGCAAACCAAGCTGTGTAGGTGGTTTATGATAGATATAGTGGCTTGATAGGTACAGTGGTTGGACTTTTGAAAGGATCCTACAGGAATTAGGTCCCAATATAAGCCGTGAGAGCTTGGGTCTTTTGACAAGCCCAGTCAGTCCCATTATAAGGCTGAGTTTCATTTCCCATGTAATGCCAATAATAAATAAAATTTCTCATGCTAAATAACTCCTTTCTATTTAAGGCAAATGCAAGCTCAAAACAAACACTCAGTTGCCCACAAGAGCAGGCTGGGCAATTCATACCTGCTCTGCCTTTCAGGAGTCTGGTCTCCTCAGTTGTCTCACTCTTATGTCCCAGGCAGAGCCGTAACAACAGTGGGGGGAATGGGGCTTTGCCCAGGGCATGCTGGAGCAGGTCCGTTGAGCCACTCCATTAAAGGGTGCATTTCACACCACCAGCCCCAAGTGCCACTAATTGCAAAGGGCGCTGAAACAGAGAGTTATGGCTCTGGTCCCAGATCCTGTGGCAACTTCAGAAGAAACCATATAAAAAATAGTTTCTTTCCCCACTGCCCCTGAGATCACCAGCTCTCCATTGCAAGCTTTTGTGAACCTTCTCCTCTTCCACCTTCCTCCAGTTTTCCTTACAGAAGTTGAGCAGGTTTCTAGGGCTTGGTAGATGAAGGATCCACATGATGTTCTTGGCTTCCTTTGTCCGGGGTTCATCACAGGAGCATCGCTGCCACCGGGAAGGACCAAGGACACTGGCCCAGGCCCCACCCCCTGCCAGCAGGCCACAGCCACTGGCCGCAGGCCACACCCTCTGGCTAGGAACAGGGCCTGGAGGGGCAGCCGCAGCCATGGCCAGCTGGGCCCTGGATCCCCAGCCGGGGACGGGGATGGAGCAGCTGCCACTGCCGTGGGCAGCTGGGCCCCAGATCTTTGGCCCGGTCAGGCTGGAGACTGGGAGAGGTGGGGCACCCCCAGACCTGGGGCACTGGCTCCAGGATTTGGGGCACAGGCCACGTGTGCCCAGTGCCAGCAACGCCCCTGGTTGGTCCATCAGCTGGTTGAGAGAGAGAGACCTACTGCAGGTCTTCTTCCTGTTCTAGTCTCTTCTAAAGCTCTTTACAGACCGTTTGCCTAAAGAGATCCATCCACACATTCTGTTCGGAGATTTTTATGTTTGCCTCCTCCTTTTCCAGATCACATTGCTGCTAAGTCTTTGGTCTGAGATCACTAACAGGCTTTGCTGGATGTGGATTTGTTTTAACCTCTAGCTGGAGGTTTTGCCCCCAAATTAATTTTCTCCTCCAAATATTTGCCTACTCTTTTCTTCCAACACTGCCCCTATTTTCCTCTTGGGAACCTTGTCAGAGATTTGTGTCTGTATTAAAACCCAAAATGCATAAATAGTTTTGCTATAACACTATTTAGTATGTAGAGCTTTTCACTTTCATTGACTAATTCAGATATTAACTAATTATTCACACCTGCTTATTCCTTTATTAAATTGCTGTTTTTCTAACATATTTTCCTATCTCAGTGAGGTCCTCAAGTCTCTTTACATAGTATGTCTAATCATCTTTCTCTAACCATTTATGATAAAGACCTGTTATTCCAATTGTCTTCTCGTGAATCCCTTCTGCTTTTGTTTTCCTTTTCTCCCCAAGGTAACCAGAATTGTACATGTTGGCCCAGATTCAGATCTGAGTTAGCTCAGCATGAATTAGGGGTAACTGCATTGAGTGCCAGAGAACAGAATGTGGCCCAGAATCTCAAACATAATTTTTTGTTCCAATGTAAAATGTTGTTATAAGCTATGAAACTGTGATGCTGTATGATAGGAAACTTTTAGGAGCTCTCCCACTGTGCAGATTAGAAAATGGTCATTTCTGGTATACAGTATCCATTTCCTGTGTCCATACTTCATAAAGAATGTTGAAAAACTGGACACCATATTCAATTGTGTGGCTCTCAGGAGAGCAGTTAGAATGATTAATGGATTAGAAAACCTGCCTTAACAAATGCAGTCTATTTAGCTTAACAAAGAAAAGGTTAAGAAGTGACTTGATTACACTCTATAAGTATCTACATGGGGAACAAATATTTAATAATGGGCTCATCAGCCTATCAAACAAAAATATAAAGTAATTTAATAGCTTGAAGCCAAGATTCAAAGCGGTAGCCATGTTAGTCTCTTTCAGTAAAGCAAACAGGGAGTCCTGTGGCACTTAAAGACTAACAAATTTGTTTATCACGTAAGCTTTCGTGGGAGAAAATCCCACTTCATTAGAAGCTTTGAAGTGGGATTTTCTCCCACGAAAGCTCATGAGATAAATTTGTTAGTCTTTAAGTGCCACAGGACTCATTGTTTGTTATAAATAGCTTGAAGCTGAAGCTAGACAAATTAAAACTAGAAATAAGGCATGCTTTTTTTATGGTGAGGGTAATTAATCTTTGGACCAATTCATCAAAAGTTGTGGTGGACTCTTCATCAATAGCAATTTTTAAATTAGTATTGGATATTTTTCTAAAAGATCAATCCTTTTGTGGGAAGTTCTAGGACCTATGTAATACAGGAGATGAAGCTAAATGACCACAGTGGACCTTTCTGGTCTCAGAATCTCTAAACTCAATATGCATAGCTTTTTATGCATCTCAGAATTTTCTTTGCTTTTTTTCATATTTCCCAGTTTTAGTAATGTTTAATTATACCATTCAGTGCTACCAGATTCTTCTCTCATGGTGTATTGCAATGTAAGACCTCTTGCCTCATATAACTTCTCCATTTCCTAGACTGAATTTCCAAGACTGAATTATATCCTTCTGTGGTTTCATGATTAGCTTTCTTCTTCTTACTCTATCAAAAAGGTTTCCTGCAGAGCAGGTAAATTATATTCACAGTTTCTCTGTGTGAAACCTTGTCTGTTTCTTCTTCAGTAAAGTGCTACCAGACACGATCTCTGTAAGTAAATCCATGCTGCCTATCTGCCACTTAGCTATAGTTTCCTGGGTGGCCACCACTAATGTCTATTCTGTGCTAGGTTTTCCATCAGTTTCTTATTATTGAAATTATGCTTGCAGATCCTTGATTTTTCTCAGTTTCATCTGGCTCCCTGTCACAAGGTGCTTTACTCACAACTGCAGTACCTTCTTCTGGACACAGCTGGGGATTAGCTCTCTCTTTGTAGCTTGGTCTTCCAGCCAGCTTACTGTAGTTTTTCCCCTTTCAGGGATTTTGTATACGAGACATCTCTAGCAGTCTGCTGTCCCTTCCAAAAGGCTGGTAAGGGTACCCAAGGTCACCCTCTTCTCTAGGGATCGTACAACCAGCAGTTAAAGTTGACACTGTCCCACACCTTGCCACTATTTCCCTGGACTGATTCCTACATTGCTTCTATCAGATTTCTTCTCCATTCTCGCTGGCTATGCCTTTCCCTCATGGCCAAGCTGCCATCACTCCCTAGCCTCAAACAGAGTGACCTCAGATCTCCTCCCTGAAGCACCTTTCTGCATTCAAGTGCCTGGTATTATACAAGCTCTGCCTGTTCTTGTCAAGATGTGCATCATTCCTTAATTATTCCTTCTTACTGCTTAGTTTTTCCTCCAGGTGCAGCCTAGGTAGTTAATTGGCCCATCTATGCACCTTAGCCTATTTAAGAGCTGCTGGGGTGGGGAGAACACCTCCATCATAACCCCACTGTGAAAATGTAACGTAAGCTCCTCCCCAGTGCATGTCTATCTGCTACTTTTGAGTTTTATTTTGTTGTCATTGTTTAAATTCCACTGAAATAGGGTTTTGTTTTTGGGTTTTTTTGTTACTTCCAAAAAACAGAAAAAAAAATTATTTGGACTGTGCCAAATCTGAAGTTTTTCACAATTTGTAGTGAATCAGAAATGTCTATTTTGTATTTGTTTCAGAAGGGGGATTTTCTCCCATGAAAGCTCATGCAATAAAAAATATGTTAATCTTTAAAAGTGCCACTAGACTCCTTGTTGAGATTTGTTCCTGATTCTATCACATCTTAGATGAGCCATTGGATTAAAGGTTATTGAGAGTCAGGAAAGAACCCCACCATCACCTTCTCTTCCACTCATTTGTGAATGACTGAAAGTTTTCATGTCAAATTTGCAAATATTTATAAGTTGATGGAATCTGCATTTCTTGGTGAATTAATTATTGATCTGAAAAATTTCACCCACTTCCACACTGGAGCACTGTGATTGTGACTTCCATACTGACCTGGAGTTTCTAACTGTTATTCCCATTTCTTGCCCATCTGCTTTACATTTTCCTTCTTTCGGTATTTTTCTTTTACCCTGTAAAAAATGTGGTTTTGTTTGGCATCTGTATTCCCATCCTCTTTGCTGAGCATCAAGGTGAATGATTCATTTAATGTAAATGAAAAGATTCATTTAATGTAAATAGCCTCTTAAAAAGTCTATTCCATTCTCTACCTTTGCTTTCTTACCAAACTGTTCTACACTGAGGGGTGTCACTGGCACCTGGCACACAGGGCACATGCCCCAAGTCTCAGCGCCAGGGCCCGAGCAGCCCCTGCCCCTTCTGACCCCAGCCCTAGTGGGGGATCCAAGCTGGGCCATCTGCAGCAGCCCCTGCCTCTTCTGGCTCCAGCCCCGACCGGAGACCCGGGGTTGGTTGACCACAGTGGTCCCTGCCTCTCTCACCCCATCCCTGGCCGGGAATCTAGGGCCAGGCTGGCGGCGGCAGGAGTGCAGTGCCAGATCAGGCCTAGGTGCTGGATTGTGGCCAGGGGATGGGGCCTGGACCCTGGGTCTTTTCCTGGGGCAGCGATGTTCCTGTCTACACTTAGTATTTTTGTGTAAATATTTCCTCCTTTCTTCTTAGTTGCTGCCGCCTTGTGTACACCTTCTTATAAATTCAAGCACTCTTTATCAGTGCCATTCTCTTTTTATTCCTCATTTGTATGGCTAATGACAATTGCAGCTGTTCATACACAGTGAGTTTATCTGTCTTAGAGCACTTGTCTAATTTTTCTCACTCATTTTTCCCAGAAATTCCTTCAGGCTTCCAAAATCTGCACAGTTGAAATTTATCAGTTCTCTTGTCATTGAAGTATTTTTTTAGTACTGCTTACAAAGAAACAAAATCATTGTCATTATTGCAACAATCCTTCCCTGTCCCCTTTTCTGTCTCCCATCATGTCTGCTTTATAAATATAACAGCTTTTCAAGGATATGATACCGAACATAGTCTTCTGCCAGTGCAATGATGACCCATTTTTATTTTGTGTCACTCTTCAAAGTCAAAAGAAGGTGAGACTGTCCAAGAAAGCTGTTATGATTAATTGGCCTGCGCTACCTGTCCCAGAATGCAAAATGAAATTGGGACACTTTTCCTCCCAAAGCTAAATTCTCAAAAAGCAATTGGGCTTTCTCTAATAAGCAACAGACATGCACATCTGCCACTTAACATTTGAATGATTTAGCAATGCTGGGTTGTATCATTCAGATCAAAGCAATAATGGACTTGTATATTATAATTATTTCATCACTTTCTTGTTTTTTTTCCCCTGCTCCCTCTGGTAGTCATACAGTAATCCTTTCTAAAATAATACATTTTGCATTAAGCTGTTCAGTTCCATTTTTGGTCTGAAGCCATCAGTGATAAATAAATTTCCATTTCCTGATCTGAGTGACAACATCTTTGAAGAATGAACTATTTACCTGGTATGTTCATAATGATGGAGAATCAATCTGTGGTACCTTACTGGTCTGCTTCACCATGGTATCTGAGCATTTCACAATTGTTAATGAATTTATCCTCAAAATACCCCTTGATGTGGGAAAGTGACATTCTCATTTCATTGATGGGGAACAGAAGCAGAAGGCAGGAACGGCGCTAGCGTTTCTGGTGCCCCCCTGCAAGTGCTGCAGATACCAGTGCAGATAAGTGACGTAATAGTGTGGCGCAATGGGGTGCTCCCCATTTTGGTGCCCCTAAACGTCGGCACCCCCCACAATGCTTACTGGTCTTACTGCATTGCACTGGTCCTGGCAGAAGGGCTCTCAGTCTGCTAAGATACATGCTTAACTTTATTACCTTGATTACTTCCACTGAAATCAACAGGGCTACTTACAGTAATAAAGTTCCACATGTGTGTATTCACAAAGTCATTTCAAAGTAACTAAGTAATTTGCCCACATTCACACAGTCTCTGTAAAGGGCTGGGAATTGGTCTTTAGAGTCCCAGCCCACTGCTATAATCACAAGACCATCTGTTCATGAGACATCTACCCAGGGCAGTCCCAAGGTTTTTTGGTGCCCTAGGCAAACCGTGACTTTGGCACCCCTGTCCACCCCTATGACTGGCCAACACTGGGCTGAGACATTCCTGAGAGTGACTAAATTCCAGACCCTACCCCCATGCAGCAAACCCAGGCAGCACTCTTATGAACTATGCTGTGACATGTTTTAACTATTTACATACACAGCTGTGCCACAACAGGGGTGTTGCTACACACAGGAAAAGGATTCAGGGCACAAGCGCTGACACCCATCCTCCTCAGGCCTGGGCCTCTGCTCACTCCAAGCCCATGAGCCTTATTGAGTACAGCCCCACCACACACACCTCCTGTAGTGGTCATGGAACACAACACCATGGGGCCAGGTAGCTGCCACCAATGCTGTGCTGATGGAGCCAGCAGCAGCAGGGCTAGGCAGGTTTCACACAGAGCCCAGTGGGATGTCCATGTTCAGAGTCAGCAGCCTGGTCCAGCCCCTCCCAGACTGGTGATGGAGCCAGCAGTGGGTCCAGGTGGCAGGCACAGCTCTCCCAAGGCTAAGCCTAACACAGAGCCAGGAAGGGGCTGGGAAGCCCCTTGCCCCGATACTGTGCCATATAGCTACCATCTCCATTTAATGGGTAGGGAAACTGAGGCACATATCACAGAAGGTACTTCAATTCGCTTCCCATAAGATTATACCCTGCATCCGTGGTACAGCAGGGAATAAAGCCCAGGAGTCCTGACTCTTAGCTCCCTGCTCTAACCACTAGACCACACTCTCCACCCAGAGCAGCAAGTGCAACCCAGAAGTCCGGATTAAACCCAGCACCATCCTCTGTCCTTGATCTATTCCTTGGTCCCTGTCTCCTCGTTCTCCTATCTTAGCCCCAGGAATCAAACTGGGATCTGTGTCACCTGAAAGAGTTGCTGATGCTTGAGGATTCTGGTGGTGGAGGAGCGGAGGGATCCCAAATGGGAACGATACAGCTGTGAGGAATGTGGAATGGGTGTGGTAGAACAAAAGTGGTGAGGTGGTGAGAACAGAGCGAAATCAATCCACACATCCCAAGGCTCAGTCATGTCTAGTGGCATTTGCATCATGGTTCTAGGTCAAAGGTGCTTTCAAATCCAAGGCAAATTAACAGTGTGAACCACCCAGCAACTCCAGAGATGCCCCACTGGGCTTGGTCCTGTTGGCATGTCCTTGACACTAGTGGAATGACTCCTCCTGCTTTACCACAATTAGAAGCAAGATAAGAATTATCATGCTGAGTTCTGAATTGTAGCTGCCTTGTATCTAAAACCATCATTTACCTCCAGAAAGTGTATGTTTTGGGGTCCTCCCCTCCTACAACTTGACAGGGGTAGGTAAATGCCAATACAGGGCAAAAGGCAACAGAGAAGCAGTCCCCTCAAACCCAGGCACCATATCAGGACTCCTGTGTTCTGTTCCTGGGTTGTGCAAGGAGTGGGATGTAATCGGCTAGAACAGGGGAGGAGGACTCCTGTTCCCTTACCCATGGCTTCCCCTGTCAGGGGTGGCTGGAGCCAGGACTTATGCCTCTCCACGTAACTGCTTTGGCTCTGCTGGGGTCAGGGGAGTCAGCGTTCCCCCATGTGGTTTCCCTAGCAGTGACAGGGAGACTTATGCTCCCTTTCTCAGCTTCTGCTGGAGTCAGGCATCTGCAGAGGTTAAAGTAAGCCAGAATGCACTGGAACAGCATTCAGGGGCCCACTATTTTTAGGGGCTCAGCATTCCAGGGCCCCTAAAAATAGAAAATGGAGCCAGAATGTTGTGTTCCAGGGCCCACCATTTAAAAATGGTGGGCACTGGAATGCAGCATTCTGGCTCCATTTTTCTTTTTTAGGGGCCACCAAATGCTGAACTCCTAAAAATAGTAGGCCCAGAACCCTGCTCCAGCAGGGCAGAGAGCTTCTCCCAGTCTGGGAGGTTTTAAATCTTCTGCCCTGAGCCTGCTCTGACTGAGCATGCTCAGAATTTCTGGGAATGCTCAGTCAGTGCTGGCTCAGGGCAGGAGGAGCAGCCTGTAGGATACCAGTCCGCTCTGGTGGCATGGTAAGGGGTCCTGGGGGGTTGGCCTGGGCCTGGACCAGAGGAGGAGCAGGACCATGGAGCGTGGGGATGAGGCTGCTCTGGCTACGCAGTGCAGGCAGTGAGGTCAGCCTGAGCTGGGGCTGGTGTGGGGAGTGGCAGGGCAGACTCTCTACTGCCAGGGGTCCCTCAGCTCCCTGCAGCTTCAGAGGGGCACTGGGTGGGCAAGCAGCTCAGTGTTCCCTTCACCTTTAGCCCCAGCCCCCCAACTCCCCTGCTCCAACTCTTCTCTGCCCCCAACTCCTGCCCCCACCCCCCATCTCTTACTGCCATCCCCCCCTTTTCTGCTGCATCTCCTGCCCCCTTCAGAGCTCCCACCTTCTGCCACCACCCACCCATTCTCTGCCCCCATCTGCTACCCCTGCCCCCTTAACCACCCCATCTCCTGCCCCTACCACCTGCCCACCCACTCCTTTTCTGCCCCCATCTTGTACCCCTGCCACCTTCACCTCCTGCCACCATCCACCCCTTCTCCTGCCCATGACCCCCTTCACCACCCTGACAGCTTGTGCCTTCTGCCCTCCCCTTCAACACCCACACCTCCTTGTCCCTGCTCTATTCCTCCATATACCATGCACTCATCCTTCCTGGGCTGAGGCCCACACATGTGGGAAGGGGGCACAGAGATTAGGCGTGTTCCAGGACCCATCAAATTATACTTTAACCACCAGTTATCTGGCAGAATCCCCCCCCACATGGTTTCCCCAACCAGCGGGTGGTACTGGGATTTTTTGCCCTTGCTGTGCCTAGCTTCTGCTGGGGCCAGGTTGGATTGGTGGTCACGTTAGGTCACACACGGACATCATACTCTAGATTTTCTCACTTATTTAGAACTTTTGACCTTGCCTGGGCTCCTGACTCTCATGTGGCTGGGGGCACCCTCCCCCCCAACTAGCACTTCTGTTTGGCTGGCCAGGGTCAGCACCATTTACTGCACACCCTGCCTCCCAGCTTTGTAGCTGGCCCACTGGGAAGGAACTTACCTAGTCTGGTGTGTTGGTAGCCAGTGCTATTACTGCTTGGGAGCAGGGATGGGGGGAAGTTTCTTTTTTGCTGTTTATGCTAACAAAGCAAGGAGTGTGGCCTGCCCTTCTTACTTGCATCTTAAAGTCACTGCTTCTGAACAGCAGTAGTCCCAGGACTGATTTGCAGAACTGGAATGCATGGTTGTTAAGTGGCTTATTGAACTGACTAATCGGTGAGGGAACGTTGAGTGACTAAAGTGGCAACCACAATGTGAAAGAAAGAAAGATTTTTTTCTTTTTCTTTCTAACCTGGTGCCCCTTAAAGCCTGCTGCCCTAGACGGCTGCATAGTTTGCCTGTATGGTGGGAACAGCCCTGCACCTACTTAGTATAGTTGTGTTTGGTGGTACAGCCATAATCAAGACTTTTTCAGCTTTTGCCTTAAGACAGCCTTAGATGCTTCTAAAAATAGTGTAAGAAGGATTTATGTATAGGTTTTGAAAATAATTGGCTTTTGTTTGAGGAGTTTACAAGTGTATAAGAGTGAGAAACAGGGACTGATTAAATGACCATTGACAGGAGTGGGAATTGAAGCATAACTTAAAATAAGAAAGGTATTTTAGACACCCCTTCCTTGGTTTAGTTTTTCAAATTTATTTTAAGAAAATAGAGCAACACAACATTATGTTGTGGTGCTTTCATATCTCACAGTGTTGTGGAAGGTCAGCATCTGCATAGCAGCCTTATGCAAGGTGCTGCAGGAAATGATGGTGGTACACTTTCTTCACATTGAGCCTGGCGCATTGCATGCCATTATCTTTTGGATAAGGTTTCATTCTGAAGTCCTGACCACTTGTCCGTGACTGCTTTTGTAAGAATAGGTGAGTCAGTCTTGACAGCCTTCTGAAATAATAACTGATGTAACTGCATCCTGTTTATAGGTGTCAGCCTATGGTTTCAGTCAGTTTCTGTATTCTTTTTCGCTTGTCCAAATGCTGTTGGTGAGTACTGTGCGCTGCTGAATAGCTACAGTATGTCACACCAGAAAAGTGGTGTGCATGAAGTGATGACTATACAGAATCTATTTAATGGGGTCTGAGGAAGTTGAGCTTCTTAATTATTTAATGTTGTGACGTGCTCAGCGAACTTTGGCTGGAAGAAGCCATAAAAAGCATAAAGGTTTTACTTGTTTGTTATGAAAAAGATTATATACAGGAAAGTGTGGGAGAGCTCTTCATCAGGACTCAGCTGGTGATCTTTTGCATAACCTGAACAATGATCATAGATAGTGTCTCCTTGCACTGCAAAGATAATTTCCTAATGATCTTCATGGTAATTGTTTTAAGAATTGGACTTTGCCTGATAGTAAATCTCCATGAGCCAAGAACCAAAGACAAAGAACACTCAGGCACACGCTTATTTTCATTTACCAGCTGTCACAGTTACACTTGACTGTCTGCATCAACTGTCAGTTGTTGAGTGAATAGAGGGATTCTTTTGTTTCCTAAGCAACAAAGGGATTTTCTTATTAATTTAGCTTGAGATATTTTAATCCTTATGAACATGAAACCCAGGTTTCTTTGATTTTATATTAATGTGCATAAGGTTCTTCCAAAGGGTTTACTAAAGATGTTTAGTCAAGATGTGGAAGCATTTGTGAGGCATGAAGGATGAGGACCTTTCTTGAGAGAAACTTAAAAAACATTTAAATAATTAAGAACTACTGGAAACTACATGTTCCACTACATAACAAACAGATGCATTAAGGATGGAGAAGTCCAAGTCCTGTTTTTAAGATTAGGAAATATGGACAGGATTGCTAAGAACAGTGAATGCTCAAACACAAATAATATGTGATGATGTTTAGTACAGTGGGATTTATCTGTTGTCAGACCCTGAGGTAATCCAATATGTTGCAGACATTCTGGGGTCTTCCATGCCAGTTCATATAAATTCACTCTGGTCTCATGGCTGCTGTTAATTTTTAGCCTTGTAAAAGCCCTTCCTAATTTCAGAAGATGCAGCAGGTATTCTACATCTCTCTGGCTATATTATGTGACGAGTTAGAGGTATGATTCCCGTGCTTGAGTATACACATACTTGCGGTAGCTCAGTGGAGCTGGTGTGTGTATAAATAGTAGTGTAACTGCAATATCGTGGGCTGAAGTGTCTTGGCTTAGCTGTTCCATGTAGCCGCCATTTTCAGGCGTTCATACATGGCATGACTAAGCCTTGCGGCTGCTACAACTGCCCATCACAGCTATGTTGTTATTTATGCTCATATTAGCTCTCACTGAGTTACTGTAAGTATATCTGTGTAATTATGCTGGGGAATCTCATCCCTGGCTTGTAATGTAAACATAGCCTTTGTGTAGTTGACAGGAGCCACATCCTCCAATGAGTTACACCTGTGTGACTTCAGCTGACACCAGTGAGTGTGCATTGTATAAATGAGGGCAGGCTATTGCCCTGTATTTCTTGGTTACCTTAAAATGACCCATCATGCTGCCTTGTCCACTGAAAATCATGATTCAGCACACTATTTTGACATGTTGAAAAATGGGACATAAGAATAAGAGTAGCCTTGGCAAGTGCTGTAAAATTTTCATCAAAACAACCCAGCAAAAGTTTTTGTTGCAAGTTGAAAGAAATTTAAGCCTTTAGTCATGCTTTTTCAAAAAGATAACATGCCATTTATTGGCATATTTAACGGTAAGTGTAATGACAGAAGCAAGACAGACTGAAAGAAGGTTTATTTCTATGTTTGTGTTATGAGCCTCTTACAGGTGAACCCATATAATCAGTAACATTCTCTGTCAGTATAAATTACTGTAATGATAGATATTTTTGCAATTTTTAGTAGATATGACTTTTCTGTGCCTAGTGTAGACCACCAGAAGATGCCATGGTCATGGCAGGCTGCAGAAGGAGAGCAGATTCCCCCAGCAGTGGGGGTGAAGTCAGACTCCCCAGGCAGCCACAAACAATGCCTCTGATTCCCCACGCTGGTTATCAAGAAGCTACAACAAAACATACACAGCCCCCTTTACTGCATTTCAGTTTTTGGCTCCCAATCAGCCACTAGGTCCAGTAAAGAGGTAAGTTATTTTAACCTGTATGCCCTTTACCAAAAAGGTTCTCCTGATCCCCAAAGGGTCAGCCATATTACAAGATCAATTTTAAGTTTGGATGTTACCCAGAACATCCCACTGCCAGTCAATCCTTCAGTAACTAAAACGAAAGGTTTATTATAAAAGGAAAGAGACAAGCTAAAAGAGAAATGTTCAATGATTAAAACAATCAGATACATATAAACAATGGTTAAAGTATAATTTGGTGGGCCCCAGAACCCTCTTAAATTTCCGAGCCCCCTTCGCCCATCTCAGGGACTGCCCCCCCCAGCTACTGCCCCCAAAATGCCTACCCCTCATCAGACCCCTCTTTCCCCATGTCCTCCTCAGCCACCATCCCCATTCCCTAAGCTCCCTCCCCCCAAGTCCCCACTCCAGCCCTCCTAACCCCCCCACCCCCAGCTCCCCCATCTTCATTCCACCCCCCCAACCCCCTCCACACCTCCTCAGTCCACCATCCCAACCCCTTCTTCCCACCCTATCACCCCCAACACTGAGCTGCCCAAGGGGAGGCCGGACCCTGTGCCACACTAGCTCACCACTGCAGCATGCAGCCCTCCAGTGGCTCGCAGAATCCTGGGGGTGGAGGAGAATCACACCTTCAGCTGTGCCCCCTGCCTATGCTGAGCTGGAGCTGCCCGAGGGGAGGCTGGGCCTCACACTGCACTGTGCCGCGCTTGCTCACAGCAGTGAGCAGACTCTAAGGAGCTGAGGTGGGGGAGAATCACCCCTTACTTTCCTCCCCACTGCTCCAGACTGTGCTTTGAGGCTTCTACCTCAAAGCACAGCCTATGCATGCGCAGGGGAGTCAGCCGGCACACCTCCCTGTGCTTTCCACCTCCCAGAATGCACTGGAATGCAGCATTCCATCTTGGTTTTCTATTTTTAGGGGTCCTGGAGTGCTAGTCCCCTAAGAATTGTGGGCCCTGGAATGCCGTTTCAGTGCATTCTGCCCTACTTTAACCCCCTGCTTACAAATTATTTGAAAGTCCATATTGATCAGGTTTTCATTAGAATTGTGCCATTTTTAGATTTGTATAGTCCCTCTGGGGTACAGCCAGTACCTGGATGGGTCTCAGGCCTTTGCTTTACAGTTTCTTGTGTAGATGAATTGATCCAGAGGTAGGGAACCAGGCATGAAGACTGAAGACAATATTGATGTGGTATAGCAGTCATTTATATACCTTTGTCATGCTGCTTGTGGAAATTAGCAGAAATAAGATGGAGTCTAGGGTCACATGAATAAGTCACATGATGATTCTTAAGGTGTAGCCCAAGGATCAGCAATCCAAAAGATAAGAAGAGCCATTTTTTAAAATTCCTTCAATACCCATTATTTTGAGAGCTTCAATGGGTGTAGCCTTCTGGTGGGGAGAGCTGGGCCAGGGTGCCTGCCGCAGGGTTCCCTGGTGTGGGGAAGCCCAGAGCCAGGAGCAGCCCCCAGAGGGTCCCCTGGTGGCAGAGTGGGGCGTGGAACCAGGAGCAGGTCCCCTGCAGGGTCTCCCGGTGGCAGGGGTAGGACCCAGAGCCCAGAGCCTCAAGGAGGTGGCCAAAGACCTGTGTACACCTCTGGAGCTGCAGCTTGCAGACCCCTGATGTAGCCCCTCGATTCTCTCCCTGAGCTAATAATACCTTGGAGTTCTCTTAAGGGTCCATTAAGCAGATGAGTGCTGCAGTCATCCTGTCTGTGGTGTCATCCAGAAATATAGCTCAAGTTGGAATACAGATGTGTCTTACATATTTATAAACTAGATGACAAATATGGCGTATACACAAACAATATGTTAATGTTTAGCAAATTATAACCTTTCTAATAGTACCTGACATGGCCTATCTCATATGAATTATTGTAATTTTGACATATTGATATTAAATAATATAATAAATGGTGTTCCTCACTCAGCCAGAGTCGCAGAAGATTTGCAAGTAGCAACTACATAAAAGTCTTGAATTGTGTACACTGGTAAACAGAAATTTATGATCTGTTTTAATGATTATGCAAAACAGAGCCATTGCAACACTCACAAGCATAATTGTAGAAATTGAAACAAGTATTGTTAGGTTTCACTCTTTCAAAAACAAACAAAATGTAATTTTAGCCTAATTATTTAATAACATGGCATGCTCCATCTAGAAATGGGGAATTGAGAAACAAGTATTAGATTAAGAAAACTCAAGCAATAGTCTGTATGTGATATTTGATTTTACATCTTTCTACTATTCTCTTAATTTCCTGATATTAAATTTAAGCCCTAGGGTAAATCCTCACCAATGGCATGCAGACAACCACATAGCCTGTTGAATTAAATCTACTTTTAAATGACTGTTTAAAAATCTACCACTCATCAATAATAATAGGACCTATCTCTCAACTAGCACTTTACAAAGGAGATCAACTATATTTAAAAAGGGGGAAACTAGGGCACAGAGTGAACGCATGATATTCCTAAGTCATATAGCAAACTAGTAGCGGAGCAGAAGTCTAAGCCCCTATCTCCTGAGTCTAAGTGCTCTAACTACTAGGCAACAGTATCTTTGCTGTGGTTATAACACCCCTAGGTGCAAAATGCTACATGATGGCTACAAAGACTGTTTTTATCTACTAACTTTCTGATATATTCCCCAGCTAAAATAAGGCTTTTTTCTTTTGTTTTTGGTAGATCCTGAGCTAGATGATGAGGCCAGCGAAGTATCAATCCCCTTGAGCTGTTTTGGGCAAGAAATATGAAAACTCTGGAATACAAAACATTAAAGGTAGTTCATGAGTTAATGAGTCCATTGTATGAGTGACTAGTGCATAAACTGCGCCATTACAGGAATGGCCATGGAAGGAACTGTTTGTTATTCCTCTGCTCCCCTAAAAGAGTGCAGATTACTTCTCCCATTTGTCCAGACAACTTTTATCAACATATATGGGATAGAACCAGTATTTTCTTCGCCCACTTCCTGCCCATTTGGTCTCTGGAGCATAGTCCCTAAGCTCTGCCTAGCACCTGGGCACATATATAGGTAGCACTAACATGGCTCTGCCACAAGATTGGAGGAAACCCTGCAGAACCAAATTTGGGTTAATCACAGGCTAGGCCTGTGAATTCTAATGTCTGTCCTTATTTTCTCTTTCATTTTATGGCCATCAAACAAACAAAAATACTCTTTCATTTGCTATTCAAATTCAGTTCCTTTGTTCAACTCATTAGTTATACAAACATGCAGTAAATGAATGATCTGCACATTGTCCAGTATATAATGTACTACTCAGCAAATAACTCAGTTTTACTGAATTTATTTTTCTTGCCATGAAGCAATTGTGCCATTTTAAACCAGGATTTTATGGCAAGATCTCCACAGAGACACTTAAATTCATCTACTTTTCACTACAGGGCTAAGTTAATAATGACGTATTGTAATGTTACTTTATCATTTCAGGCACAGTACTTCCAACCCCATAAATGCTTTTAATTTAGTGTTTTGATTCTGTATCTCTATCTGACACCTTTGAACAAAATGGGCTTTAGTGATGTGACCAACATAATTCACAACAAGACATGAAAAGACTGGGGGAAATATTCAGAAATGTACATTGAATAGGCTAGAATTAGCCAGTGCTGTGTGATACACAGCACAGCAACTGTGTGTTAAAATATCTCAGATGAACAAGCTGGCACAGGTTTAAAGAAAAAAAAAAAGATCTTTAAAAGAGCATTGCCCATGAACAACTTTATTGGCTTCAGTGGCATTATGTCTATTGAATTTAGACCCCTCTCTATGAGGAATATTTGCCTGGACATAATTTCACAGAGCAAAAGGGTGGTGCAGGGATTATGTCATTGATCATACAATGAAAAGCACCAGTCTAAAGGCAAAGCAAGTTGAATACTTAAGAGACTATGAATGCAGGGTTTGATATTCAGTGGTTTCACTGCTGCATAATAGGAGAGGGGTTCAAGATAGTTCCATATCAATATCTGAATTTTTGCAAGTGTGAGGCAGATTCTTTAACAGAATAATAAACAAGGAGTCTGGTGGCACTTTCTAAAGATCTGATTATAATGCCATGGTGGGGGATGGGGGGGCGAATCAGGCTTTCTAGACTAATGCTAAGATGAGATCTTAAAATATCACAAATAAAAAACAAAGGGGGAGGAGAAAGAAAAGAAAATATCAGTAAAGTAAAGGAGAGCAAGTTTCATTCCTTATTCCTCTCTATGCTTTTTTTAGGCTTTTTCCTTTATATACATCGTAAGTACTTAGGGATGGGAAATGTCTTCCTCTATGTTTGTATAGTGCCCAATTCACTTTTGAGTGACAGCAATCAGAGCTGTGAGTGTTCAGTGTAGGAGTTAGGCCATGGGTCTGCAACCTGTGGCTCTGGAGACACATGCGGCTCTTTGGCTATCCATTTGTGGCTCCAGGATCCACTCCACCTCTCCACCACCAGGGGACACTGCAGATGACCTAGTCCTGGCTCCAAGACCCCCTGCCACCAGAGAATCCTGTGGGCCCCCCATACCAAGCTCCCCACCACCACTGGGGAACCCTGCAGGGGACCTGCTGCTGCCCCTGGGCTTCGATCCCCACCAGGAGAGCTTGCAGCAGGCACCCTGATGCAGCTCCCAGCTCCACCCAGCTAGGAGGCTACACTCATTGTGCTCTCAAAATATTCAGTTATTGAAAGAATTTTTTTAAAATGGCTCTTCTTTTCTTTCAGGTTGCCAACGCCTGGGTTAGGCAAATGGTTTGCTGTTTCTGGAATTATATATACATTTCAGTCCATAAAAACTTTAAATATAATGCAAGTATAATATTTATCAGGGAAGGTGGGCAGGACAAGGGCCAGATTCCATATCTAGGGGTTTCCCAATGACACAACACCACCAACTGGCTTGAGCCCCCACCCAGATTTCTGGGAATCCTGCACAGTTCCCTGGGCACCCCAAAGAAGTAAGGCTTCCCCACTCACAAGCATGAGTCTGAGTGTAGTAAATGGAACTTTTGATAGTAGTAAAACAAAAATGCAAAAGGCCAAATAACAGAGATCAGTACAAATCTAGGAAACTTAGTATAGAGCGAAGTTCCCAATATTCCACACCGCACAACAAAACGTACAAACTTAATGGCAAAACTGGCATTGATCTAGAGAATCAGTGCTAACTAGGTTCCCAACCAACCCGAAGGTATGTAGGGAGTGTCTTTCATGCCAGCTGTCCACTGATACCATCTACCAGTCACTCACTCCATTCTCTAGAACAGGTTTCTCAGCTCCACCAGCTCTGCCCTCTAGTCCCTTGTATCACCCAGCTCGCCGCTGGCCACTTTTACCATCCGCTGTCCACCAGCACTGCCCTTCGGTCCTTCCTGTTGTCCAGCTCACTGCTGGCCGCTCTCACCATCCACTAGCTTCATCCCATCATTGCTCCTCTTCAGCTCAGAAAGAGAAAGATTCCCTGCCGAGCTCAGTGACAGTCAGCTCTCTTAGTGTTTAAAAGCTGTAAATCAGCTATTTCCATAATAAAGAACAGAAAATGCTATAGGAAAGAAGGCACCTGCCTTAAGCATGGAAAAAATGCAAACCTCCCACTTTTCTTCCTCCCTTTTTCAGGCTGAAACATGCAGTAGCCTCTCTTACAAATCTTTTTCTAACTAAGGGTGGCTTCTACCCTTCAATTTCAAAAGGGATAGCCGTGTTAGTCTAGTCCAGTAAAAAAACAACAAGCAGTTGTGTGGCACTTTAAGACTAACAGATTTATTTTTCGCATGAGCTTTCATGGGAGAAGATCCCACTTCCTCAGATGCTTCGAAGATGGGTGAACTTACAGAAAGGAATGAAACTAAATGCAAGGGGGTGTAAAACATAGGATCAGGTCATAAAGTAACAGCAAATCAGAGCAGTTTACAGGCTCAAACCATGGGAAGCCTGAATTCAAATTACCCTTTGTAATGGGAAAAGAACCATAGTCTCAATTGAGTCCTGCTTTCACAGAATTTAGCTTGCATATTAATTCGAGTTCAGCTGTTTCTCTTTGAAGTCTTGATGTCCCAGGTACAGCTCTAATGACAGTCATTAACAAATCCATCATCGAGTGATTAGGAAGATGGAAGTGATCAGCAACTGGTTTCTTTGTTCTTTGATTTCTGATATCAGCTCTGTGCTCATTCAGACCACTCCTTGCTTATAGGCAGCCCCCTAATCTTAAACAGATACTCACCAGCAACTACAGATCTAACAACAGGAACATTGAAGCAGGCACACAGCCCTGTAAAAAACCACGCTGCCAAGTCTGCCCACATATCTACACAACAGACACCATCATAGGTCCTAATCAAGCCTGCTACTCCATCAAAGGCTCATTTACCTGCTCATCTACTAATGTGGTCTATGCCATCATGTGCAAGAAATGCCCCAACACCTTATATATTGGACAAACAGGACGATTGCTCCGTAAGAGACTGAATGAGCACAGAGCTGATATCAGAAATCAAAG
>ML681963.1:109831241-109933813 GCA_007922195.1 Podocnemis expansa
CAGTCCCCTCCCCAGGCGAAATAGCAGGTCCACACTGTGGACCTGCTATTTCACTCCCTTATTTCGCGGACATGGTTTTTGTCCAGCGAAATAAGTTGTTTCGAAATAACACATTATTTCGAAACAGCTTGTTTCGAAACGTGTTGTTTCGAAACAAGCACTCCCCGTGTAGACATAGCCAAAGAGAAACAGCTGAACTCGAATTAATATGCAAGCTAAATTCTGTGAAAGCAGGACTCAATTGAGACTATGGGTTCTTTTCCCATTACAAAGGGTAATTTGACTTCAGGCTTCCCATGGTTTGAGCCTGTAAACTGCTCTGATTTGCTGTTACTTTATGACCTGATCCTATGTTTTACCCCCCTTGCATTTAGTTTCATTCCCTTCTGTAAGTTCACCCATCTTCGAAGCATCTGAGGAAGTGGGAACTTCTCCCACAAAAGCTCATGCAAAAAATAAATCTGTTAGTCTTAAAGTACCACACAACTGCTTGTTGTTTTTCTACCCTTCAACGAACCCAGATAGACCTGAAATAGACAGAGAGTAGCAGTTCACACAAGGACAGTATTTCATATTTCCCTTTAGTAAAATTATAGATATTGATAGATTTGTGAGCAAACTAACCCCAAATACTGTTACCCACTATGCTTTGCACCTAGTCCACCCAGCATACTAATCAGCTAATTGTGCTCTTTGTATCCATGCTAATACAGGACCCATGCAGATTAGTTGCTCCCCCCTTTCAGTTCAGAAGCTGTTAAGCACAGCTTCTAAGACGGCCTTACATAGGTAAGAGAGCGGGAGAAGATAATCAGTGCTAGAAGGCTAGCTGAAAGAAATGAGGTATGACAGAGGATGTCCACCTGACTGAGTATAAGGGATCAGTTAGACTTTTTCTTTTGTAGTTGCAGCATAAAAGAAGCTGCATGTGGGTGAAGGCAAAGAAAGGTATGCTTTAGTGCTTCCTGATGCCTCGTATTTATTTCCCATTGTGGTCATTGGGAATCCAGAAGTCCCTAAAAGTAACAACCCTTCTGGGAAAGGACACAGTCTGTGTTCTTTTGACCAAGGTCCACAAATGAGGTAGGCACCAGACACCCTATTTTTGCTACCATTATTTAGAGGTTTCAGATAAAATATCCAAGGGCACACCTATGTCACAAATGTGCCAAGTTCCATTTTTCACAAGTGACTTGACTGTTTAGAAACCAAGGTCCTACTGACTTTTGAAGGTACTTAACTTCCTAAGTGCTTAAACCAATTTTACCTTTCACCTCTTTTCTGATAGGTAAGTAAAGTCCATTTCTCGATGTTTGAATGTTGGTGTTGGTGATATCACAGAAGACATTTCAGAAGACTTCTTAATTCATTGATAGCTTTGTACACTCAGCACCGGATCTCTTGGTGATCTGCTACATACCATCTCTCTCTTTCTTTGGTGGTTGTCCCCTATTACTATGTCTTGCCACTATTTCTTCTTTCTTGAGGTTATTTCCATCTCCACACTTAATGTGACCAAAGTACATATGTTTGCACTGTTGATTTACAAAACGAAAGTCTGCTTCTCTCCAAGATGGCTTCAATATAAATGTTTGCTGTTTTTTTCATCCAGGCAATTGAGACATAATGGGACATAATCCAGACTAGTTGGGGTCTGTATTACCTCTGCTCTGCCACCTTTAGTGCCTTTCAGTGCCTTCTATAGTAGCTGCTCACAAAGGCTATGTCTACACTAGGGGCTTAAGTCGACTTAAGCAAAGCCTGGGCTATATTTAGAATTAATTAAGTCAACTTAAGCGCTTGCTTAAGTTAACTTAATAACTCCTGTCCTGAAAGTCGACTTAAGCTTTTAAGTCGACTTTCCAGGGTAGGAAGCCCTGGGGCACACCCTCTGTCCTGATCTGGTTCCTCGAGCCCAGTCAGGTTCAGGTGGCCCAATCTGGCTCCAGCTGCTGCTGGCCCTAGTGGCAGGTGGTGGAGGCTTGGATCAAGGGCCTGGGAGCCCAATCTGGCTCCCAGGCACAGGAGGTGGGGGCTTGGAGATGGCTCCTGCTGTCCATGGCAAGGAGTTGGAGGCCCGATCTGGCCCCGAGCCCCTTGCTGCAGGCTGTGGGGACTAGGAGCCAGTTCCAGACCCCCGCAGCAAGGGGCTCAGAGCTCAATCTGGCCACAAGACGCTTGCAGCCACAGACAGGCAGCTCGCAGCCTAGTCAGTTTCCAGACTATCAGCCTGTGAAACTGACTAGCCTCTGACCTGCCTGCCCAGAGTGGCAAGGTACTCATGGCCAGATGGGGCTCCAAGCCAGCTCCTAGCCTCCACAGCCTGCAGCAAGGAGCTAGGGGCTTGATTTGGCTCCTAGCCCCTTTCTGCAGGCTGCAGGAACTGGCTCCATGGGCACTGGGGGACTGGCAGCCTGCAGAGAGGGGCTGGGAGCCTGATGGGGGCTCCCAGGCCCTTTCTGCAGGCAGTGGGAACCAGCTTCAAGCCACTGCCACATGCCACAATGGGCTGGGAGCCCGATTACTGCAGATGGCAGGAGCTAGCTCCCAGGTACTTGCTGGAAGCTCCCAGAACCTGGGCTCCAGGAGACCAATCAGGACTGGGATGGGGCAGGGGGAGGGGTGTCCCCATGTATGTTTGCACAGTGTCCAGTGCAGACATACCCAAAGTCGACTTAACAAGGTCAACTTAAAGTTGACCTTGTTAAGTCGACTTTTAGGGGTCCCCCAATGTAGACATAGCCAAACAACCTTCCAACATGTAAGCTACATCCAGAGCGTCTGTGTGTAACAGCAGCAGTCAAGCTGTCAGCCAATTGCTAGAAATCCATGCATCATACCAAATTTTCCACATGAGATCAATACCATGGCCACCAATCACTTCTGGCAATTCTACTGGTACATTATGTGCCTCAGTGCTTTCCCAGGCTTCATTTTCATAATAGCATGCACCACTTCTTCTCATAGGATTGATGGCTTCACTTCTGTATTTTTTTTTCTGTTGTATTGTAAGTGGCTCTGATGAGGCATACAGACTAGCAGAGTAATCTTTCCAGCTGCATTTCATATTGCCGCCTTCTTTAAGAACTCTGCTATCAAAATCTTTTTTTATGCTTGGTCTTAGGGAAACCTTTTCAGCAAGAATTCTGACCACTGTGAACGTATCTTTTGTGTTACTACTCCCTTTATAATTCTCAAGTTCCTTGTCTTTTGCTCTGATGTATTCACTCATGTCTCATCCAGTCTGCCTTCAAATCTGTCCGCTCAATTCCTTGTCTTCACACTGATTTCAGTCTTATCAACATAAACATCTTCTCAGAGCACAGGGAACATGACTCACCTATGATATTAGATGGTGAAATGTCCCCCACCTCCAGGCCCTAAGGCCTGACAAAATTATACTGGGAGATGGTTCTAGCCATTAAGAGTACCAGTTGTGATTATGAAAGTGCCGTACACAGTCCTTAAGGAATTATAGTGCTTGATTCTGGCACCAGGGAGAAGAATGCCTGAACCTTTATACAGGAATTATCAGCATAGGAACAAGGAATGCGGGGAGCAGGTATGAAGAGAAGCTGTGGAATCTGAGAGCTGCAATAGAATGGGGAGGAGGTCCTTTTATGATGGCGGCTTAGTATGTTGTCTGCTGCTCAGGATTCAACGAAATAGGAGAAAACAAGCTTATATTTGTGTTATTTAAGGAGACATCAAAGCATGTGCTTGGATGTAATCCAGTTAGTGATGATAGAATCATTAAATTTTGCTTTTGAGCAAAGCCAGTTAACACATTAATCATACAAGTTTATGCCTTTACAAGAGCAACTGAAGTCACCATGACTGAGTTCTATGACCACTTTGAAGAGAGATTCATTAAAAAAACTAGCAAAGACATTACCCTGGTGATTGGAGAACTGTATGCAAATACTTCAGATGACTCTCTCATGACGATATAACAGGGAACAATGGTCATGGTGTATACAATGAGGGGGTAAAAGGTATTTAGTCAAATTTTGTTGGTCTGATCATCTGGTCCCTACAAAACACTTACCTTTACCCAATCCCCAGATGTTTATATACATGGAATTCACCTGACAATGTAACAAAAAAACATATTCCCTAGGTAATGATGCAGAGATACTGACGACTGAGTGTCCAGTGAAAAAAAAGATTTTTCCAAGTGCAAACTGTGGGTCAAACCATCAACTGTTAGCCTCAAATATATATAGTATATTATATTATATTATATTTTATATTATATGCATTAAAAAAGATATTTGGCAGATCCACTGTGTTTGGACTTGTCCAGAATAAAAAATCCACGAGTTCTGGTCAGACGTATATGAGGCATTGTTACAAGTGACAGAGGAGAACAACCTGAATGAACTTTGGAATAAAATGAAAACTGAAAACTATTATTCCTGAACACATTTTAAAAAGTCAGAACTGGACTGCACCATGGTTAATGGAAAAGATGTCCTTTAGGATGTACTATATCAAATTCCTAAGCAGTCTAAAAACCACCTCAGAGGATAATAAAACAAGAACAACTACAAATAGAGAAATTCAATTCACACATACCTTTTTTATTATTATTATTATTTTAAAATATTTATCTGTTCTGAAACTCAAAAGAAGTCCATCTGGATAGCTAGGGACCCTTTGGGTTAAATGATCAAGCAAAATCTTCTATTTTTAGAGAATTATCTTCTCTGTTCTGACCCTTTGGCTGAGCTGCCTGTCAGAGACATTACCTATAGTTTCCAGGTAGCCGCTACCTCCTCTTGTCATCCTGGGCTCTTTGAATTATAGCTTTCCAGGCTACTTTGTTCTGTTCCCTGATGACTTGCTTACTACCCATAAACCAAGTAGCCTATGAAATGTCTATTGTATAGTTCCCAGGTCCTTTGCTGTATGAGGTGCTTTGGTTAATATATAAGATGGTTTCATGGTTTTGTGTTCTCTTTTTAATAACTTAAAATGTCACTGAGCCTCACCTTCATATTTTATTTCCTGTATTAACATGCCTCATTCCAAGGTACTAACTGTTCTTTGTTCTAGTGTTAGCCCAGACTATCTTTCTGCATGTTAATTGTTCTGCCTGGAGGTGTCCACTTGAATCCTATTCATTGTCGGTCTTTAAAGAGACAAAGATAATATTTTCTCAAAATTCCTTCCCAACTTCTTAATCAGATATGAATTAGTAGAAAATTAATGCTGATCTGGTACATTTATGGAGAAGCTGGCATTATAGGACAAGTGATATAATATATGCAGAGGTAGCAGAGTGCAAAGTCATGAAGCAAGAATAAAGAGATTGAATTTGATATGGAAGGAGACTAGGGCCACAGTTTTGTAATGGAAAACTGAAACTAGATTAACCTGAGCTAAATTTCTGGCAATCCCTTGTGATTTTGAAAAGGACAGTGCAATTTAACAGTTTCAGTCAGGTGACTAATCAGTGACTGGCTGGAACATACTTGATCATAAAGCCTAAAAGGAAATTCAACATAACCGTAGAAGTGTATTACAGGTGAGAATCATGTTAAAGAACTGAGAATCATCCCTTAAGAGACTAAAGAAATTGTAGATTCCAACAACACAATAGTTAGAACAGGGTAAATTTCCTTAATAAGTTTACTTCCATCTTCTATTTATGGAAACTCTGTGATTCCCTAAATTTTCTGTATTGTTTGAATGTGTTAATTATTAGCTTTTTAAACTCTATGAAAATTCAAAATATGAGCTGATATAGATAAATAATGTGAAATTTCTGCTTATTGACTGAGCGCTTCTGGTGCAATATTTGGCTGTGCAAATGTTCAGTTTGGTTTCATGAATATTCATGCACATGACTTCAAAACTCTTATTCCATGAAATATTTTGCTGTGAACATTTGATTGCTTAGATCTTTGCACAAAACAAACATGCCAGAGACATGAGTGTGCATTAATTTGAAAATGGAAATGAGTATTCATGGAAGATTTTTCTTCATTATACACCCAGCTCTAATAATAAAAATATGGTGTTTAAAAATAGATATGGATGTATTCCACTGTGAACCACTTCACGGGAAAGCTGGTTTTGTAAAGTGATTGTGTGGGTGCCTTAACCCCAGTACTTTACAGATCAGTTTGTGATGGTATTTACGAGACTCTGTCTTATTAAATATGCAGAAGGTGACTGCAGAAGCAGTGATCATGGCATGGTTTGATATCCTAATAGAAGGCAACTCTCTCAAGGGATAACACAGTGATGAACTATAAAAGCACAGATTTTTAAATCATGAAAATATGGTTGATAGATTCCAGGCTAATCATATGGTAGCTACTCTGCCTTTCAGCCTGCTATTTCTTTTAACACGTCATATTTGAGACATAAAAGCTATTTACCTGTGTGAGCTGGATGGAAAAGAGACTGGAATAGAACTCTTAGCCAAGGGCTGTGCCATCTCAGAGCCATTTCTGCCTACTTTATGTTGCTGGAACAGCATCAAAGTAGCCTTAGCATAACTGACAACCAGGCACAATATGTCCATAATAAACTCAGGCTCTTGGCAGATGTTGCCTATTCCTGCTATATATATATATTCCTATAGTAAAGAGCAGATAACTTTTGTCATGCTCTGAGAAGTAATACGCTTTATACTGTAACAAAGTTTAGTATTTAACTGGCTCACAGACCCTTTGGCAGGGAAGAATGGTGCATTTTAAAGATTTAACGTGAGATTTATGTGTTGAAACTTTATGAGGTGCACCACAGAACTTGTAGCCTATGAAGAGAGGGGCTAACGTAGCTTTAAATAAACACTCGGCTCTCTTTGCCAGGGCTGCTCTGTGTCATGGTGATGCATAAATCAGACATCCCTGGTGGGTCCACATTACAGCAGCTGCTCCAGCCTGACCTGCAGTGCTGATGAGACCCTCCACAGTGCTGGTGCACTGGATCCACCCTGAATATTCCTCTCCTAACCTCAGCATGCCTTCTACACCAGGTCTTACAAAGGAATCCTCAGAGGACAGCCTTATGGCTGAATCCTACCTTGGCTAGAACTAGGCCTTTTAGGGCCCCTTTACATCATTCCAGCCTCTTTAGGTGGTGTAAAGAAGCAAGAGTGGAAACAAGGAGCTCACCCCCACCCCCATCTATATATTTGCTTTGTGTATCCTAAATTGATATTAAAAGTCAGATGGCCTGATTCTAAAGGTATTAAAGACTCATGGCTCCCATTTATTTTAATAGCTACTCTGGGGGCTAAGTGCCTATGACAATCAAGCCAGTGTCTGAAGTATGTATCAGGAACGTTATAGCTATTATCATGCTATATCCAGATAAAATTGATGAGTGATGACCTAGTTTCTGGTTGTAAGTTAAGGTAAAGTAGCAGTCTTGATTCAGACTAGGTAGAGAGGCTTGTAGACTCAAAGGTGAACTGGTCCTGGAGAGAATCAGCAACCTCACGGTTTATGCTGGGGAAATATTCAGATACAACAGATGCCCTCTGCATTTAGCTCCCTTTCCAATGGTCCTGGAACTAAGGGTGCTGCTGCATCCCCTGGCTTGAAGTAGTAACAACAAACACTAAGCACGTGGTTTCCATCATCAGCACCAATATTTAAAAATTGTTCCAGCAGTTACTAGTTTGGACTAAGCTTTGCCTAGTCCACACTAAGAAATTTCTTAGTTTGAACTAGATATAGCCTAGTGTGGCCACTAATTTTGCAGTGTAGACATAGCCTTATGTACCTATCTGCAACCCCCGGAGCCTGGACTGATTAACACCAGCTTCTCAGGGAGCTTCCTGTTTCCTGCCGCTTCCCTGAACCCACTTGAGGAGAACAGGCAGACAACTGAAGCAGTAGGAGCCAGTTAGGCCCTTAAAATGCTGATATCTTCCCTCACTCATCCCTGCTACCAGTTGTAAGCTTTTTAGGTGAATTCAGGGGCACTGCTAGACTTAGAGATTAGGTGGAGCCCAGGCCCCCACTGGCCGCTGGAGCCCTGATCCGTTCCCTACACAATTCTGCCCTGCTGGTTCCCCGAGTCCTTCCCTAACCCCCAGTCCTGCCTCTGGCCTGCACTGCCCCAGGTCAACCCCCTCCCCCACACCCTTTCCCCACTGGGCTGGCACACCTGCCCCCAGATTTCCCACCTGGCTCCCTTACCTGGCTGCCGGAGGGAGAGCACAGCCATGGCAGAGGCTGAGGCTCCCAGCCTGACCCTGCTCTGAGCATGCTTAGAGCAGGGTCAGGCCAGGGCAGGAGTTTGAAAAACTCCCAGGCCCAACCTGGAGCAGTTGCCTACCAGCTGGAAGACTCTGTCTTCCGGCTGAGTAGAGGCCATGGCAGCCAGCTGTGCACAGCCGGCAGTGAGTGTTCCCTATGTGGGAGAGCGACTGTGTCCCCCCCCATGCAGTTTAGAGGCATGCTGCATGGGGGCTGGCACGGGGCTGAGCCCCTTGGAGCCCCCCACTAGTGATGCCTCTGGGTGAATTATAATCCCATAATAAGAGGCAGTTTATTCACTGCAGTACAGGGAATCTTTATTGAAAGAGAACTGAGGGAGAGGGAACCAGACAGACATGTTACCCTGCCACTAAAACAACCCTCCCATTTATCACTATGACAACCCCAATGACCCCAGGTAGTCCAAAACACCACATTCTTCTTGGAGTGCTACACACATTGTTCAGCATTAGGTGTCTAAGTGCTGCAGTGCATGATTGGTCAGAAGCTTTTTAGCCATAGCCTGTCAGAGCAGGGTCAGCAGCCAACACCCGCTCTGGCCACTCCTGTGGCTATATACATCGCCCTGACCCTGATCCTCCTCAGTTCCTTTTTCCGCCATCAGTGACAGTTTCTGAATAGCCTGCTCCTTGCGATTATGCAAGCGGCTGTTGATTTTTCCATTCACTTTGGAAGATCTGTTTGTGGACATTATTCCACTGAGAACTGGTGTTCTTATTGAGCGTACGAGTCCAGAGCCAGAAGACCACTCCCAACTGCTGCCTACAATGCCACGTTTCAAACCCTGTGCCTCTTGCAGCAAGGCCTTCCCATGGGACGACCCCCACGAGAAGTGCCTATGTGAATCGCACCAGGCTACCGAGTGCTCCATCTATCAGTCCTTTAAACCAAGGACATTGAAAGACACGGAACAGAGGCATCATGTGTTGGCCTTGGAGCAAGCACAGCAGCCTACCCCGGAGAATTGAGAGTCACCATTGGAGCTGCAAGCACCACGTGCCAGATTGGCATTGAAACCCTCTCAGCATCACTTCCCTCAGGAGCAGAAGTGCTCGGCGTCCACCTTGGTGCAGAAGTGCAAGCGCTGCTCCAGCTACCCCCGTATGGCTCACTTGCAGCACAGGGACCAGGAGACCATGGAGGTTCCTTCTACCTGTAACACCCACGTAACCAGACTGAGTCTGCCTTGCAGGCAGCTCTGACCAGAGAAAGGGTGTGCACGGGAACACAGCAAGGAGAGCCCCTTTGCCCCCAGGGACACCTGTTCCAAACCCCCAGAGTGACCATACACACACTGGGATAGCACAGGAATTATGGGAATGGGGAAGGTTTATTTACAGAGGTGTAAAGGGGAAACCAACAGGGGAGATGGGGCAGCAGTAACACAGAGTAAACAGCTATCACAGGGCCCTGGCAAGACTCAACAATGCAGCAGGCTGGAGGCAGACGTGAGCTCTGCTTCTGCACCATGAGTTCAGGAGTCCCAGCACGGTTCCAGTCCAGAATTCAGTCCAGCAACTTCTAGTCTTCAGCGCCAGCACTTTCCCGGCAAAAGAAAACCCTCTGATGCCTCTTCTGCCGCTCTCTGCGAACCCAGAGTGACACCCTCCCCACTTAACTAACTACAACCTCCCCCCTGAGTTCCAGGTGCTGTATTCACAGCCCCACAGCTCCAGATGGCCGGTCACTGGATGCTGCTCTGTCCTTGGGCGACTCTCCCCAGCACAGTGTCCTTCTGTGGGTGCTGGCCTGGCATCCCAGTTTCAGGTTCTCTGTCTTCCCTGGCTTCAGGCAGGGCCTCTCTCCCTTTCCTCCTTCCCAGGCCTGCGGCTCCAGCCCCAGCCCCCTCCTCAGCTCCACAACCTCTCCCACAGGGCAAAAATTTAAAGGGACCATGCTCCTTAAAACCCCAGGGGGGTTACATACTCCAGAGGCTTTTGAGGCAAAGGCCCTCCTGCTTTTGCCAACACCTCCTCCTCCCAACCCTCCAAACCAGAGAAGAAGACCTGCTTTCCTCTTGGGGACAAGGACACTCTGGGGCGGCACTGATCTCCATCCCCTAGTACGGTACTGAGCTCTCCAGTACTGCAGCTGGAGGGAGTCTCTCCTTCTACAAAAGGCCCATCAGTACCGAGCTGGGTTGTACATCAAAGCACTGTAGAACACACTCTTCCTCCCCTTAGCACCGTAGCACCACTTCGTCGCCAGCACTGACCACCTTAGACACGCCTCACGCCAGTACTTGGGCAAGCCCATCATTTCAGCACTGGGGAATATGCTCCATCAGCCCTGAGGAGGTCACCCCCCTCACACAGGGCCAGACAGCCCGTGAGGTGTTGCCAGCACCGGGTACCTAGCAGTACCATTCTCACAAGTGGTCCCTAGCACAGGAAGCTTCCTTGCAGCCAGCTTCCCACACTACCAAGGAGCCCAGTGACCCTGCCAGCAGGTTCAGAGATTTGAGGATCTTGGGGGGCAACCACTGCACCCATGGGGTATGGGGTAGAGTTGGGGTACACTTTATTAAAATGAGTATAGGGTAAGGTGAGCGGTGGTCGGTGTATGTCGTGTTTGTCACAGTGGTTTCTGTAAAGTGTTGGGGGGTACCTAACGTTCGGGAGTGGGGACAGGTTGGGGAACAATGGGGTTCTTCAACTAACCTACTAACACTATAGCCCTACTCACTATAACCTAAAGGCTACTTTAATACACTATAGGAAAAAGGGGGGGTACAATGCAAATTAGTGTGCCGCAGTGGCAGAGAAGATAAGTTACAGGGAAGCTGGGGCCTGAAGAGGAGTGAAGGCAAGTGTGTGTTGGGGGGGTGCTTGGCAGTTGGGGTAAGGGGACAGAGGCAGGAGAGGGGCTGTAGGTGCGTGGGAGTGTGGGCAATGGGGAGAAGCAGGAGGGGCTGAAAGGGGATTCAGGGGTTTGCGAGGGAGGTAGGGGGGCAAAATGGTAGGGAAGGCAGAAGGGTCTCGGGGAACAGTAGCTGGGAGGGCAGAAGGGGTTCGGGAAAGTGGCTGGTGGGGAAGGCAGGGGCAGCCCGCGGCAGCGGAAAAGGGGAGTGGGGGCAGCCGCAGAAATGCAGTGGCAGCCGCGGAGAGCCGGGGAAGCCGGCGGGCAGCCCTGGCTGGGGGGCTGTGCCGCAGAAAGTGGCAGAGAGCCTGCGGGGAGCCGCGGAAAAGTGGCGGGGCTAGGGGGCAGCTGGCGGGGAGCCGCAGAAAGGCGGCAGAGCCGCAGGGGAGCCGACGGGCGGCCACAGAAAGCCGGCGGCGGCTGCGAGGAGTCGGCAAGAGCCACGGGGGCTGGTGCAGAGGCAAAAGGGAGGAGAGCTGCTGGGGCTGCAGCGGGGTGGCAGGGGAAAAGAGCCGCGGGAGCCGCAGCTGGACAGGGGACAAGGGCAGAAGGGAAATTGGGGCACACGGGGGGACTCCAGAAATAAAGAGGGGATAAGGAAAGTTCAAATGGAAAAAGTTTTATTAAGGTTGGGGAAGTTACAGAGGGGAGGGTAAAAGCAACTTAACAAAACAATTCTAAAGGCTAGGAACTAAAGGAAACAATCTTAACAGCTAACTTGAGTTCTAAGGCTACCAATTAACCCAATACAATGTTGCAACTTACAAGGATACTTTTAGAACAAGTTCAAAGAACCCAGGAAAAAAAAGATACGCTGAGTGACACAGAGTAGGGGCAAACAGTTACAGACAGGGGAGCTCCTTAACACAAAATGAAATAGCAAGTAAACATAAAGGGGAAGACCCACACAAGTCTGTAAAGCTGGGAGAAAGCAGTTTCAGAGCAGCAGTAAGAAAACCTTTTAAAGAGAAACTGCAGGGCAGGCTCTTACCACTCCTATTAGCTGCAGCAGCATTACAGGCGAGAGAAAGGAGACTCGTAATCGGCCGGCAGTTGTACTCATGGGGGAAACTCGTTGATACGCTCTAGGGGGAACTCGTGAGCAAAGGAGGCAGCTTCTGGTTGATCAGGCCAGGCGAGATGTTGAAAACCGTCCTGCCTGAGCACCCCAGAACCTCAGCTTTTAAAGACTATTTCCCACCTTTCCCTGATTACAGGGAATGTGGGGAACAATGGGGGTATGAGTCATGTCCTGCAGGACCTTACAGTTAGGCAGAGCCCACCTACACCAAGCCCTGCAAAACAATGAGCCCCCAGGGTGGTAACGGCCATCCAGTTGAGTTCAAGGGGGCCATCTAGTTAAGGTGAAGGAGCCATTGTTCACTTCACACATTCTATGTACTTTAATGTTGGCCTGGGAGGGGCGGCCATCAAAGTAACTGCCATGAGTCACAGACACCCAGGACCACTCCAACCTTGCCTGCAAACCCTGGTAGGGGCCTAAATCCCAAATCATGGTCATACAGCGAGGACACTACAGCCCACTTTGACCTCCTTTGCCGTGTTATGGTGCATAAAGGTCTAGAGGTCAAACCCTTCAGGAGGACCAGGACACCCTATTTGACCCCAGGTTGACATCTTGCGCAGACACAATAGCAGTACCATTACACCTGACTGTGCACGACCTCGCCAAGGTTCACGGGCAGACTCCTGCTTCTGTTTCCCCAGTCTTGGATATTGCAGGCCATAAATACCAGGTCCTACCGGAGAACTTTCCCTTTTTGGTTCACTACCTGGCCACCAAGCTCCTGGGTGATGGCAGCCACCTCAGGGCATGGTAGCCAACATTCCCAAGCTCCCTTGCCAAGTTCAAGGGAGGCGAAAGGGCTGGACCTGAAACGCCGGAAGGTGTACTCAACCTCCACCTTCCAGCTCCAGATTGCAAACCACCAGGTGCTGGTGGGAAGGTACACTCTAGATATCTGGGAGTCCTTAAGGAGATTCCAGGATTTTGTCCCCCACGAACATAGGGAGTACTATGACTCCCTCTTAGAGGAGGGCATGCTAGCATCCTGGGGCGCACTCTTGTCTGCATGGGATGCCTCAACGAAGGGTGAGTCGAGGTGTAGCCTCAGCTATCGTTATGAGACATGTAGCATGGCTGCAGGAGGCAGGCCTGCCTCAAGACTTGCAACAGGCTATTCAAGACTTCCCCTTCCAGGGATGGTCCCTATTTGCAGAGGAAACAGACCACCTGCTATGTGGCACGAGGTACCCCAGATCAGCCCTCTGACCTCTGGGCATGCTTCCGTCACACATGCCCGGGGGCCCTCCTAGCCCTCGCCAGCACTGTGAATGCCAATGGCAGAGGCATCGAACAGGGCCTTCCCCACAGATTGAGAGGTGACAGGATCAGCCCCCCCAGGGCCTCAAGATCCCTTCCTGCCCCAAGGACTTCTCCCTAAGTTGCCATGGCCCTCATCAGGGAAGCCTCCATTGGCGAGCTGACCCCACACACCACAGTTCTTCACCACATCCCTACCTCAGCAACCCCTCAGAAATCAGTGCCAGAGGCCCTGCATGGGACCCCATCTGCAGCTAGTGGGTGGAGAGCACCATTCTCAGGTTCTAAGAACCTCTTCCCACATCAGAGAGATAGATGACCTGCCTCAGGTGACCTTATGCCTCCACACTTCAGAGCTTTACCTTAATCTTTGCCCTCTCATTGGCTACCCACCCCAGACCTGCAGGCCCAGCTCTGGGCATTCAAGTCAAATCAGCCCCTCATTCTCTCCTGGGGCCTCATGCTTCCCCTAACTGGGTACCCTTAGGGCTGCCCATTCAGCCCAAGATATATGAATGTTCTCAGGTTTTCTTTTTTGACATTCCACTCAACCACCCCTGAACAGATGCATACTCTTAGTGATCTAGACTTCAGTCACTTAACACAGTCCTCTCATCCAGACTCCCAATCATTCACCCTAGAGCCTGGGTCAGCTTCAACTCATTCTGGAGTCTCAATCTCACCTATCACTTAGCTGTCTAAACTTGCTCCTACATGCAGGACTTAACTTCCATATGGCCTGTCACAATCCTGATTTTCACCCACATCAGGACTGGAACTCCAATAACCTCAATTGCTGGACAACAGAGTGGACCTCCAAAACTTCCCAGCCTTGTGATTGGTGACCCAGGGTGTCCCTTCTTCTGGACCTCCCATTACTCGCAAAAGAATGGGACAACAGAAAACCTCTCAACCCTGCCTCAGCCATTTCTATGGACTAGGTGACTTGCTCTGCCACCACACGCTTAAGGTGGCCTGCCCCGGGAGGCATCTATACGCAATACAGGTACAGTGAAAATTCTTCTTTTACCCCTATGGGGATGGGTGACTGGCTCACTGCTTCCTTTTCATGCCACATAAATTCTAATAGTGGAGAACAAGGATCAAGGGACTCCAATGTCATCGGGCCCCACAGGGATACACCCCTCACGGGACCTCCACCTTCCTCTCTTCCCTCCTCACTCCTTCCCCCATCACATTCCTCCCTACAAGCCTTTTGGGGCTCCTTGATCCCTTTGTAGGCCTCTGATGGGATATCCTTTCGACTCTATTAGCAATGCTACACTGCTTTGAGTGTTTACCCCTTCAGGGCCAGTCTGCATTAGTGCATTGGCTCTCTGGGGGGAAAATCAACCACCATTGTCAACATGGTAAGAACAATAAATCTATCCCTCTCCTTCGCCACAAGGGGTTCCCCGGTTCCTCATAGGAGAACTAGTGGCTACCAGAACTTTGAGGGAAGTGTTCAGTTAGTGTGGTGGTGCATACCCACTCTCAGGAGTAGCCTATGTGGGGGATCCCTTCTGTCTTCTATATCTCCCTGAAACCCATATCTGCTGGGGCTAATACATCACGTGGTGATATGTACCACTAAGGTCCATGAACAACATGGTGTTGGGCCATGTGACTTGCTGTTGGACAAGTTGCCCTCCCACTCCCCTTTTTTTTGTGGACAACGCCCTAATTCTTCAGTGTGGTAACCCTCCCCCTCGCTTTTTCCTCACTCCTTGTGGAGGTAGGACCCTCAACAGTTCTCCCCCACACACAGTGACTACCAGGAAGTGGTGAAACACTTCTGCGAGTCTGATTGAGGGGGAATTAGAATACATACCCCGCTTGTATGTCTAGGGGAGAGCAGGGGCATCGTTGCCCTGGGGAAGCACCCGGGGCACCAGCCCAGGCCACGCCCCCAGCAGGAGGCCACGCCCATGTCCCTGGCCACAAACAGGGCCGCCACAGCCACAGGCAGCTGAGCCCCAGATCCTTGGCTGGCGATGGGGCTGCCGTGGCCACAGGTAGCTGGGCCCCAGATCTCCAGCCCGATCAGGCTGGAGACCAGGAGAAGAGGGGCCCACCAGACCTGGGGCACTGGCGCCGGGATTCAGGACACATGCCCCATGTGCCCAGCGCCAGCGACACCCCTGGGAGGGAGACATCCACCCCACACTAGAGGGCACACTCAAATGGAGTGAGCGGCATAAGGAGAAAGCCTCATTGTTCCCTCAGGAGAGACTCAGGGGTGCCTCCTCGTTCACTCAAGTGTCCTAACCTTACTCAGGTGCAGGTTAGCTACATAGTTCCTGGGGTCTCATTTCCTTGCAACCCACTGGTGTCCCACAGTTTTAATCATGAGAGGCCACTGGTGATCTTACATCCCCTGCACACTCGCACAGCAGTCAGGAGGGACTCTTATTAGCATAGCACTTTGCTCCTTTCTCCACTCTCCTTACCCATTCTTGCTCATATCGCTCCAGCAGCACAAGACGAGCCTGGGAAATGAGAGAAGTCAGCTTCCAAATCCCTAACGATCGACATTTACCTTTATTCGCTCTTTCTTTACTACCTCAGGTCTTAATTCCAATCTTTAAAGGTTCCCTTCCTATTGCCAGTGGGGGTTTTTCTTAACTCCCTACTGAAGGGAGGTATTGAAACAAGAATTCCCTCTTCACTTCAGAACTTGGACATAGGCCATCTGTTTGGGGGGTTTCTCTCCCTTGCTAAATCATGGAGGGGCATCCAATGGGCCACTACCCTCGGGACAGTTCTTCTCTGCCAGGAAGGGCTCACACCAGGTCCATCTTGACGGAGTCTAAGCAAGGTTCTATTTGGAGGTCACTGACCTCAAACCAGTGACTTAGTGTTACAGCTCTGTTCCCAACTTGTCGAAGGACCCAAGAAGTCGTAGCCACATCTGGGTCCCATATTGTGCTGTTACTAGCTTCTCTTCTGCCTGGTTTCACTAATACCCATCAAAGGGGCTCCTTCATCAGGTGGGGACTACCCTGCTAAAGCAAGTTTACCCAACAGTACCATCCTGCCCGCGGTCTCAGTGCCTGACCTGCCAAACCAACGTAGCTACTCACAAGTTGAAGTGTCAAAACCCCACCAGTGTGGAGCGGGTGGGTTTTATCCTCAATGGTAACAAAGTGGAGAGACCATGGCTTAGGTACTCAAAAACCCAGAACGCTTCATACTGTTTTTGTTGCAGACTCTTCCAGACTAATGTCCCAGCCACATTGGGTTCTACAGGAAGAAAGGAATGGAAAAGTCTGGCTAGAAGTCTGGCATGTGTAAGCAGGGAGATGGACCCACTATTGTGGGGAACTTTCCAGTCTTGTATACCACCCTAGTGAAGGTGGGTAGCAAAAGGGATCTGGGTCCCTGCTCCCACTTCCTTTACCCAGAGGCCTGCCTGACCTCAAGGGCTCCCCTCCCAATCTCCTATGTGGAGGAGTCCATGTAACCCCAACAAGTCTGGGCCCCAGAATTTCTGCAGGCTCAACCCCCAATCTTATCATGGTCTCTCAGGACAGGGCTAGGGTGTCCCCACTCTGGGGTGCTGACTGCCCTGACCACTCTTCTGGCCTACCAGCCACTATATAGAGTTCAAAGTAATACAATTTATTTAAGCACACAGAAATAAAAAAATAACCCAATCAGAAAATAGAGAAAAAGTGGAAAGGGGTGAGAAGTAAACCCCCAGTGACACCTCCTGCTGTGGGGGCACTACGCACAGAGTCTCTGGGGTCTAAGGAACAGTCTCACAGTCTGTCCTCCACATTGCAAGCCCTCTGCCCAGGCTTGGCTGTGACTGGATGATCCAGGGGGGCCAGATGCAGGTTCTGGCTCTGGCCACAAGTCCCCAAGCTCCAGGGGCAGGGCCCTTCTTCCCTGCCTCAGCCCCCCTTCACTGTTCCTCAGCTGCTCACCACACCCAGCTCCAGATGGCTGCAGCTCTGGCTCCCAGCCGCTGCTCTGGTTCCACGTGGCTCTTTGGGGTGCTCCTCGGGCTCCTCTGGTTCTCCTGCCGTGGGTCTGCACAGATCAGATCAGCACCTTTGGCTCCTTCTCTGGCCTCCTGCACCCAGCTTCGGACAACTCTGGCTCTGCCTCTGGCTCCAGCTCTCCTCTGCTCAGCATGACTTGGCTCTCTGCTGGTCCAGCTGCTGTGGGTCTGCTCTGCACAAATCAGCCCAGCCTGGCCCTCTTTCCTGGGTCCTCTGGCTCCCAGCTGCTGGCTGCTCAGTGCTTCCTCCTTAGCTCAACCCCACACACACTCTGGCTGACCCAGGCATGTCCAGCCTGCAGTTTCAGCTCAGGGACAGGGGAGCACTCTCCTGGCTCCCTCATTGGCCTGTCCAGCCAGTCAATCAGGCCATCCTGGGACACTGGCCTCTCCTCCTGGCCCTGGGGCTGTCTGTTTCAGAGTCCTGCTTCCAGGTGGGAGTGGCCAATCAAAAAGCCCATTCAGTTTCAGTAAGGGGCTATCAGGCCCCTTACACATGCTTGAGATGAGACTAAGGTTAAAGGCCACCAGAGATGCTCAGCATCAAGAGAAGATAGCATCAGAGTCCCTTTACTGGCAAAATATTCTGAAAAGGCTCATTGCCTTTGTGAGAATGCTTGCAACTCAAATCTAGCTCTGTGTGGCACTTCATATCAGCCGTATGTGCCAAACAATGGAAATTTCCTTAAAATTATGGAGCTGATGGCTGAGTTTGATGCTGTACTCCAGGAGCATCTAAGAAGAGTCACCACCCGAGAAAGCTACACACGCTACTACCTTGGAAAAGCAATTCAAATGAGATCATACAGTTACTGGCAACAAAAGTCAAACTGAAGATTGTGGCTGATCTGAAGTCAGCAAGATATTACTCTGTTATTCTGGACTGCACACCTGACATCAGCCATACGGAACAAATGACTTTCATGTTGTGTTTTGTAACAGCAACAGAACCTACTTAAAAGGTCCCTGCAATGGTGACTGTCAGAGAACATTTTCTAGAATTTATTGACATTGATGATACTACAGCAGCTGGTATGACAAATGTGCTTCTTAAAAAGTTGGAAGATACGGAAATTGCGATAGCTGACATGAGAGGTCAGGGCTATGATAATGATGCCAGGATGATAGGAAAGAAACAGAGGAGTGCAAACATGGATCCAAGAGTTAAACCCTCGAACTTTTTTTGTCCCATGCAGTTCTCCTTAACTGAATTTGGTGGTCACTGATGCAGCATCAGCTTCTAATGAGGCTGCTGCATTTGTTAATATAATTCAAAGCATCTATGTATTTTTCTCTGTATCAACTCATTGATGGCAAATTTTGAAGCAACATCTGGGAACATCCTCTTTGACATCAAAACCACTAAGTGCCATATGATGGGAAAGTCAAGTGGAGGCAATAAAGCCTATCAAACACCTAATTTGGAAAATAGATGATGCCATTGTTGTCATTATGGAGGATAATGCTTTGACAGGAACTGTTTGTGGGAGAACAGTGGCAGAGGGAAATGGAATCACCGGAAACATACATCACCTCAAATTTCTGTGTGGCCAAATGTTGTGGCATGACATACAGTTTGAAATAAATATTATAAGCAAGAGACTTCAAGGTGTTGACCTTGATATATCTGGAGCAATGGAACAACTGGAAAAAGTCATGCCGACAGTCTTACTGGTCAGATGAAGGATTTCAAAATGTTGTAAAGAGTGCACAGAAGCTGGCAGAGGAACTTCACATTCAAGTATTTTCCTGCCGATTCAAGAATACAAGAGTCACCAAAGAAGAAAACATTTTGATTATGAGGCACGGGATAATCCCATAAGAGATCCCAAACAAAAATTCAAAGTTGAATTCTTTAACCAGGTGCTAGATTGTGCAAAACACTCCGCTGAAGAATGTTTCATGCAGCTCAAGGAACACCGCAGTATATTTGGGATGTTGTATGATATTCCAAAACTCCTCACTATACCTGAAGAAGACCTACACCAGCAATGCAGGGCACTAGAGACAGTGTTGACACATGATGAAATGTGCAATACTGATGCGAGTGATTTGGGTGATGAACTGAAATCCCTTTCAAGATACACTTTAGTAGGATCAACTCCAAAGGCTGTTTTGGAATATATGTGCACAAATAAGATGACCACCCTCTTTCCAAATGCTTCTGTTGCTCTTTGCATACTTCTAACACTTCCTGTAACAGTTGCTAGTGGAGAACGCAGCTTCTCCAAGCTGAAGTTAAGAAAAACACATCTATGCTCCACAATGACACAGGAGATGCTGGTCAGCCTTTCAACCATCTCAGTGGAGCATGAGCTGGCCCAAACTGTGAACCTTCAGGAAGCAGTTCAAATCTTTGCATCCAAGAATGCGCAGAAAATACCACTTTGCTTACTCAAACAGATAAAAATGCCAGTGTTAACTGCGCAGACAAGAAAAGTAACATTTGCTGTTCAGGCATTTGAATGTTACTTAAAATTTTCGAACAAGGCATTTTAAATTGTTAGTTCACCTTTATTGGGGAAGGTAGCAGAGCAGTACCATGAAAGGAGTAGAAGAGGAAGAAGGCCAAATTGAGACCTTTGAAAGTTTTGGCCCAAGCAAGGGGACATGGGGGCATCATTTGAGCTCCCCGCCTCAGATGCCAAGATGTTGTGGGCTGGTCCTGAGTCTCATGCATCAGATTGTAAAATGATGACATGCATGAGTCAAGGGAGATTCAGTGATAGTTGGCCAAGTGCCTTATGGGGATTTTTCACCCTCTTCTGAAACATAAGGTTACTAGCACAACTGGAGGAGGAAAACCAGATTACTTGGTTTTCCCATTGGCTTGATCTGATATTGCAAATCTTAGCTTCTATGTTTTCATTGTATAAATGCTCTGAAATTAATACAAACTGAATGAGTTAGGATGCGTTTATGCATATTTTATAAAAGGGACATTAAAGCAAAATGACATTTTTACTCTTACATGCTGACTTTCCACCCTAAAAATAGTGTGCCTGTGAGGTCAAATAGTGGTCTTGTACTTTAAAGTCAATGTCACAGTAAAAGAAATCATTTTTAAGATATCTATCTATATATTTATCTGAAATGGCTTTAAGCAGGTTGATAATGTTACAAATCAAATTGTATATTTCTAAATGTGAGTTTGGGTGCAATATATTTAACATATTTGTCCCCAGAATAAGCCAGAAGGCCAAATGGATGTCCTGTGGAATTTTATTAAGTCAAGGAATGGGGCTTGTTTCAACATTGTATAACTCCAGTTTGATGATAGTGCAGTGGAATTACACCAATGTAAAACTGAAGTAACAGTGATGAATCAGGCCCATGGTGCTCATAAAACACTAGGTGCCACATTCTCACATGATAACTTTTATGAAGCTACACCAGTTTACAGCTGTTAAAGATCTGGCTCCAAATCTAAGTATCAGATTCCAAAAAATAAGATGGACATTCTAAAAAAATTATTTGTCTCTGGGAAATATTAGAAGTAACACCCAACCTATAAAGTGTGTTTTGTGATTCAAAATTCAGTTGTAACTGTACATGCAAAGATACAAACCTTCCCACTGGCTGCTTGCAGGAGAGACTCCTTATCCTCTCCTATTACTTGGGATGCAAGAGTTGCCATTCTTTCCCACTCCATCACTTTCCCCTGCCACTGTCTCTTTCCTTTCTCTTTGTCCCTTTATAGCAGGGGTTTCAAACTCAAATCACCATGAGGGCTTCATGAGGACTAGTACATTAGCCTGAGGGCCACACCACTAAAACCTTTTCATACAACGATATTGCAAATGCTGATAGCAATAGTGCCATTGCGGTCCACAAGAAATAAGTTTGAGACCTATGCTTGATAGCCTATCATGTCTCCTTGCACATTACTATTCTCACTTTGTGCTTCCCTTTTTTTCCCTGTTTGCAGAACTCTACAGTTTACAATTTTTCTCTGCCACCCATGTATCCTTGCAATCCCCTCAGGATCCTCCTCTGCAATGCACTCCTCATTCCCATCTTTCCTCTGTTGTCTTTCACTCCCAACCATCCACTCATTTCATATCTTGTTTTCCCCTGTCATCTGGCAGTGCCTTATAGTCCCATGAGTCTCTCTCCTGTGCCTCACTCAGCCCTAGAAGCTGTCATCTCTGTGGGCAGCCTGGCTTCAGTGCTACTGAAGACAATGGGAGTTAACTATCTTTATCAGAATGGCCTCATTTAGACACACAGTCAGTAAAGGGCGGCAGCCATCTTCACTGAAATCATGTTGACTTTTTAGCTCCTTTGTAAGTAAAGGGAGAAGATAACCATTCTAAATAATGGAAGCTTCACAAGCTGGAAGGCCAGGACTCATGAGATAATGTAAAGTAAAGTAGATTAAAATATATTATTATAGAATGCTCTCTGATTGTTAAATTAATTTAAATCATGTAAAGCAACTTGATAGGAAGAATTTTTGAGTACCTTCTAGTGGCCTCAATAGACTCTCTCTGCACCCTGAATGTCCTTCCATGATAGCTGGATGTACTTGTCAAAAGTTAGACTTGGTACTAATTGTAAAATGCTCACTTGACCTTTTGCAGGATATTTTTAACTCAGGTTTTTTTTTTCAAAAATGTCTGTCTTTTTTTTAAATGTAAAAAAGGAAATAAAATAACCATATAGCTTTTAGTTTAAAAAAGTGTTCAGTTTTGAAATAAAAGCTGATATTGGGGTGTGGGGGGTTGCATCAGCCAACATGAACATTTTGAATTAAATGATAGTTTTCCACAATTTTTTTTAATTTAGGAAGAAAGGCCATTTTCTATCAGAAAAAAAGTTTTGAAATAAGACTTTTGTAAAGCTCAAATTAGAAGCACTTGTATGTGTATTATAAAAAGGATACTTAACACTGCTGTTAAGTGTCTGTTTCATTTCAGGATTTCAGAATACAAGAAGGAGGCCCTGATTCAGTAATTTATTTAAATACATCCTAAAATCCATCATTATTCAACAAAGCACCTAATCACATGCTTAACTTGAAGATTTTATAGACTGCTGAATTGGGGTCTAAATGAATTAAGCATCAAAACTAAAAAGAAAGAGTGAGAGAGGTCCAAACTCCAAGGCTAACATTCCTCAGACTTTGAGAAAGTTCAGATCTTTGCAATTTAGGAGCATCTTTATTCATAATAGTCCTAGGAGATAGGTGGCTGCATTATTATCTCAGTTTTACAGATGGGGGCATGCAGAGTCAGTGGCATGTGATTTCCAGCCACACCATATGATCTGTTGATAAACAGGTTTTTTTCAGAGCCTGTGTGCACTGCTTTAAATATTAAGGGGAATATTCTTTATCTGTTGTAAATTTTTTACAGTGGTGCAAGTTCTCAATGTTAATGAGAGCTATATATGTGTGCTGAGAGAAGGAGTATCTGAATCAAAATATTCTGGCTTTGAAAAGTGTTTACTTAGTAAAGAAAAAAAAAAGCTTCCTATGTCTTTGAGTTAATGATTCACATGCTGCAGCAGTAAAACTTCCCTGGCCTCATTGATAAATATGGTCCATTATTTCAAAGTGTTATTGACTGTGCATGTACTTATATAACTATTTTATGCCTGAATTAGGCTGGTGAGCACGATTATATGGAGTGCATACTTAGAAGACCATGACAGAGCCCAGAGTGCGGTTCATTATGACTGACTGACAGGGTGAAAAGGAAAAAGGCTTGCTGTGTAACAAGTTGGTCTGACTGGGATTGTGTTTTAAATGTATGAACCCCAAAAATACAAATGCTTCCCTGTAGCTAACTTTCTAGGACATTGGTTTTCAACCCATGGGTCAGGATCCAGTTCTGGGTCACAGACCCTCAGGTACTGGGTCGTGGCACCCACTGCCATGGCTGCTGCAAAATTGGACTGCATTGCTCAAAGATGTAATTGTTAGGTCATAGGCATATATTATTTTTTTCAACTGGGTCCTAAGGAAAAACGTTTGAAAACTACTGTACTAGAAAGACAGTTTATTTTTTTAAAATTAGCCCACAAACAGTGTTTGGTATTTTGTTGTTTTGTGTCTTTCTCTTCCCATTCACTCTCATTGTCCAGGTCTGTGCTTAAATTATGCCTTTATGGGTCTGCTTGATTAAGGGGAATATTGAAACTCAAACAAGCCACATACAACCGCACATTCCTTTGCAGGACAGTTACAGTGGGACCTTGCATGACTGGTTGTTTCATCAGGTCCTTAGTAGCTATTTTGTTTGACATGGTGCACAACCTGATTTTTACTGTGGTTGGAAGAAAAATTACTTTTCACCTGTAGTTTTTCTCTAATGGGGCAAGACCCTTCTTTTCTTCCCTGTTCCTCCCTATAATTCAGGAATCCACAGCTAACTCATTCTTATCAAACCTAGTGGTAATATGCTATATAAGACATGATCCTCAGAAACCTCACTCATTCCACTGGATAGGCTTCAAATGAAGGTAGCAGCTCAAACAACATGGCCTAGTGACAGGGAGCTGTAAAAATCAGGTTTCCTGATTCTTTCATTTCCTGCTTAGTCACTAAGGCTATTAAGGAGGCTTAATCCAGACTAATTTAGCCCAGTGGTTCCCAAACTTTTCTTTCCTGTGGCATACCTTGATACCTTCAAATTTTTTGAGGCACACCACCATTAAACTCATGAATATTCAAATTAACTTAAACTACTTATGAATATTCATGAACTATGGCACAGTGTTTCGAAAATGCTCCTATGTGTGGTAGTAGGGGTAGCAGAGCAGGGGTAACAGAGCAGGGGTGGCAAAACAGGGGAGGTCAGGAGTCATGTACAGTGGCATGAGTGAGAATGGGTAGCAGAACAGGGCAGAGGTGGCAAAAGAGGATAAGGGCAGCCATGTGGGGAACAGCACAAGGGTGGCAAAAGAGGACAGAGGAAGGAAGAACAAGAATGGCTTTGTGAGGGGGCAGGGGGGAACGTGGGGAGTGGGAAGGTAGGGCAGGGGAGCATGGCACAGCACCCACTTCCCCCTTTCCCCACAGTGGCTCCCTGCCACCCAGGGCAAATCCTCACCCCACTGCTGCTCCCTCCCACCCCAGTGGGTCCCGTCCTCCCCTCCCCCAGCCCCCTTCTGCCTGTGATGAACCCTCCCATCACTGCAGGGGCCAGAACTAGGCCTCCAGCCCCCAGCTACACTCCCTATACACAGCCACCCCACACCCCAGCTACACACCAATGTTCCCTCTAAGAGGTGCTGGCAGCTGAGCGACTCATGTTGCTTGCCGCGTTGCCCCCCCCCGCGGGCTTGCTGTGTTGCCCCCCCCGCAGGCCCACTCCTGGCCGCCGCTGCCCCCTCCCCTAGCGGCCCCCCCACCGCGGGCCTGCTTCCAGCTGCCCCCCCCTGCTCCCGGCCCCTGCCAGCCCCCCTGTCCCCGCGGGCCTGCTCCTGGCTGCCCCCCCTGCTCCCAGCCACCCCCCCGCCCCCACAGGCCCACTTCCGACGGCCCCCGCGCGAGCCCGCTCCCTGCCACCCAGCCACCCCCACAAACTTAGCTTGTGAGTGGCTTAGCTTTTCTGGGCATGCTCCATTAGAGCTTCTCTGGGTGGGAGTTTTGAAAACTCCCTGCTCCACAGGAGCTCTATGGAGGGACTCTGGCTGCCGGGGCACACTGGTGTGCTGCGGGAACACCCAAAGTGTGCTGTGAGCATGCCCAAGAGCTGGAGTTAAAGTTCCCTCTCTTCTCAGTCCAGCCACCTGGGCTGTGCAGGGCTGGGAAAAGGCAGTGGTTAAAGTAAGGGGGAAGGCACTGGAACACAGTTCCAGGGTCCCCTATTTTTAGGCAGGCAGCATTCTGGCCCCCTAAAAATAGAGGAAGGCACTGGAATGGGGAGTTCCAGAGGTCCCCCTAAAAATAGCGGGAGCAGCCCAAACGCACCATTCAGGTGGCCCCACCTTAAACGTGGCTCCACCTTATGCCCAGCCGGCAGAGAGCTACCGGAGGCTGGGAGTGTGTGAATCTCCCTCTTGCAGGGCAGAGCAGCTTGTGTCAGGCCACTTGCAAGCAGCCCAAGTAAGGGCTTTATGGGGGACAGCTGCCGGGTATTGTGTGGGGGAGGTGTGTGTGTGTGTGTAGCAGAGGTGGGTGGGAGTGGATGTGTAGCGGAAGGTGTGTAGTTGGGGTTGTAGGGTGGCTATTTAGGTGAGGGAGGGGACCTGGGGGGTGGGGTGGCTGTGTGCTATGTTCCCTCTAAGCTGTGCACGTGTGCGTGTGCGTGTGCGTGTGCACATGGGTCATGGAACCCACACACACAACAAAATAAAGCCTGCACAAAAAAATTAAACAGTGCTAATATTTTTATACCACTTTAAGAAAGTGGTTTCAAGTAGCATGTTTCAAATAAGGTTTTGTAATTTATAAAATCATTTCCATCACTATATCAAAATAAAATTTAGATATTATTTGCACCATACACACTTGCTTTGTTGCGCTCACAAGTTTGACCACACTCACTGGAGGGCACACAGATTTGCACACTGGTTCTGAAAATTTGCACAAAAGAATCTTTTTGCGCACACAGCCTATGAGAAATTAGAGGGAACATTGGCTGTGTGGGGTGCCTATTTAGGTGGGGGGGTGTAGCTGGGGGCTGGAGGCCTAGTTTTGGCTCTTGCAGTGGTGGGAGGGTCCATCACAGGCAGAAGGGGGCTGGTGAAGGGGAAGATGGGACCCACTGGTGTGGGAAGGAGCAGCAGTGGGGTGGGGATTTGCCCTGGGGGGGCAGGGAGCCACTGCTGACAAGGGGGGAGTGGGTGCTGTGCTATGCTCCCTTCCTTCCCACTCCTCAGGTTCCCCTTGCCCCCCTACAAAGCCACTCTTGTTCTCCCTTTCTCTTGCCTCTCTTGCTACCCTTGTGCTATTTGCCACATGGCTGCCCTTGTCCTCTTTTGCCACCCCTGCCCTGCTCTGCTCCCCACACTCACTCCTGCCACTGCACATGATTCCTGACCTCCTCTGTTTTTGCCACCCCTCCTCCACAATCCCTACTACCCCACACAGGAGCATTTCTGAAACACTGTGCCATGGTTCATGAATATTCATAAGTAATTTAAGTTAATTTGAATATTCATGAAGTGTTTTTTAATTGTGGTGGGCCTCAAAAAATTTGAAGGTATCAAGGTGTGCCACAGCAGAAAAAAGGTTGGGAACCACTGACCTAAGCACGATGTAGACTTGAACTAACGGTTCAAACTTAATAAGTTCAAACTAAGGCGGTTAGTTCCAGCAAAAACTTGTTCTAGTTTGAACTAAGTGTTAGTTCGAACTAGAACACATTGTTAATTTGAATTTATAAGCACAAGGTTAGTTTGAACTAACTAACTAAGTTTGAACTATCTTTTGCTGATGTAAACATAGCCTAACTTACTCTGTGACCATCAGCAAGTCACTTAAATAGACCGATTTATTTATGTATTTATTTATTTAGAGGTGCTGATTACTCACAGCTCCCATAGAAGCCAATGGAGATCTGTGACTGAAAATTAAATTATTAGCCTCTCATGCCAAATTTTGCAATTCTTAATCTAGCAAATATAAAATGGGAATTTGGCATGGTTTATGATTCTCTGAAATGGGTATGACACTTATGTACTTCACAGGGTGGGTTAGAATTCTTTACAATTTGGAAAATGACTTGAATGCCTCAATTGAAAAATGCTATAGAGGTGCAAAATATTATTACATGTAAGTAGTGTAGAACTTCCTTCTCATAACTTTGTTGTAGCAGAGATGGAAACAACAAATAGGAGAGTCATGGCAAGCTTTAACTTGAAGTTATGAAAATAGGAGAATGTTCGAACAAGAGGAAATAGCTATAATAACCAGGGCCATCCCTAGGGGTGTGCGGGCCCCTGGGCCAATCAGCCTCCTCACCCTCACCCCAGCCCAGGGATCGGGGCAGGCTCCGCTCTCCCACCCCCACTCTGGGCTGGCCCCTCCCTACCCCCAGGGCCAACCCACTCCACCCCTGGGCCAGCTGTTCCCCAGCCTGGGGGTGGGGCGAGCTGGTGAAAAGCAGAGGCCAGGTTCCCTGCTCCCACCCCTGGCGCTGCCTTCAGCTCTGCACTGAAGGCAGAGGGGCAGCGGCAGGAGGCAGCGCAGCCGTGGGGGGAGGCAGCAGTGTGGGCCAGTGCTGTCTTGCTCATGGCATGACAGCGCAGGGCCCACGGAACAACAGGGCCCAGGGCAATCGCCTCTTTCATCCACCCACAAGAACATTCCTGATAATACTTTGAAATACTCTGCTGTGAAACTGAGATGGTCTGTAAGCTGATTTCACACTTGATCCTTCAAAGTGTTGGACAGCCTCAACTCCCAGAAATTTTAGATAGAGAAGAGGTCACTGCACCAGATAGAAGGAGCTAAACACAGTACTTTTGTTCTGTCTTCAGGGATAATGTGAATATATTTTCCATATTTATTTATATTATTTCCACACTGTAGAAATATTTCATTTTTAAAAGTCCTCTGAAGGACACATTTTGTACTTCATGCATTTGCATTCACTTTATAAAAGCCAATACAATGTGCAAAAACAGCACAAACATAGGCCCTGTGCAGGCAGTTCTACATGCTCACAAAGAGCTCCACTGATTAGCTAGAACAAACAAGAAGTCTTGTGGCACATAAAGACTGACAAATTTGTTTATTGCATGAGCTTTTGTGGGAGAAAATCCCAGTTTGTCAGAGCGCCTGACAAAGTGGGATTTTCTCCCACGAAAGCTCATGCAATAAATAAATTTGTCAGTCTTTACATGCCACAGGACTCCTTGGTTGTTTTACTGCACTAGACTAACATGGCTGCCCATTTGAAACTGATTAGCTAGGGCTCTGTGCTACCACTAAGGTCTACTTCACATTGATCTTATTGCAGAACTTTGCCCTTAACCTGCACAGAAGCAATCAAATTACCTTACAGTGATCCTTGCTATTATAGCATATAGAATAGATGTTTTTTTGAAGTATTGGGTCAGTATTATTACTGTTTTCTTAATCTTTGTATTTAAAAGGAAGAAGTTAATGACAGTTCGATGTCTATGTCCAGCATAGACACTTACATTATAGAACCATTCAGTGTGTTATCTGAAAAGTGACCCTATAACCATCATATTATACCTGAAGAGCGCAGATCAAATAGTTGAATTTTGACTTTTGATAATTACATACTCCAGTGTAATTCTTAGCATCCTGAACCTTTCCTCCAAAAAAAGTGAGCAATGATCTATATGTTATTTTTTGTTTAGCGTTAAATTTTCAGCAGCTGCTTCCAGCATGTTGCTTCAGAGCTTGTGTGGTTCAAACGTATCTATGAATAAAAGAAGGGTAATCATTGACATTAAACCACTTCATCACTGTGTCCACTCTGTGCTTAGTTGCACTTACCAAAATGATAGGCAAATGGAACAATGTAGATGAATTCTGAAGTGTCATGGCCCCAGCTATGTAAATAGCTCCCTCACTCATTCAGATCATTTTAGGTGATCTCTTGTATTTAATCTCTCTCTTTCTCTCTCCCTCTCCCCCCACCCCCCCAAATTCAGATGCCACACTGAAATCATAGCACAGAATAAGACTTTGTAATCACAGTGTTATATCTATGGGTGATATTATACAGAAGGATACTATAACCTAGCATTTCAAGGTTTTACTTTGAATGGAATTACAGCATGACTTGCTACCATAGTGGTGATGATCATTTTATACTCAGGGACTCATAGGATAATAAGGGATTTACAATATTTATAGTTCAAAAATACTTTATAGTATTTGTGTATGTTATTAGTTTTCTTGCATGCACTATGAAATTTTCATTAGTGAAGGAAATTTTAAATTAACTCTTCACACAGTAGTATTACCTTTAATTATTCCTGAGTAATGTGATTAAACAAATATGTGAAACTAATAAAAAAAGCACAAAGGAATATTTTCCTCTTGGGCTGATTATGCATCTAAACTTTCCTTGTATTAGAAGCAGATGATATATAAGTAATCATATTTTTCTAAAGGCAAACTTGTCATAATCTTAAATTTTATCATCTATTAAACCTCACCAGCTTAATACATTATTTTTTATAAACAATTTGAAAATGGAATTTGGCAGACAAACAACTGAAAAATAAAAGCTATTCTGTTTACTGTTTCAGGTATTCATGTGTGTTTTCTCACAGTCCATCTTCTAAATCATGAAGTCAGAATTCTGTGTTGGTCCTTTTGCAGACTGGCATCCTGTAAATGAAGGGATTATTTTGGTTCCACATTCATACCATAATAATTGCAGATGAGCTTGAATAAGAAAAGGTGAGCTTGGATCCAGACTTCAAACCTGGATCTGTTCACATGGCTATGAATCAAAGATCTGAGCAACCCAGATGTTGGAAAAGTTCAGAGCCAGAGCCAGTCTGTGTCTTCGGCAATAGTTTGGGCACATAAGACTCAATTAAACAACTTTTGTATATAGCCCAAAAGTCTGGGATAGGACATGAAGTTAATCGTATCCAACTGAACCTATGTGGAATTTTAGAGGTCAGAATGTAATTACCTAAGATAATCACCTAATATTGCTATGCTTGAAAAGGTGTTATGGAATTCGTTGTGGTATTTTGTGTGTTACCTCTCATTTCAAATATCTCTTTCTACACTGCTGACGTGTCAGGAAGAGTGTCACCTACTACAGTTCTTCTGCAACATCCTGCTAGCTTTCCTATTGCTCAAATAGGGAGACTGCTGGTTTAAAGCAAATATTTTCAACACTTAGCAAGCATGCACACACATCAAAACACACAAGGGAAGGGTATAAAAGAGATCAGAGGTAGTGTTTGATATATGAGAAATTATACTCTAGTGAAATACTTCAGTGAAGAGTATGAATGTAAAATTAATCTGAATCTGTAGAAAAGTCATTGAACCTTTAAGTGGTATTGCACTCTGCAATAGGGCATTGCAGCATGTCTCTAACCACTCTGAACAATTGCTTTTAACTATTGGTAAAGTAGCAGAGAAATTAGGTTTAGCACATTCAGAGACAGAGGCGGGAGTTTTGGATTTCTGGTTTTATAATTTAATAGTTCTGAAGTGCAGGTAACATTTTCAGAATCAGCAGGAAAATGCACACTTTCTTTTAGGCTGAAAATTACTGTTTGAACTATTTGAAACACTAATTTTTCTTAAATAGGATAGATACAACCACATTATGGTAACCACATAAATTCTGAAGTAGTGTGTCTGTTCAATCCATAATTGATAAAGAGAACTGAGATGATGGCCTTGGGTTTAGTTTAAGACTTTTCTTCTAAAAATCATCTTTGGACAGTATTAGAGACCTTTATGACACTGGGTGAGAAGCAGAAAGTCAATAGTGACTTCTTACTTTGAGTCCCAGAATTCCTGAGTCTTTCAGTTCACCTCTGCTTACACAAGGGATCTCAAACTCAAATGACCATGAGAGCCGCATGAGGACTAGTCTGTTAGCCTGAGGGCCGCACCACTGAAACCTTTCCATACAACCATGTTGCAAATATTGGTAACAATAGTGTCATTGCAGGCCACAGGAAATAGCTTGAGGGGACACATGCAGCTCATGGGCCATGTGTTTGAGAACCCTGGCTTATATGCTGTCTGGAATTCAATCCATCCCAGTCCAACAACTGGAAATGAGAACCAAAATGCAAACTTTGGCTTTCAAGCCAAATGCTTCCAAAGTTTGGGAATCCAGAACCAGGGTTCTATTTCAATACTATCATATCTACATTATATCTGTAGGATCTGTTAACATGATCTACGTAACATGCATTTGTATTTGCAGACATTTGACTTACTTATGTAACTTATCTGAAACACAGTGTTATAGCTGCACGAAATAAGTCTACAAAGAAATGAGACCTACTGTATGTCCATACTGAGGCAGGATCCCAGATTGATTCCTGCATGGTTCGACAGACTAGTGCAAGCTAAGCTGGAGTTAGCATGACAAAGAAAGCAGTAGAACAAAAGAAGCAAGGCGTCCTGTGGCACTTAAAAACAAACAAATTTATTTACTGCATGGACTTTCTAGCAGCTAGCTTGTGCTGTCAAAAGTCCTGAAGACCCAAATGCGTTTGACTCCCCTGGATCTGAGTTTGTGTAGCTAGTTTGTGCTGTTGCCTGTGCTGCAACATTCACACTGCTAGTTTGAGCTGCTGGAGTTAGCGTGCTATAGTTCAAGTGTGTCTATCAGCATGGGAAGTCATACTTCTCCCCCACGAAAGCTCATGCGAAAAATAACTCTGTTAGTCTTAAGTGCCACACAACTTTTTTTTTTTTTTTTTTAGTGTAAATGTACCCTGAATGACTTGTCTTTTTCTATGATTACTTAGCTCCTTGAAATATACTGATTGGAAGGTGATGAATTTTTCACTTGTCCATCTGTTACCAACTGTAGTTAATATCAAGAGGTAGAAGGAGTTGGAGAGAGAACAGAATCTCAGGTAATTGAAGTCAGTGGGCATTTTGCCCTAGGAGCAGGACCTGAATTTCAGAAACACTACCTTGCTTTGTGAACAGTCCTAAATTCACTTTCTTTAAATGCTTTTTTCTTGGCTGAATAACTCTATTTCCCATGTTGCACATTGAGGCTGTGGTCAAGAAAATTAGATGTGATACTTATGAAAATAAGTGAAGGGGAAAGAGGACGCACAACTTTATTATAACTTATCTTTGACAAGCTGTTCTGTTAACTTTTCATTGATGTAAAGGTTAAATCCATTACCTGATGGTCTTTCTGAGTGTGGAGAGACAGCCATCAAAGTGTGGAGAGAGAGCCATCAAAGCGTGAAGGGCTTGGGCCAGCAAGTCTGGAGATGATTTGATCTTTTAAGGTACAATTTTCATCTTCAGTAGCAAAAGTGCCTTGACTTTCACACATTCATTCACCATGTAAGGAAATGGATATAAATTAATAGTTACAGTAGCTTTTTCTCATGGGTCTATAAAAATGCTCCTGAATACTGGAATGTTTAAAATCTATTGGCTTGGTTAGCAGTTAAGTTTATATAAACACACATTCATACACACTGGTGATAGCTTAATAATGACAATTATGTCACTGTTATAAAATATTCCCGCTATAACAACCATTTGCCCCTTTAAGTTCCTGTTAAAACTAAGAGTTGAATGTTTTTATCCTAAACTGCTTAGATGCAGCAATGTTTTTGCATTTCTTCTTAAAATTAAAACGGTATGAAAACCTTAAGGGTAAACTATAGGAAGTGGACAGCCGATTTGGGTTTTATAATTCACATGAGTGAACTCCCTTTGGTAGTATTATGGTTCAATAATAAACCCAACTAGAATGTTCATGTCAAAGTGATTATAATATTTCAATGTGACAAGCTGTTTGCAAACCTGTTCACAAGATGTCTGTGTTTTTATTTGCATTGTATTTCAGACTGTGAAGAAAAAGTATTTCTTTAAGATCACCTTATTATGGAATAATTTTCCTGAAATACTCACTTTTAGGGAAATTATTTTATCATCTAGATTTGGAAGTGAAAGAATTAGCACTAAATGCTGAGATGTGAGTAGAATAGGGTCTGAGGCTGTACAATACATTTTACATTGCACATACAGAGAATGTGTTACATTTAGGGTCAGCTATCAGAACTTGTGGTGTTTTTTAAAAAGCAAACAACCTTGATAAATATTGTTGTAGTGTCTGTTTTGCAATGGCACCAGATATTTTAAAATGTAATACAGATGAGTGTTTTCCCCCTGCCCCTCCCCCCAAAAGGTGTTTGCAGGTGGTGGAGGGAGAAATTTTTTAAGGCTTTAATGAAGTTTCAGTAAAAGAAATTCAACACCTGAAGTTCAGAAAACTATAAACTTACAGATTAGAACCAACCAGGAGAGGAAGGGTAGTCCATCAGTAAGACCATAGACTAGGGCAGTGGTTTTCAAACTTTTTTCCTCGGGACCAAGTTGAAAAAAATCATTTATGTCTGTGACCCATCTATTACATCTTTCGGCAATGCACTCCAGTCTTTTGGTGGCAGCAGCAGGGGGTGCTGCGACCCCATACTTGAGGGTCCATGACCCAGTACTGGGTCCTGACCCTAAATTTAGAAATCACTGGACTACGGTTTGAGAAGACTCGTGCTAAAGTCCTTGTTCTTCAACAAACTTTCTATGAGATTTTGGACTAGGCGTTTAGTCTCTTTATACCTGCGTTCTTCATTTATAAAGCTGAGATATTAGTCCTTCTGTACCTCACAGAGGTGTTAGGAAAGGTCACTATATTAAAGATTGTGAGGGGCTCAGATACTATGGTAACAGACTGTAATGAACACCTTAGATAGATAAAGGGGCACTTAGTTCCATTATTAGTAACCTCTTGCAATTGTTGATATAGATCAGGGGTGGCCAAACTTATGGCACTCAAGAGCCACACAAGTTGATTATTAAACCTTTGAGAGCTGCACTAAGGCATATAGCCACATACTTTCACCTACTAAATTGATTTGCTGACGTTCTTCCAGGAGCCACACTTTTTCATTCAAGAGCCACATGTGGCTCCCAAGCCACAGTTTGGCCATGCCTGATATAGAGACATCAGAGGAAAACAACCCAGAACACACTTAGTTAATTATAGAACAACAAAGATTTAGAGAGAAGATTGAATGTTAGTTTGCCCCAGTAAAGCTAATAAAATAGCATTCACATGTTTTTCACTAATTTTTAAACATAGCATATATCTTGCAAAAGGAGAACAGGACTATAATCTCAAGAATATAATCTAGATTTTCCTAATATGTGGGTTTTCCTTTTTACCCATTTCATAAATATCAGACATCTTAAGAAGGGAGCATAGTCTTTGGGCTAATACAGGGGAATGGGAATCAGGATACCTGGGTTAAATTTCCCCTCTCAGTCACTGACTCATCACTTTGGGCAAGTTACTAACTTTCTCTGTACCTTAATATATCCATATGGAAAATGACCCTACTCGACGAGTATCTTGAAGGTTAATTAATGAGGTACCTTGTTTTGCCCACAAATGAACATTTACATTCTTGCTTAGCTAGAGGCCATTTTATCCATGAACTCACCTTCTTTTGTTGGAGTAACATAATCCTGTGGTAATAGCAGAACTGAGTAGTAACAGGTATATAAAGCCTTCATTCCTCATGGACCCATTAGGATTAAAAGGAAAACAGACCCATTGCTCTCACTGTTTGCATTGACTCTATCTTTAGCAACAAACTCCACTGAAGGTCTTATTTTCTTTAAGGACATGAGTTCAGATTCATCCCCAATTTAACTGATTATATGGGGAATTAATTTGCCCAATAACGATGTCATTGTTTGGCTACCATGATATTTCTGTTGATAAGGACATTTCCAGCACTATTAAATGGTTAAAAATATTTCATTCCTGATCTTGAACAATGAATTTTTGTATGCAAAATCAAAACAGCAAAAATAGTAAAGGTTCCCATTGGCATGAAAAAGAGAACATCTGCTAAAGTCACGAGTGGCTTGTTGCCCGAGTTAGCATAAGGACAGCCTACAGCTGATTAGCTGTGTCCTAATAAGAAAATACCATTGCATTCAATAGAAAAATCCATATAATTTCAAAGGTATAGTTTTGTAAACATAAAAAAGCAGTTTTGATGTAAAAAAAATTCCTTTCTTGGGTATCTTGGGAAATTGTCATAATAACTGTTAGATCAGGACAGAACCAGAACTGAAGGACACAATGCACAGACTTGTGCCTGTGGCCTGAGTTCAGCAAAGCATTTAACTACATGCTGAAATCCATTGCCATTCAGCAAAGTATTTAGGCAGGTGCTTGATTTTAAGCATGCATTTAAAGACATCCGAAGTCAACTGATTTAAGCACATGCTTATGTGGGCATTTTTCTTTCTGAGAAGAATAGAAGTAGGTCACTGAATCAAGGCATACACAAGGGTATCTTTTATGTAGTCTTCCTGTGGTGGGGTGTATTCCCCACTACGGTGTTTGCCTGCTGGGAAGTTACTTGCACTAAGTCAGAAACCAGTAGACAAGGACACAGAGACATGGAAAGACACACAGACTGAGTTTATTCTTCGAGACCAGACATAACTGGCTGAGCTGTCCCATAATATTTTAGCTCTGTGAGCTACAGCAAGCTAGGCAGGACACAAAATACATGTCAATTTCCAAAGGGATAGCCGTGTTAGTCTAGTCCAGCAAAAAAACATAAGGAGTCACGTGGCACTTAAAGACTAACAGATTTAGTTTTCACATGGGCTTTCGTAGTAATCGGATCCAACCCAGCTTAATTTGTGAGAACAGAAAAGACTACAATTTGACAGGTTCTAGCTGCCAGCTATATGTAGTCTTTGCTTTACATGCATAATTGATCTAACCTTATTTTACTTCATCACACACAGGGAAATTCAGGCCATGAGCTACACATGCACACTTTCACAAAAAACTACTGCTAAGAAGAGACTCATTAGGAAGCTGGTGTGATCTGCATTCTTGCCATCCTCCAAAATCTGGAAAGTTCACCCTTTTCAGGTGTTCTGCAATCAGATCTCTAGAGATAGCATCCCAAAGTAGGTTCTGGGGTCAGGGACATGATCTATGCACACTTCTCAATTAGGATTGATTAGTCTTCCTGAATGGTTCAGAGATTTTCCAGGCACTCTTATCTTAGCCAGAATATGACAATGTTCTTTCATTTCCATGTTGTGGGCCTGATTCTAAAAGTTGCTAAATTAATGGAAATTGTGCAATCATATCCTAAGAGAACTTATAGCTTGCTTTTATCCGATACCCCAGGCTTTTTAACTATTGTTTATAGAAGCCAAGTGCAATACAGTCAAACTACTAGACAGAAAAGGCACAGCATGATAGGTTCCAAAGAGGTAGCCATATTAATCTAGTTCAGGAAAACAAGTAAGGAGTCCTGTGGAACTTTTAAATATTAATGAATTTATTTATCACATGAGCTTTCATGAGAAAAAAATCCCACTTCGTCAGACACTTTGAAGCATGATAGGTATGTCTCAATTTAAAATCAGTTCCCTTCATAACTCAGGAAGTAGCTTTCATTAGCCTATATAAAAAACAAACAAACAAACAAACAAACAAGGAGTCATGTGGCACTTTAAGACTAACAGATTTATTTTTCGCAAGAGCTTTCATGGGAGAAAAAGACTAACTGGACTAGACTAACACGGCTATCCCTTTGGAAATCAGCCTATATGTCATGCTAGTCTTTCCTCCTGCAGATTGGACAAAAGTGAAGGATTTTTAAAGATAAATGTATTTTAAGCTTAATTCTTTGGAGTACCTTCCTTCTGGATTTACCACTTAGTAATTATTTCAGTAATGACAATTCTAGTTAAAATTCTAGCTTAGTAATGTTGTTACCCTCCCCCACCCCCAATATGTTAGTTTCCTCCAGTTGGCTGCAAACCTCTGATTTACACTTTGCTTTGTTAAAAAATGAAAAGTGAAGTTTGATGTTAGAGCAGCAATGAGCTGAACTGGAAGCTATGGCTGTCACCTCACACTGTTCTCCAAGAGGGTATTGTCTGCAGAAAGAAATCCACTTTTAAAATAGCTAAATATAAACCACTTTCATTGCATTGTAGATATTGTATGCATAAAGGATCAAATACAGCTACATCTTCTGAGGCTGTACATGACTATGATCAGGGAGATGCCTGTAAAAACAAGGGAAAAGAATGCGGGGGAACCCATACAGGATTTCTGCATTCTGGTACAGTTAAGCATCTGCTTAAAGTTAGGAATATGCTTAAATGTTTTTCTGAGTAAGAATGACTTTAAGCACAAATTTAACTGTTTTCAGGATGAAGCCTCTGTGGGCATTCCCTGTGCCTAGTATGCAGAGGGAATTGTCAGCATGTGGGATGACCAAGATCACAGGAGGAACTGGGGCTGTATAAGTAGACTGACCAGTCTCCTCTTCCAGAAGGACAAGGAGGCTATAATTACATACACTGAGTAGTTCTGATGTTGCTGTGAGGTCTTGAGAGAAGGTTTCACTTTACCTCAATCGAGGTAAAGATCCCCATGGTGCAGCCTGGCAGTGAATACAGCATAAATCTGTAGATATATGTGTGCAATATACTCACCTGTAACTTTTAAAACATTTTGGCCAATGGTATAGGACAGGACAGAACAACATTTTTGGCCTGAGGGTCACTAGCCATCTATGGTCACTCAAATTGGGCCACAGGTGGGGAAGTGGGGAGCAGGCCTTAGAGGGGCGTGGGCAGCACACTCTCCCCAGAAAAAGGGGTGGAGCTGGACACCACTCCCCCTCCCTTCAGAACTGGGCAGGAGAAGGAGGCAGCCACTCTCCCTCTCCCTCTCCCTCCTTGATCCATCAGAGTGGCTCACTGCGGGGCCAGAGTGCTGCCACCGTTCCTTCTCCTACCCAGCTGAAGCAGGAGCTAGGAGAAGAAGCAGTGGCTGCGCTCTGGCCCCAGAGTGTGCTGCTGCTGCCGCCTCTTTGCCTCCCCCCAGCTCTCATCTCCAGTACAGCAGCAGCTCGTGTCAGGCCCAAAGAGCAGCCGCTGTTTCTTCTCCCTCCTACCTCCAGCTGAAGCTGGAAGGGAGAAGAAGTGAGCAGAGGCAGCACTCTGGCCCCAGAAGGAGCTGCCCATGCCACTCTCCTTTCCCCTCTCAGGTCCAGCAGCAGTTCATGCTGGTCCTGACCAGCTGCTAGACCTGGGAAGGGGAAAGAGAGTGGCAGTGGCAGCTTGTTCCTAGGGCCTCATAGAGGATTAGGGGGCCTGGGGCAGATCTGAAATGAGGGACTCCCTGCAGAGTTTTAGTGGGAATTATAATCCAATAAGGAGAGGCAGCATATTCAGAGCTGTGTAGGAAATCTTCATTGAAAGAGAACTGAGAGAGAGGGAACCAGACAGAGTTTTCCCTAGCTCCTAAACAACCCTCCCATTTATCACTATGACAAACCCAATGGGGTAGTCCAAAACACCACATATTCCTCCCCCTCTAATGAAAAAGCCCTCTCCCCTAGAAAGAATAAAGCCCTCCCCTTCACCCCCCCAGAAAGAATAAAGGCTAAACTAGGAGATGAGGGTAGACTGCCCCATCTCCAGTGAACCCCCAGGGAATTATTCTGCTCCATGAAGAGGGGGTCACTACTAGCTAACGATCCAGCCAATTAGGAGGCCTTCTGTCTTGAGGTGGATTATGGTGAATTTCTGAAGTGCCCACACCAGCAGGTGGTATTGGTGGTGGTGTGACTACAGGTACTGGGGAAGCAGCCAGAACCAGAGAGGGTGTTGTGTCCGGCTGGTCCAGGGAGGAGGCCGAAGGCATTGAAGAGGTGGGCTGGAGCAGAAGAGACATGAACAGTTGTTTCATGCTCTGCTGTTACATCATCCGTAAGGGTGACGTCAGTTACATCAGCTGGAGATGCATCTTCCGGATGGGGATGACGGAGCAGCAACTGATCTACATGCCAACACCAAACCAGGCCACCCACCATCTGGACAGAGCAGGAAACAGGTCCTGTCTGGGCAATGACCATTGCTGGAACCCATTTAGCTCCTGAAGCATAGTTTCGAGTGAGGACAAGCTGTCTAATAGTGAAGATGTGGTCCTTTGTTCTTGGTGAATGTCTGCTGACCTGGTCTTGCTGTTGGCGTTGAACCACTTGCCATGTGTCTTGTGGCTTCAACAAATTAAAGCAAGAGTGCAACTGCCATCCCATCATAAGAAAAGCTGGAGATGCCTTAGTCGTAGCCTGCGGAGTGTTTCTGTAGGATAACAAGAAGCTGCCCAGATTCTTCTGAAGAGGTGAACATCCCTTTGCAGATTTTAGAGCTTGCTTCATAGTCTGTACAAACCTTTCAGCAAGTACCTTGGTGGAAGGATGATACAGTGCTGACCTGATGTGATGTATTCCATTGGCCTTCATAAAAGTTTCAAAATCCTGAGAAATGAACTGCGGTCCATTGTCACTCATCAGCTATTCTGGAAGACCATAATTGCTAAAAAAGCCACGCAGGGTCTGAATAGTGGTTTCCATAGTAGTGGACTGCATTACAGAGACTTCTGGTCATTTTGAATGGGCATCCACAGCAATTAAAAATGTACATCCTTCAAATGGGCCAACAAAATCAACATGAATACATTGCCATGGCCTTTTGGGCCAATCCCAGGAGTGAAGGGGTGCCAGCTGAGGCACGTTCTGGATGCTCTGGCATGAAGTACAAGCTCTAGCTGTCTCTTTGATGTCCCTGTCCAAGCCCGGCCACCAGAAATAGCTCCTTGCAATTTCTTTCAAGTGCATTATTGAGATTCTTCTTCAACATGCCTCTGTAAGTACGCTTGATTCAAATCAATCTTGCTAAATTTTTGTCCTCCAGCCAAACCTGCAAAGATGTCTTCAATGCAGGGAAGAAGATATTGCTCTGTACATGACACTGGGTTGACAGTGACTTTGAAATTGCCACAAATCCAAATGGAGCCGTTCTTCTTCACTACTGCGACAATGGGTGTTGCCCACTGGCTGTGAATAACTGGCACTAAGACTCCCTCCTTGGATAGTCACTCCAAGTTTTCTTTCACCTTGGGTTTGATGGCAAATGGCACCATTCTGGCCTTCAAACCTTTTGGTTGGCAATCAGGCTTAATATTTAATTTCACGGTGATTCCCTTCATGCTGCCTAAGTCTTCATTGAAAACAGCAGCGTGTTTCATTAGTACTGCTGCCAGATTCATTTCTTCTTTGGTCAATTGAGGCACTTCTGCCCAACCAAGTTGTATTTTCCTGATCGAAGATCTTCCCATTAGGGCTGGATAATTCCCCTTCACCACAAACAGTGGTGGCTTTGTGGTCTGTCCGTTGAGTTCTACTTTCACATCAATAGTACCCAACAGTGGAACAGTCTCCCCAGTGTACATCTTCAAAACAATTACTGTCGGCTTAAGTGGCAGATGTCTAAAGTCCTTCTTATATACAATGTTAGAAACTAATGATACGGCTGCGTCAGTGTCCAGTTCCATGCATACAAGTTTGCCTTCCAACACAGGTGTCACCCAGAATTTACGTGGGCCAGCTGTTATAGACAAAACATAGAGGGACTCTTCATCTTCTGATTGGGTGGCACTGTGATTATCTGGATTCTGCTCTACTGAATGCAGAATTTCCCTCTTAGTCTGCTGAACCAACGGCCATTTTTCTCAGGTCTGCCTCTTCTGTTTGGCTCATCCTTTCTTTGTTTTCAGGCATGTTCAATGTGCCCTCTCTTACCACACTGTCAACACAATAGTTCCTTAAACCAGCACTCTGACACGAGGTGACGCTGCTTCCCACACCAGTAATACTCCTGTCTCCCTGGTGCCCTGTGGGTAGGTTGTGAAGATAACTTATATACGCTGACCCCAATCTGTTGCATGTCTTGGCTGATGTGTTCCATGGAGACTGCAACCTCAACAGCCTTCTGCAAGGTGAGTTGACCTTCGGTCAGTAGGCGTTTCCGTGTTGATTCACTGTGCAAGCCATACACCAACCTGTCATGCAGCATTTCCTCTAACATGGTCTTCAAGTCGCAGTGTGCTGCCAGCTTCTTCAGAGCTGCTACAAACTGTACAACTGATTCACCTTCACCTTGTTTCCTTCAATAGAACCTATACCTCTCTGCAATTACTAGTGGCTTCAGGGAAAAATGTGCTCCCAGAACTTCCACTAGGTCCCCTTAAGGTTTCTTCTCTGGCTTCTCTGGATAAAGCAAATCACATAGTAAACTATAAGTCTTAACTCCAACGGCTGTTAGAAAAACTGGTACCTTCTTTTCATTAGTTATATTGTTTGCTATTATAAAATTGTGAAATCAGGCTGTAGCAGCACCAGGAGCAGCCAACAGGGTTGCTAACAGGGGAGTTTGAGAGGGAGTTAGGGACTGTAGAGGAGTTCTGTGGAGTTGAGAGTGCTGTGTGTGTTTGCTTTTCTGTTTTGTGTTTGTTTTCTGGTTTGGCTTTTTTTTCTTTTTCCTTTTTTTTTTTTTTTCCCCTTTATCCTCAGTTTGCAGGGGCTGAGTGGCAGTTGGGATCAGGTGACCCCAATCAAGGGTGAATCCTTTCTGTTGGGGGAGCTATAAAAGCAGCCACTCAAGCAAGCAGCAGCACCAGCTGCAGCAGCACCAGGGCTGTTAACAGGGGAGTTTGTTGGGAGAAAGACAGACTTATGGCAGAGATAGAAGTAGCAGCAGAAATCACTCTAACAGGGGAAGAGACAATGAAGATGAGAGGATGTGGAAGCTGTGGGATGTACATTATCTTAGAGGGTATAACCCCACAGAATTTTGCTTGTATGAAGTGCTGCCTCATAAGAGCTGTTGGAAGAGAAAATCCAAGGGTTGGAGATGCAGGTGGCAACTATGGTTGAGTTCAGAAGGGGGTTTGAACAGTTGATGGAGCAGTGGACTGGAGAGGCTGGAGACAAAAACTCAGACCTGCAGATGGAAACAGGAGCAACCACTTCTGAGAGGAGACTGCTAGGTGAGGAAAGTGAGCAGTGGAAACACGTGACTGTGAGAAGGCAGCAGAGAAAAAGACCAGCTAGTGAAGGTGAAATAGAACTACGGAACAGGTTTGCTGAATTAGCAAATGAAGGAGACCAGCAGAGGAACACTGAAGGTGGGAGTGTGAGGAAGAAGAGGAGAGCAGCTAGTCCCATTCAAGGGGGAGTTGAGCCTCTGGAGATAAATAAGAGCCCAGGGAGCATTCAGGAGCAGATGCAGAGGACTGCGAACAGCAACTGTAGACATCATGACTCTCGGACCGAGAGAACTGGGGATAGACTGGAGAAGCACACTGTTTTGAGGAAAAGGCAAGCGTATGTGATTGGAGATTCTCTGCTGAAGAGGACAGACAGGCTTGTAACTAGAAGTGACCCTGAGAACAGGAGGGTGTGCTGCTTGCCTGGAGCTAAGATGTGGATCTGAGGCTGAAGAGATCCTAATGGGAGCAGGAAAGAATCCTCTGATTTTCCTTCATGTGGGTACAAATGATATAGCTAGATTCTCATTGGAATGTATCAAAGGAAACTATGCCAGGCTGGGGAGGACTCTCAAGGAGCTGGAGGCTCAGGTAATCTTTAGCGGGATTCTGCCTGTCCCTAGAGGATGACAACACAGTTGTGAGAAGATTCTGGCAGTTAATAGATGGCTCAGGCAGTGGTGTTACAAGGAGGGCTTTGGGATGCATGGGCACTGGGAGGCATTCATGGACAGAAGATGATTTGCTAGGAATGGACTTCACCTAAGTAGGGAGGGTAACACTTCTGGGAGGGAGGCTAGCTCAACTGATTAAGAGAGCTTTAAACTAAGGACTGTGGGGAGATGGCTGGGAGATGCTCAGACAATCTCTACGCCTGATACTAGCATTGAGAGGCAGGAAACTGAATTCAGAAAAGACAGTATAGATGCTAGAAAGGAGGGATCCACAAATGCTGGTCTGAGGGGCGATGTTGGCAGTAGTAATAAAAGGCCATGTCGGATACAGAATGTGAGCACAGCCGAGCAGCAAAAGCTAAAATGTTTATATACCAATGCGAGAAGCCTAGGTAATAAAATGGAGGAACTGGAACTACTAGTAGAGGAGCTGAAAGCGGATATTATAGGGATAACAGAAACATGGTAGAATAGTAGTCACAACTGGTGTACAGACATTAACGGCTTTGTGCTCTTTAGGAAAGACAGATTAATGGCAAAGGTGGTGGTGTGGCATTGTATATCAATGATGCAATAGATTGCAAAGAAATTCAGAGTGATGAAGTTAGCAGGACAGAGTCTATCTGGGCCAAAATCACATTGGAGAAGAAAGCTACTAGAGTTTCTCCTGCATTAGTGCTTGGGGTGTGTTACAGACCGCCGGGATCTGATTTGGACATGGATAGAGACCTCTTTAAGGCCTTTAAGGAAGTAAACACTACTGGGAACTGTGTCATTATGGGAGATTTTAACTTCCCAGATATAGACTGGAGGATTTGTGCTCGCAGCAATAAAAGGGCCCAGATTTTCTTGGAGGTGATTGATAGATGACTTTCTCCATCAAGCAATTTCCAAACCAACAAGAGGAGATGTGATCTTAGATTTGATATTAGTCAGTAGTGAGGACCTCACAGAGGAATTAGTTGTAGGGGACAACCTAGGTTCTAGTGATCATGAGCTAATCCAATTTAAACGGAATGGAAGGGTAAACAAAAATAAATCTGTGACCAGAGTCTTTGACTTCAAAAGGGCTAACTTCAAAAAATTAAGGGAATTAGCTAAGGAAGTGGACTGGACCAAAGAATTCATGGATATGAACATTGAGGATGCTTGGAATTGCTTCAAGACAAAGCTGCAGGAACTATCTAAAGCCTGCATTCCAAAGAAGAGGAAAAAATTTTCAGGCATAGGTTCTAAACCAAGCTGGATGAATGTACATCTTAAACAGGTGATTAGGAGGAAACACAAGGCCTACAAGGAGTGGAAGTTGGGAGGGATAGGAAAGGAGGACTACCTTTTAGAGGTCAGAGCATGTAGGGATCAAGTGAGGAAGGCCAAAAGCCAAGCAGAGTTGGACCTTGCAAAGGGAATCAAAACCAATAGTAAAAGGTTCTTCAGCCATATAAATAGAAAGAAAACATAGAAGGAGGAGGTTGGACCACTATAAACTGAAGATGGGGTAGAGATCAAAGAATCTAGGCATGGCTGAATATCTAAATAAGTACTTTGCCTCTGTCTTTAATGAGGGTGATGGTGAGATTGGGGACAGAGGTAGGGCAGCTAATGGGAATGTAGAAGTGGAAATTACCATATCTGAGGTGGAGGCCAAGCTTCTGCAGCTTAATGGAACTAAATCAGGGGGTCCAGATAATCTTCATCCAAGAATTTTGAAGGAACTTGCACATGAAATTGCCAGCCCTTTAGCAAGGATTTTTAAAGTATTGGTGAACACAGGGGTTGTACCTTATGACTGGAGAATTGCTAATGTAATCCCTATTTTCAAGAAAGGGAGTAAAAAGTGATCCAGGTAACTACAGGCCTGTCAGTTTGACTTCAGCAGTATGCAAGGTCTTGGAGAACATTTTGAAGGAGAAAGTACTTAAGGATATTGAGGAAAATGGTAACTGTGATAAAATACAACACAGGTTTACAAAAGGTAGATCATGCCTGACCAACCTGATCTCCTTTTTTGAGAAGATAACAGATTTTTTTTGGATAAAGGGAATGCGGTGGACCTAATTTACTTAGATTTCAGCAAGGCATTTGATACAGTTCCACACAGGGAATTATTAGTTAAATTGGGAAAGATGGGGATTAATATGACAATGGAAAGATGGATAAAGAACTGGTTACAGGGGAGACCACAGGGGGTCATAGTGAAAGGTGAACTGTCTAGCTGGAAGGAGGTTACTAGTGGAGTTCCCCAAGGGTCGGTCCTGGCACCCATCTTATTCAACCTTTTCATTACTGACCTTGGCACAAAAAGTGGGAATGTGCTAATTAAGTTTGCAGATGACACCAAGCTGGGAGGTATTGCCAATACGGAGGAGGATCGGGATAGCATACAGAATGATTTGGATGACCTTGTAAAGTGGAGCATTAGAAATAGGATGAAATTCAACAATGGGAAGTGCAAGGTCATGCACTTAGGGACAAATAACAGGAATTTTTCTTGTAAGTTGGGAATGCATCAGCTGGAAGTGATGGGGGAGAAGAAGGACCTGGACGTACTGGTTGATCACAGAATGACAATGAGTAGCCAATGTGATGTGGCAGTGAAAAAAGGTAATGTGGTCCTGGGGTGCATCAGAAGGGGTATTTCCAGTAGAGAAAGGGAGGTGTTAGTACCATTATACAAGGTGCTGGTGCGACCTCACTTGGAGTATTGTGTACAGTTCTGGTCATCCATGTTTAAGAAAGATGAAGTCAAACTGGAAGAGGTGCAAAGAAGGGCTACAAGGATGATTCATGGAATCGAAAATCTTTCCTATGAGAGATGACTTAAAGAGTTTGGTTTGTTTAGTCTGAGCAAAAGAAGGCTGAGAGGAGATATGATTGCTCTTCATAAATACATTAGAGGAATCAATACAAGGGAGGGAGAGGAATTATTTGAATACAGCGCCAATGTGGACACAAGCACAAATGGATATAAACTGTTCTTCAGAAAATTTAGGCTTGAAATTAGATGCAGATTCCTAACCATCAGAGGAGTAAAGTTCTGGAATAGTCTATCAAGGGAAGAGGTGGGGACAAAAACCTTAGGTGCCTTCAAAACAGAGCTTGATAAGTTTATGGAGGGAATGATATGATGGACAGTGTAGCTTGGCCATTGTCTACCTTTTACTACTGGCGATGGGTATGATAGTGACCTGGGAAGGGCCATTGGATTGAGTGGGTTCTGAGTTATTACAGAGAAGTTCTTCTTGACTGGCTGTTGTGGACTTGCCTTCATGCTCAGGGTTTAAATGATCACCATATTTGGGGTCGGGAAGGAATTTTCCCCCAGGGCAGATTGGCCTGGGCGCTGGGGTTTTTTGGCTTCCTCTGTAGCATTGGGCATGGATCACTTGCTGGTTGATTCTCTGTAAATCTCTTAAAATTCTCTTAAATCATGATTTGAGGACTTTAATAGCTCAGTTATGGGTTTGAGGTTCATTGTAGGAGTGGGTGGGTGAGGTTTTGTGGCCTGCAGTGTGCAGGAGGTCAGACTAGATGATCATATTGGTCCCTTCAGACCTTAGAGTCTATGAGTCTATGTCTGCCACATTATGCCAATGGGGAAGATAACACAAGTGACTATTAAGGAGACCATCACACTTCCACTGAAATTACAAAGGCTTATGTCTATACTGCAGCTAAACAGCTGGCCTGTACCTGCTGATTTAGACTCATGGGGCTTGGACTGTGGGGGTGTAAAACTTAGGTTGGGATTGCAGCCTGAGCTGTGGAACACCTTGAGCGGTGAGGGTCCCAGAGTCTAGGCTCCAACCTGAGCCTGAATGTCTGCACCACAATTTTACAGCCCCATAGCCTGAGTCCCATGAGCCTAAGTCACCTGATATGGGTCCACACTGGGTATTTAATTGAAGTTGACATACCTGAAGGGTGAGAGTCTGTATTGTAATCCTTAGAGAGATATCACAAAATTCACAGACTAGGCAAAGAACTATCATAGTTCAAACCACCTTTGTGCCCTCCCAATGTGGGGCTTCTCCACAGCTCCCAGTATAACACTGAGATATTCTACGTTAGACAACCTCAGTTATGGCAGCTGGGGTATGGGTTGCCCCTTTGTATATGGTTGCAGCACTTCCTGGAATCTCCCCAGCACTTTGTACTGCAGTCTAACTCTTCCCATGTATTTTATAGGGACTCTGGGCATCCAGGGGTTAAAGTTAGCCAGAATGCAGGGGAATGCCATTTTGGGGACCACTGTTTTAGGGGTTCAGTGTTCCAGGCCCCCTAAAAATATAAAATGGAGCTGGAACACTGTGTTCTGGGGCCCACCATTTAAAAATGGTGGGCCCCAGAATGCAGCATTCTGGCTCTATTTGCATTTTTAGGGGCCAGAACGCTGAGCCCCTAAAAATAGAAAGCCCTAGAAGGGCATTCTGCTGCATTCCAGCAGGGCAGGGAGTCATAAAAACTACCTCCCCCACCCCAGCCTGCTCGCTCTGAGCATGCTCAGTGAGAGCAGGCTCTAGGCCTCAGCCTCAGCTTGGGCTGGAGCCCCTCCTCATGGCAGCTAGGTGAGGGGGGTAAGTGTTGGGGGGACAGGAGCTGGGGTGGGAGGTAAGTGTTGGGGGTCAGGAGTTGGGGTGGGTGGCAGGTATGTGGAGGTCAGGAGCTGGGGTGGGTGGCAGGCATGGGGGGGGCAGGAGCTAGGGTGTGCAAGGGGGGGCTTGCACTGTCATGAGCAGGCCCCCAATTTAGGAGGGTTCTGGAGCCTGCCAAATTATACTTTAACCCCTGTGGGTATCCAACTTGAGGCTGTGAATTCCATTGAATGGCAGGCCACCTTAGTCTCTTTCTGGATTTAGCCCCAAATACTATCACAGATATCTGTGCTACCCTATTAGAAATATTCAGCAGAGACCAAATCTAAAGTAAGTGATGGAGATAGAATTGACCTTTTTTTCCTAGTGTTGGACCTTCATAGGCCAGGGTTAAGTCACACTGGCTGGGCAGGGTGAAGAAAGCTCATGTTATAATTGCCTACATTCTGTCCGTTCTGTGTAGAGTTAAAGACATAAGCATTCAGAGCCCTTACAGCCAAATAATATAATTTTTACATTTCACAAAACCTAATTTTTAGCATAGTCTTTTAATATGACCTTAGACTAAGATGTGTGATAGAACTATATTAAAATTATGTCTGACTCTGGAGGCTACAATAGGAAGCACTTGCTTTCAGGAGGAGATGATTAGAAGTTATGCACTGTGGTTTCCATTACCAATGTGACTGAAAATATTTGTTACCAAATAATCCTCACATTTCTTATTTTTGCAGGCCGCCTGGACTTTTTTAAAAAAATAAAAATTATTTTTTTTCATATTAATGCATTTAAAATGCTGATGAAGTATGAAATCTATGTGTTGTGGATGAACAAAATATTTTTCTTTGCCCTTGGAAAGTTCATATTTATTATGAATAAGTTTATAGTGTAGATTTTGACATTCTGAAGTAATCTATAATTGGTATTTCTGTAATTGCTTGACAGAGAGATGTGAAAGGTAAACAGTAACATTGAAGCTCTGAGTAAGGGATAGGTCCCTTATTAAATATTTACTAACTTAAAAAAAAAAAAGGCTCCAGTGAGCACAATTTGTGGCTTTGCAAGAAATTGTTTTTGTTGCAATTTGTCCTCTAAAAGAGACATGTCTAGCCATGATTTTGAGAACTGCAATTAAGTATGCTCCATATTCTTTGGTAAATAATCAAGATCATGTATACTGGTTATTCTTTCTCTCATGTATACTGGTTATTCTTTAGTTTTAATAAGAGTAGCAAGTGAACAAGTGGAACCAACTGTTTATTTTTGTTTTACCTGTTCTATATTTTGACAGTTATCAAATGTGCTGTAAAAATGCAAACAAATTATTAGAACAGATAAAAAAAATCGGATATAAAATTATAGTGAAAATATTGTAATACATCAATCAAAAGTATGCCCTTTGTGACACTCCTGGCTTTAGAGAATCATTTCTTATTATTTTTCATATTAATATTTCATATCTTCAATAATCCATATGTGACATGCCATGTTTGGTACCAATGGAAAGGTTGTAATCTGTTAGGAATGATTTTATGCTTTATTTGTAGGTTTCATATCTGTATTAGAAGTTAGGAATAGGTTTGTTCTATTTGTGTTTCAAGTTATTGGATTCCAGGGCACTCCCAGAGTGGGTGTCTGCAAAACCACTGTCTTCTCAATGGCCCATTAAGGAAGCTCCCAGCTACAGTGGGCTTAGGAAGAAACCAGCCTGGTCAGTCACCCAGACAGACCATGTGATTCAAGTCCATTTTAATTTTGCAGAGGCTCTGCAAAGCACGGGGAAGGCCAGAGGTGAAAAAAGGCAGTGGCCCCATCTCCATTTTGTCTTCAGTCTCTGATCGGCAAACATCACCCTCCTCTGGAACTATTCTGCTGCTACTGAAAAAAGGACTGAGATCTACTCAGGTGCTGGATATATAGCAGAGGAATTGGACTAACCTGCAAACTCCAAATTCTTCAAGGACTTGCTTTCTGTGGACTCTAAATCATTTGTATGTATGTGATTCACTTTGACTCTTTAAAATCTTTCATTTTGCTTCTTTTCTTTTTTTTATTAAACCTCTAGTTGTAGTTACTAAAGGACTGGGTGACAGCATGGTAAGATCCAAGCCTATATTGTTCTGGGTAATGTGGTTGGCCCCTTGGGGTCAGGAGAACCTATTTCTTTAAGAGATCGAGTGGCTAGGCGGGGACCAGCGGAGCTGACGTGCAATAAAGGGGGCTGTTTCTATTTTGTTTTGCTTTCTGATGACCAGTGTGAGGATTCAGAAGCATGTTTTAGTACTGACTGGGAGACTGGTTTAAGTACCACTCATCAGTGGTTTGAGGGTTTGGCATCTGGTTTTACAGTGTGACCTGGTTTTTGCACATTCAGGAGGTTATCCCAGGAGGCTCAGGTCACACCCTTAGTTTTAGTTCAGTATTAAATCAACTCACCCGCTCTATTAAAAATATATAAAAGTGGTCCAGAGATAGGTGACAATATTTACTAAATGCATAGGGGTGATTTTGGATGAGGAGAGACCTGTTTGCTTTAGAAAGTAGATGTATAGACAAAAGAATGAATCATATAAAATAAGTTGGACATTCCAATTTACTCTTCTTTTAAGAACTAATATGAAGGAAGCTCCAGCAGTCTCAGAGAAGAGGTTGGGAGAAAACAGAAAAGGCATTTACTGGTGGAGGACTGTCATGTGGAAGAAGAAATTGCTACCAAGGAAGTTCAGCTGAGAGTCTGTTCTTCACACTTTTGTGACACTGTCCTAGGGAGAGGTGGAACTAAAGGCAAGGACACCCAAATGCCACAGGCATTTGCCCTAGATTGTGGATTTGAGGCTAGGACTGGTAACTCCATTGTGGACATACCCCAAACTGAGACACAGGTGTGGTAGGAAGAGGCCAGGGGTAAAACCCAGGCCATCACATGTTACTATACCTTTTTGGCCCTGGGTGGGCAGGTCCCACCACCTTCTTTAGTACTCTACCTTTTGGCTCGAAAAAGGAAAGGACAAGGAGTTGCTAGCATTTTCTCACACAAAAACAACAACAAGCCCAACAGCAGTTGCGTAACACCAGCAGCAGCTACAGGAATTAGCTGCACAGCAGAGATACCAGCAAATTATCAAACAGACGGCCACCCTGTGGCATCCACAAGGCACACCTGGACCATCAACATCAAGGAGTCCTCAGCTGATTCTGCCATCTATTCCCCCTAAGACTGATTAAGATAGCATGAGAGAATGACTTTGACCATGACTTCTTTGTAACATTTGAATGGGTGGCTGATAGCTGGGCCATGATCCTGGCCCCATATCTGACCATGTGCATTGATATCTAGGGAGAGTATATTTAAAAATAAACAAAGAATTGAATGGAAGTTGTTTTTCCCTTGTCAGACTAGAAAGCTTCTGAATGGTCTTCATAGGAGTGGTAAAAGAGTTGCACAGAAATTAACAGAGCCTGATTGCCCTTGTGCCTCTTCCAGGTGGAATGATAATGTTATACATTGACTTCCACAGGATGAATACAATGCCTGAGTATGATGCATACTCAATGCTAAGAACTGATGAACTGTTGAAGAGATTCACTGTACATATCACCACCCTTGATTTGACTAGAGGCAATGGCAGATTCTTCAGCGAGCAGTGTCCCCAACTGCTCCACTTGAAGTCTGTGGGCACTCTACACACGCCAGATCGGAGACTTTTCCTAGCAGCATCTGCAGGGGTGCGCGAGCCAGCGGCAGCACTGCCACTTTTGCACCACTGCTAACGCATGCGCCCCAAGCGCCCTCCCCCAATTCCTTCCTTACCACCTCCGACTCCGGATGCAGCTTCCAGCAGCTCCGCTTGCACTTTAAACTGCATACCTTTAGAAAAAAAAAAAGAAAAGAAAGAAGTAGTATAAGAACAAACCAACAAAACAAGATACAAGAAATAAACAATTTAAAAACAAAAGCAATGCCGAGCCCTTTGGGATTTAAGTGGTGCGCCTTATGCAAGGAGACAATGCCCGCTTCAGATGGCCACCAGCACTGCATGAAGTGCTTGGGAGATGGACACCTCTCCCTTAAATGCCAACATCGCAGAAACCAGATGTCCAGAGCTAGAAAGGATAGAGAGACAGAAAGTTAAAACTTCTCCTCATAGAAGGCTCTCTGCGACTGGCATCAGAGCCGGGTCACTCACTTAGAGCTCCGGACGGCTCGCGGAAAAGGCATTCATCTGCACAGTCACCATTGCTCTCAAAAAAGCTTCAAGGTGCTGAAAGAGGGCTTAGGACTATGGACACTTCTAGTCTTTCTGGCACTTTCACCCTTGACAAGGGTAGAAGCCCTAAAGCCTCTATGGAGTAAATTCTTCATCAGAGTTCCTCTTGTCCCCTTCGAGTTCTTCAGGGGCAAGTCTTTACTTCCATGACAACAGATCTCCTCCGCAAATTCACCCTCAGACTGAACATATACAATGCACCTATCCACAAAATGCCAGCATGGGGACTTCCTGGAATTTTCCGCCATGGCCATTGAACTACCCAATGAATATGGCATGGATGTATTGGGGAGCTTGGCTGCAGTATGGAGTCCCTCCCTCAATGACTGCTACATCACAGATAACTGCATATTCACAACAACAAAATTATCATATGACATCAACAACACCTTCGATACAACCTGGCACCCAGACACCTGTTACGTCTGAGGGGCAAGGCACTCCAACATCATAGCCGCAGCCAATGAATGACAACTCCAAGCAATTTCAGGAATTGTTCAAAAGGCTAGCAGACAACTTATACATACATATTCAAAATACATCTACTACCAAGCATAAGCTTTACAGGATTCTACGAGAATCCGTATCCACGGAAGTTGCTCTACCTATGGACAAGGGCATATTGGAACTGGCAAATACACTGTGGCAGACACCGGCATCATCCACACCAACCAAGAAGAAATCTGATAAGAAATATTTCATTGCCACCAAAGACAATGAATTCTTATTTACACATCCACAACCAGACTCTAGTTATTGAAGCAGCAAACCACAGATCCAAACAGACCCACCCCAGTGGACAGAGACAACAAGAAACTGGACCTCTTGGGCAAGGTTTACACCTCAGCTACTCTGCTGTTGAGAATACCCAATTATACAGCCATATTATCAAACTATGACCATGAAATTTATACAAAGCTATCAGAATTTATGAACCTTATTCCTGAAGACAAAAAACAATTTAAATCCCTGATTGATGAAGGCCAGCTCATGGCCAGAGTGGCCTTGCAGGCATCACTGGACTCAGCTGACACAGCTGCCAGAACAATTGGTACTGCCATATTTATGAAGAGGGCTTCATGGCTCCATGCAGCGGGACTACCAAAGCAAATGCAGACCACGATCGACAGTCTCCCCTTTGATCAGGACAAACTGTTTGGACATAAGGCAAATGAGATCATGCATACACTTAAAGACTCCAGAGCCAACCTCTGCACTTGAGGGATCTATGCTCCAACAGTGGAAGAAATATAATCACTACCAAGGTTTTGGCAACAGATACCAGCAACACCAACCAAACAGAAGATTCAACAACCCTAGAAATAGACCTCAACAACAGCAAAAGTGCAGGCAGGGTAATCAACCACGTTCACCTACCCAAGCCACCAACCTTAAGCAGTCATTTTGAGATACTGGTCGAGGGTTTGTCCGACCACCCCTCTCAAAGGCAGGACACTACCATAATGACACCTCTATATTTCAAAAGCAGACTACTTCCCTTCCTCCCTCAGTGGAGGACAATAACATCAGCCAAATAGGTCTTACAGATCATCAACGAAGGATATGTCATCTCCTTCATAACCAGACCCACCAACCATCCCCCAACCCCGTTCCTCTTCAGGGACCCCTTTCATGTACACCTCCTGCACAAAGAGATAAAGAACTTTCTTTACATTGGCACCATAGAGGAGATCCCAAGCCAGTACGTTGGCAAGGTGTTCTATTCCCATTACTTCATCACAGAAAAGAAGATGGGAGGATGGAGGCCCATACTAGATCTTTGGACTCTCAACAAACATGTCCAAACTCAGAGGTTCAAAATGGTAACTTTAGGTTCAATACTCCCCGCCTTACGACAAGGGGACTGGTTGACATCCCTCGACCTGAAAGATGCTTATTTTCATGTGCCTGTACATCCTTCGCACAGGAAGTACCTCAGACTCACTTTTATGGACAAACACTACCAATATACTGTACTTCCCTTTGGCCTATGTACGGCACCTCAAGTCTTTTCAAAAATTATGTCAGTGGTAACTGCCTACCTCCGAAAACAACATATCAGTTGTCCCATACTAGGATGACTTTCTCATAAGTGATCTCTCTTACTGAACAACACTAGATGCAATTTGATCAACAGAGTCCCCCTTCATCTCCCTAGGACTCACAATAAATTACAAGAAATCCTCTATGCCATCACAACAACAGATCAACTTCATAGGTGCCTACATACTTCCAATTGCAGCAAAGGCATATCTCCCAGTAACCAGGTTCAAGGCTATAAGGGATCTGGTTCATGCTATACAGACCTCTCCAACAGTAATAGTGCACCTATGCATGCAAGCGTTGGGACATATGTCAGCTACTACATACCTAGTGCATCACACCAGGCTTCATATGTGGCCTCTGCAAATATGGTTCCTCAAACACTGCAAATCACGACTCTGCTCCCTTCAGTACATGCTTGTCATCCCAAGCAGGTCAAAAAATCACTGACCTGGTGGACAAAGGAACACAACTTACTACAAGGAGTACCCTTCATGACGCATAACCCATCGATGTGGATGGCCACGGATGCATCATTAATGGGATGGGGAGCTCATCTACTGGACAACATGGCTCAAGGCAGATGGTCCACACAAGAAAGCGCACTCCACACAAATATCTCGGAACTCAGAGCTGTTCGGAGGGCATGTCAACAATTCCCCCCTCTGATATCGGGCAAAGCCATAAAACTCTGTACCAACATTTCCTGCATGTATTACATCAACTGGTGGGGGGGCCGTGGGGAGACTCGCTTGCCGTTCCTTTGCCTTGAGGCCATGAAGTTCTGGGACTAGTGTCTTGCCCATCACATCCACATATTGGCAGTCTATCTCCTTGGCAAAGACAACATAAGGGCAGATGCCCTAAGCAGGATTTTCACGGACAATCACAAATGGGAGATTAGAGACAACATCCGCTGACAGAAATTCCAACGGTGGGGCCTTCCAGTCATAGACCTCTTTGCCACTCCCAGAAACAGAAAATGCCAGAGGTTCTGTTCACGGGGGGTAATAGGATGGGGGTCCACAGGAGACACGTTTCTCTTCAGTTGGAGCCACATGCTCCTGTACGCTTTTCCCCCAATACCACTAATACCCAGGATACTCTGGAAAAATCTACAGCGACAAGGCCAAGGTAATACTAATAGCCCTGGCATGGCCTCGCCAAACATGGTATAGCTACCTGATCTGAATGTTGACGAAGTCTCCGATCACTCTTCCTCTAATACCAACTCTCCTATCTCAAAACAATGGCTGAACCCCTCAGACACACCTGGACAAACTTCACCTTACAGCATGGTACCTGGATGGTTCAAAGGGACAGAGGCAGACTGTTCTGATCACGTCAAGAACATCCTACTAGATAGTAGAAAACCAGCAACACAAAACACTTACCTACAAAAGTGGCACCATTTCTCTACCTGGTGTCATCAATACTCTCTAGATCCATCAAAGGCTCCTATCCAAGATGTCCTTGATAATCTCCTGCATCTGAAAGACACAAACCTCTCCGTTAATACAATTCACGTGCACTTGGCAGCAATATCCACCTTTCATAGGCACGTAGAAGACTCTTCTCTTTTTGCCCACCCAATTCTGAAATGATTCATGACAGGCCTGCAGAATTTATACCCACATATCTGACCACCTGCACCACTGTGGGATCTAACATTGGTGCTCAAGGCTCTCACAAAACCACCCTTTGAAACCCTGGCAAAAGCCTCTCTCCTTCATATGTCTATAAAAGTGTTCCTCCTCGCAATTACCTCTGCTAGACGTGTAGGAGAACTTGCAGCCCTTATGGCTGATCCCCCCTATACCGTGTTCTATAAAGACAAGGTGTCCCTTCGTCCCCATCCCAGATTCCTCCTGAAGATAACTTCATCGTTCAATCTGAATCAAACTATATACTTACCGGTTTTCTTCCCGAAGCCACATGCTGACCCACAGCAAGCTATAATGCATATCTTGGACGTTAGACGAGCCTTGGCTTTTTACTTGGACAGAACCAAACCGTTCCGGAAGTCTCCTAAACTATTCATCTCCACCACAGAACATTCCCAGGGTGAGCCTATTCAAAACAGAGACTGTCTCAGTAGATCTCCACCTGCATACAAACTGCTTACGCTCTCTCTGGAATCCAACCACCTGAAACGATCCGCACACACTCTCTTTAGAGCAGTAGCCACTACAACCACATTCCTTCACAATGTTCCCGTATGAGACATAGGCCAGACTGCCACTTGGACCTCAGCTGATACATTTGTGAAACACTATGCTATTGACAAAATATCCATTTCAAACACTGCAGTTGGTTTGGCCGTTTTAAAATCTGTACACAAGATAGACTCTGAAGTTCCCCACTTCATTCAGGGAACTGCTGTATAGTCACCTCAAGTGGAGCAGTCGAGGACACTGTTCACTGAAGAAACGAAGGTTACTCACCTTGGTGCAGTAGCCACAGTTCTTCGAGATGCGTGTCCCCGACATGCTCCACTATCCTTCCTCCTCCCTTCTACTTCAGAGTACCTACACCATCTTTGTGTCTCCGCGGTAGAGAAGGAATTGGGGGGGGGGGCCTCGGGGTGCGCATGTCAGTGGTGGCGCAAAAGTGGCAGCACTGCCACTGGCTCACATGCCACTGTGGATGCTGCTAGGAAAAGTCTCCGATCCAGCATGCGGGAAGCACCCACACACCTCAAGTGAAGCAGGTCAGGTACACGCATCTCGAAGAACTGTGGCTACTGCACCAAGGTGAGTAATCTTTATTTCCCTTAAACTGTGGAATAGTGCAAGACAACTGCTTTCTATATACCCTTTTGACTCTACTAATTTAAGGGGATGCCTTTTGGCTTTCAAAAAGTAGCAGCTGCCTTCCACAACCTAAAAAATAAGTATTAAGACTACACAACCAATATGTAGGATGTTTATTGATGAGATTGTAGTGTACAACAAGACTTGGGATGACCAACTGACATCTCGCAGCAGACTTACAGGCCTTTAGAGATGTAGAGCTCAGATTTACGGGCCTTCAGAGATGCAGAGCAGATGGTGAACCCATCCAAATGTAAATTAGCTACCTGAGTTGGTGACCTGTTCAGACTTATAACAGGAGAGGGACACCTAGTCACCTACAACCTCTGGTAGGGAAAGTGCAGACTTTGCAAGACCTCATCTGTGCAACAAAGCAGCAAGTATGGCACGTCTTAGGAATGGTCACTTTTTATAGGCAGTTCACCCCCAAATTCACCACAGTCACTGACTCCTTAACAGACATACTTCGAAGACACAGCCCTGAAAAGGATCTGGTGCCTGAGGAAGGTTGACAGTGCCTGTAACACATTAACAGAGCATGTGACAAGATAACCTGTCTTATTCCACTCAGACTTCTGAGACCTTCAGTCTTGTAGTGAGATACTCAAATGTTGGTTGGGAAGCAACTTTCACAAGAAAAAGGGGACAGGCACATCCAGTTCTTCTATATCTCATCCAGAAAGTATTTCCCCAGGAGGTCACATATTTAGAAGGGCTATGTCTACACTTAGAAGGTTAGTTCAAATTAACTGAATTTGAACTAATTAATTCAAACTAATAATTATTAGTTTGAATTAAGTTAATTTGAATTAACACAGCTACACTAGAAACCCTAATTTGAACTAGCATGTCCATGCACAGGACTTGCTAGTTCAAATCTGGTAGGGGACACTATTGCATAGGGAAAATCAAGCTGAGGTTAATCTGAATGAACATTTAGTTTGAATTCACATAGCTACATAGGATTAATTCAAACTAATGAGTTTGAATTTACCATCACTTCGAACTTAAGGGAGGTTTTATAGATTTGAACTAGGCTTTCCTTAGTTCAAACTCAGGGAACTCTTTAGTTTGAACTAATGAAAGCTAGTGTGGACATGCACTAATTTAGTTCTAAATAAGCCTCCTTCATTCAAACTAAATTGTAAGCGTAGACATACCTAATAAAGGAAGCTCTAGCTGTGAAGTAGACCATTGAGGCACTAAAGTACTATTTGTGGAGGCAGTCATTTCATTTGATAACAGATCTTGCATCAACTCTTGGCCCCAAGAATGTCAGGGCAGGGCTTACCATTGAAACCAGTCCAGTAAAGACCTCATCCAGGCAACAAAAGATATAATGAACTGAAATAAAGACTGAGAGTAGAGTCCCAAACCAGGAACCCTGCTGACTAACCAAGCCACCCACAAACGGGACATAAATCAACCATTAACTGAAGAAATTCCCCTTGGGCAGATTATTCAAAGTGGCTTACCATCTTGCACTTATCAGTGAAGTATATGTTTCTAGCCACTTTCAGATGCAGACTAGATGTGATAATTCTTTTGTTCAGGGGCATTGCTGGCGGTGGGCACGCCGGGACACGTGCCCCGAACCCCAGCGCCAGTGCCCCGGATCTCTGGCCCAATCAGGGATGCAGAGCCTAGCTGCCTGCGGCCGCGCGGCAGCACCCGGCACTGTCCCTGGCCAGGGGCGGGGCCTGTGGGCTGGGGGCAGGGCCTGTGGGCTGGGAGTGTGGCCTGGGCCAGTGCCCCGGGTCCCTCCCCCAGCCAGCGATGCCTCTGCTTTTGTTACTAAAGTATAATCATTAAAGTGGGGTTCCTCTCTGAAAAGTAATGATAAAAATATGGCATCATCTTTCTCAGTATATCTTTCTTCTTGTATTTTCAGAATCAAATCTCCTGATTTAAATGATATGGGCCTTTTTTATTATTCCTTTTTGCTTCTACTAACCATGTGTGTAGACACAGCACAGCTAACAAAATATGAACTGAAAGCTGTTCTTTCTTGTATATCAACTGCAAGGCTCCAATCTAACACAACTTGAAGTCAATAGAGACACTTCCATTTAGTGATTTGGGCGCAAACTACAATCAGTTACAGTGGAACAAACAAGGAGTCCTGTGGCACTTAAACACTAACAAACTTATTTATTGCATGAGCTGTCATGGGAGAAAATCCCACTTTGTCAGATCCTTTGAAAATGGGGGAACTTACAGAATGGGAGGAAATAAATGCAAGGAAGTGTAAGTCATCAGATCAGGTCACACTGTAACAGCAAATCAAAGCTGTTGTTAAGATTCAAACAGTGGGGAACAGCATATAGAGGAAGATAAGTTCAAATTGCCTGTTGTAATGAGAGAAAAATCCAATGTCCCTATTTAAGCCCTGAATCAATAAACAAACATGGTACCCAACAACGGTTTCTCTCAGACATTTTAAATGTTTACATTTTTTTCTATTTATGTTGCTAAAACCACCATGTTTGTCTTTATTAAGTTTACATACCTTGTGTCCAAAATAGTATTCTTTATACATCTCAAATTCCCATTGAGTTAAATAGAAAATATGTTCAGTTTACTGTTAGTGATTTCAGTGGAAATTTTGGGTGTTTAAGCCTACTAGCGTTTCTAAATTTTAGTAAGAAGAAATAGTTAACTGTCTTAGAATCTAAATTAAATTGTTTCTGAGATGTTAGATTGAACAAGAGCTAACTGTAAATCAAATCTACTATTTCTGATTTGGACTAAAGCAGTGTACCTAGTATATATTATTTTACTTTAACATACATTTATTTAGTATCTGTAGTACAATCCTATCCCATTGGTGTGGAATGGATTAAATAAAGTAAGAACTACTTTCTAATCCAGTCATTTTTTATCCTAAGATATCTGTGACCCAGTTTATACATTGCTAACCTGATTTGGCTTTAGTTGCTTATCTGTGGTAAATTAGAAGTTATAGTGATAATTGTAAATAATAATGTAAGCTGATCTGAAAGCTCAAAAACTACATATGGTGCCTACAAGGGGTTAACTATAGCAATATTATTTAAATAAAAATATTGTATAATTTTATGTATGTAGCTTGGGGGATAGGATGGATTAACCATTAAACCAGAACAAATTGTATACTATGGAGTCTTTGTTAAGGGGAAAGGAAAAGACACTTCAAACTTGAGAATGAGGAAAGATAGTTCATTTATTATCTGATGTTTTCTTTTGACTTTTATGTTACCTTTTCTATGTAGAATTGATTTCCTTAAACATGACCCAGGGAAGGGCAAGAGAAAAGGGTTGGGTTTTTATTTCTGAATGGCTCCATAATAATTCAACTAGAGTGAAAATGGAACAGGTTTATTTCCTTGCCAGCCATTAATTTAAAAAGATTTTTTAACTGTAGACTTAATAGAGCCTTAATAAAAATTGTTGCAGAGTAGTTTTAAATGACTTATTCTTTTAAGGGGCACAATAATCTGATTATAGTCTATCAGAAAGTACTGGAACATTTTACAGCACTTCCAGATCTTTGTGTAACTGTTGCTTTTAATTGGCTTTTAGTATCTTTCAAGATTTTACTGTACTGCAGAAGAAGGCCTTTCACAATTACAGCAAATATTTCAGCATTTATTCTGGGGTGCTGGAACAATTTGTATAGTGGGAGTAGTGAGGCCCATTCAAGCAAACAGTAAACTCTGTATATGATGGAAACCACTTCAGGCTAGGGCGCAGGTTTTCAAACTTTGTTTTTTTTATCGAGACCCAATTGAAAAAAATCATTTATGCCCACATCCCAACAATTACATCTTTCAGCAATGCATTCCAGTCTTTCAGTGGCAGCAGTAGCGGGCACTGCAACCCAATGCCTGAGGGTCTGTGACCCAATACTGGATCCAAACCTGTGGTTTGAAAACCACTGGGCTTAGGGGTGTTGCAGCACCCTGAGTTTCAACACATATGAATTTGTTCCACTTTCCAAGGTTTACATAAAAGTCAGCCAGTAGGACATTGCTGTGAATAGATGAAACAAGGTGCAATCCTGGAAAGACATACACAGAGCCTTGGCAAATGGGATCACCAGGGGTATGCTACACAGGGATACAAGACCCATGGCTTGGTTGTGGCTGGCCTAAACTTGCGGTGCTTGGACTGGGTGACTAAACATTGTTGTTTAGATATTTGGGCTATGGTTGGAGTCTGAGTTCTGGGTCCCACCCACCGCCCCATGCTCACAGACCTCAAAGCCCAGCCAGGGCCCAAATGTCTAGATGGTGATTTTCTTTCCCCACCCCCAAACCCTGTAAGTCTCAGTCCTCTGACCTGAGCCATCGTGGGTTTTGTTAACTCCTATGAAGACATACCTACAAGGGTCCAAGCATCCAGCCAAATGAACTTTTGACTTGGAAAATTTTTGACAATCATGAGAGATGAAATCAGAAAAATACCTTATGATAATAGCAACTCTTGATTATAGCTCTTGCTAGCTGGGATCTTTGATGGAGCCTAAGCGTGTGGGAATTAAGATTTCTGTGGTTAGATCCCATAAACTCCTTTAAAATCCCAGCCATTTTTCATAAATCTCCCCATTCTGTACTAAAAGAAGATTAAGTAGTATCTTTACTTTGCGGGTGGAAAAACTATGTCACAAAGGGTATGTCTACACTTGCAAGTTAGTTCGAATTAAGGAGGCTTAATTCAAACTAATTTAGCACCTGCCTACACTAGGCTTTTATTAGTTCAAATTAAGGACCTTCTTAATTTGAACTAATGGAAGTTTAGTTCAAATTAGTAAGACTTGCTGGTTAGTTCAAACTAAGCCCTTAGTTCAAACTAAGGATGGTGTAGACTAGGATTAACTCTTAATTTGAATTTAATAAGTTTTTAATTAAGGGCAGGTAGTTCGAGTTTAGTTCAAACTAAACTTGAATTTCTTACTTCAAATTAACAAATTCGAATTACTTTGCCTAGTACAGACATAGCAGCAGAGATGAAGTGATTTACTCAGCTTCTAAAATTCACATCTACTGACTCTTAATCCTAGACTACAGTCAGTGGAACACATGGTCTCCTGGGTCTGCAGTACAACAAACAAGGAGTCCTGTGGCATTTTCAAAGGCTAACAAATTTATGTGAAACCTTTACTCTCAGATGAGTAGATTCTAATTTGAAGTCAGTGGGACCACTCATTTGGATAAGGACCCTTGGGGAGAGTGAGGGTTGTGGGATCTGATCACTAATAAGATTGTGGTGCAGCTAGTGCTGAACTCCAGTTAAAGTTGTGTTAAGGTGTTTAAAAAAATTGACAGAAGAGGTAGTGAATATCTGGTGGTTTGGAGAGTTAGCAAAACAAAATTGGATTCTAATTCTTAGTGAATTATAATTTTTATCTATAATAAACTGTGAAAAAATAAACTTCTGTGATTTTTGCTTAGAGTACCTCACTTTCTTTGTACCTCTCTTTCAAGAAATCTAAAATGCTTTGGGACAAACTGTGCTTTGGTTACATTCTTTCTCTCATTGTTTTCAGTCTCATAAAATGGTAGTGTTTGACTATGTAGTATTTATCAGCTTTTAAATGATAATGCCAAATGTGTTCCAAGCTCCACCTGCTGAAATTCAGTTTGATGACAAAAAGTGTGCCAAGACCACAATGCTATTACTTGTTAAAAGCTCCCTTAGCTGGGAGAAAGGAGACTAGATTTCACGGCTCACCTCTTATAGCAGCTGTTTAAATTCCCATGCAATTCAATATCCTTATTATTGAGTATACATATGAACATAAACTTAGAAGACAGTACGGACAGAGCTGCTAAATAGTTCCCTCTTACCCAATGTCTCAAATAAGTTAGTAGAGAGTTTATACAAGGTCACTAGAGGCCCAGGAGCTGGGTCTTAAAAGGACAAATTTGACCCACATTGACTTACTATGGAGTCTCTCTAACTGACCGGATCAGTTTTGGTCATTCCAATCACCATAAATCTTACTCCTCTCCCTAAGCCAGAAATTGAAACCAGGCTTCCTGATGATCCTTATTTTATGGGTGACTTCTAAATAGTTGAAATACACTTTTTTAGGGTTACACAAGTTGTCCTCCAGCAGCTGGTATCAAAAGCAGTTACGTTATTAGCTCAAATAGTAGAGGTCTCTGGCTCTGAAGGTGAAGGTATTCAAACCCGTATGGGTGATTATGGGGTGGGATAGTATGAGTGCATGGATCTCGTACAGTGAGATGACTTCTTTAAAACAGTGTTTGCACTTACAGTACTATGATAATCTGTACATTATTATATGAATTTCCCCAAATCTTAATTTCATATTTTAGTCATTTGTCACCCACTTTGCTTGTTATAACCTTTGCCCAGCAGCAGAGCAGGCCAGCCCATGGGGTGGACTCCACTCTCTTGACCTGCCTCTGTGCTGGCCCTCCCCGCCCCTAGTTTCTTCTGTAGTGCCCAGAAAGTGGGTCTTGAGGAAACATTGTTCTAAGCCACCCATAAAAATATTGGCATATTGTGGGGCCATGTGGATACCCCTAGAAGTGCCACTGACTTAAAGGTATAAATTATCCTCAAATTTGAAATGGTTGTGGGTGAGCACAAAGTCACAGAGTTCAGCCACAAGGTGTGCTGTGGCATCATCTGAGATGGTTCTTCTAATAGCTTGTAATTCATCTTTGTGTGGGATGTTGGTGCAAACAACGTTTCCTCAAGTCTCATCCCAAAGCACCTCTCCTCTGCTTATGCTACACTGACACCTTCATCATCTGGACCCATGGTAGTGATGCTCTTGAAGATTTCCACAGAGATTTGAACAATTTTACTACACTATCAAACTTAGCTTGGAACACTTCACACAGGAAATCCACTTTCTAGACACTATAGTACAAATTAGGTATGGACACATCAACACCACTTTATACTGAAAACCTACTGATTGGTATAGTTACCTACATCCCTTGAGCTTTCATGCATGACACACTACTCAATCCATCATCTACAGCCAAGCCTTATGATATAACCACATTTGCTCTGATCTCTCTGACAGAGACAGATACCTTCAGGATCTCGATCAAGCATTCTTAAAACCACAGTACCCACCTGCGGAAGTAAGAAAACGGATTGACAGAGCCAGGCGGGTACCCCAAACTCAAGTACTACAGGAGAAGTCCAAGAAAGAAAACAACAGAATGCCACTGGTCATCATATACAACCCCCAAGTCAGACCTCTACCATGGATCATTAAGGACCTACAGCCTATTCTGAAAGATGATCCCTCACTCTCTCAAGCCATGGGAGACAGCAGACCTCTCCTTGCCTACAGACAGCCCCCTAACCTTAAACAGATACTCACCAGCAACTACAGACCTAACAACAGAAACATTAAAGCAGGCACATACCACTGCATCAAACCACATTGCCAAGTTTCCCCACGTATCTGCACAAAAGGCACGATCATAGGACCTAATCAAGCCAGCTACTCCATCAAAGGCTCATTCACCTGCTCATCCACCAATCTGATTTTCACCATCATGTGTCAGAAATGCCCACACACCTTATACATTGGACAAACAGGACAATCTCTGCACAGAAGAATAAATGGGCACAAAACTGACATCAGAAATCACAACATTCAAAAACCAGTTACTGAGCACTTCAATCTTCCTAATCACTCCGTTGATGGTTTGTTAACAACTGCACTCAAGCATGTCAGTAGGACATCAAGCCTTCAAAGAGAAACAGAAGAGTTGGAACTGATATGCAAATTTTACTGTGTGACAGCTGGATTAAATCTTGGCTATGGATTCTTCTTCCATTACAACAGGTGATTTGACCTTATCTTCTTCTATGTGCTGTTTCCCAGTGTTTGAATCTTAAGAACTGGTTTGATCTGCTGCTTCAGTATGACCCAATCCTATGACTTACACTTCCCTGCATTTATCTTCCTCCAATTCTGTCCCCCATCTTCAAAGCATCTGATGAAGTGGGATTTTCTTTCATGAAAGCTCATGTGATAAATAAAGTCTTGAAGTTCCAAAGGACTCCTTGCTTGTTTTGCTGAACTAGACTAACATGGTTAACCCTTTGAAAATAGTAAATTAGATTTTCAGCCTAAATAATTAAGATATCCTTGAGGTGTTTTTTAACCAATAGCTTGCAAGGTTTTATTTGAAAACGATGGGATTCATGGAATTTTCCTCCATGAACATGACTGCCCTATTTTCAGTGTATCTCCAGTGTTATGAAATGGGCAAATCAGCAACTGGAAGAACAAATGTTCAGTTGCTTTAAAATTTAAAGAGCACTAGCTAGAGAACCATTTGGAGAAAGTAAATACCTCCTACCTGAATTCAATTCACCTTTTTCTGATTGCTTGTTTAGGAATACTCTGATTACCTTTGAATGGCCATCTCATTTCCAGAGGGAGATTGAGAAGATTAAGCAACACTCACCCCCATCCTTCTGGAAGTCTGCAGAAGGAAGACTTCTCTACACAATTCCAAGGCATGAAACCAATGCGCAGAAACTTTTCTGTGAAAATCTATCAGGTAATAAATAAATATCTGAGCACCTAAAACTTAGTGCACTGATATCCATTTTCAGGGCAGCCCCATTTTCATAAATATTAATAGATGCAATGTGTGATGCAGGATATCCCCTATTTCAAAACTGGAAATGTTTGTTTAAAAATAATATTTGAGTGCTGCAACAGTAAATGCCTTTTTAAATTGTACAAAGTTGTTTTGTAAACTTCTAAAATATTATATAAATGAAAATCAAAGGGAATTTACATGTAGTCTATTCTGCTTACATTTCATGCAACGGCTTAATGCAGGCATATAATACCAGAGCACCACCTGTGCTATCATTTTGTTGAACATCATTTTCTTTTTAAAGATGGACTATTCTAAAACCCACATACTTACTCAGATTGTTGAAATTAGCTGTGCTTCATTGAAATTCTGGGCAGTGTTACTATTCCATACATTGGGTCATCTCAGGAAAGCGTTCCTGAGATAGAGTCCCCCAGTGCCTAAACAGAATATTACAAAATGTTCACTCTTCTTATTTTTCTGCACACACTTTGGTCATAAACTATAGCTCTACTATTCCCCGAATTGATTTCAGTAATTTGGCATTTATTTCAGCTAGTCTAGTGGCACCCACTGGTCCTTTGAGGAAGCAATGTTGAAAAAGTTACTGACTTCAGAGTTTGTATCTGGAAATCGGCTTGTGCCAACATTGCTTAGCCAAAGAGCTTGAAGTGCATTTGTGCAGCAACATTAGGGCTTGACTGCAACAAGAGCGTTTCCAAGCAGGTGCTTGTCACAGTACCTGAATGTCTCAAGGTGACATTTTGTGCTCCTTACATTTGAGCTGCAGTCAGGTACTATAAGTTCAAGCTCTTCCCTTGGCAGTTTGGAGAATATCATGTGAATGTTCCTTGCTTTCTGTCTGCATTCTGTAAATTTTGCCCTGATTTCTGGTTTGAGTGCTATTTTAAAGCAGTGGCTTTCATACATTTTTCCTTGATACCCAGTTGAAAAAAATCATTTATGCCCATGACCCAACAATTACCTCTTTGAGCAATGCATTCCAGTCTTGCGGCAGCAGCAGCCGGGTGCACCAGGACCCAGTACATGAGGCTCTGCAACCCAGTACTGGGTCCCAACCTGTGGTTTGAAAATCACAGTTTTAAAGCACTCTAAAATCCACATGCTGATTCTGATTTACTTTAAAAGTACTGCAGAGAAATTAGCATTAATTAAACAGAGGGAAAATAAAAAAATAGGTTGGCTAACATAATATATTTTCTGAACAATGGAATAGAATGTGATCAAAGGAAATCAAGTGGTTGGGTCATTTGGTCTAGGGCAGTGGTTCCCAACCTTGGGCCTGTGGACATGTTGCAGAGGGTCCACAGAGCCTCTCTCTACCAGGGCCAGAATCCAGCTGCAGCACCGATGCACGCTGCCGGGGCTGCCTCTCCCCGCCCGTGGCCGGATCCCAGCAGGGGGATGAGGTGGCTCCCCGGGAGGGGCAAAGGCAGGGGGCCATAGTCACCACAGCTCGGCTCCCCAGCAGCGTAGGCCATAGTGGCAGCGGTGCTGCTCGCCAGCTGTTGCAGTGGCACCGCCAGAGTGGCGCAGGATAGATTACATAATCAGCCAGGGGGGCAGCAAAGATTTTTTTTTTTTTGTTCAAAAGGGGTCCCCAGCTGAAAAAGGCTGGGAAACACTGGTTGAGGGGCTCCTGAGACAGAGTTCCTCTAACACAAGCTATTCATAACAGTCAGATTTAAATAACTTTTTGTGGGGTTTAGAGTGAGGGTACTGGGGAATTGGAGTAGCAAGGAAGAATATGTTGGAATGGTTGAGGGCGGGAAGGGGACTAAATGGGTGGCTGTGAAGTTTTGGAGGTCAGCGGGTTCTGCCTGCTTTGTACCCTTAGGGTGCCTTAATACTATGCTACTATGGCTCAGAACCCTAATGCCACTAGCCAGCCTCCAAGCATAAAAACTCTCACCCTTCTTCCTACTTGCAGGGTGATTCCCAAAGCTCTTCCATTCCCAAGTCTCCCTAAATTCACCTACCTTGAGTTTTTAACTACCAGACACTGGCTCTTCCTCTCTGGCTTATCACCCACCCTGAAAGAATGAAATCTGCCCCCAGTTATTACTTCATTTTGGCACAGACATTCCACACAGTTTGCACGGTAAAGACCTGGTGGGGACAAAAATAAACAAAATGTTTATTTAATTAAAAAATAATCATAGACTTGTAGATGAATTAACAAAGGAAGCCAACACAAGTTACACAGGAAATAAAAATAAAGATGAATTATTTTTCTATACTAGCTAAATTTCCTTTTCTAATACAAGTTACCTGTTTTACCAGTTTCCTTGTACACTCTCTCTCAAGAGAGGATCCAGCCTTTCATGGCAGCATTTTAAAAAAGAAAAATAAATCTCTTAGTGTGCCACACAACTCCTTGTAGCATTTTAAAAAGACAGGATTTTGTCTGGCTTTTTCCTTACAGGGATGAAAGTAGGTTGGAATGCCCTGGAATACTTTACTTTTAGGGGCGGCGTTCCAGGGGCCCCTAAAAACAGAAGACTAGGACATTTTTCTCCTCCTTTTTCTACCCCCTGCCCTCCTTCCCAGGCTTTGGGAACCCTCACTTTGGGCAGCCCTGAGCTAGGGAGGCCCCAAAGCCAGCCGAGGGGCCGGCTCTGAGGCGCCCCACGCGCCGCCTCCAAACTACTTTCGGGGCGGCTCTGCCCTGCTCCGCTCTCCCGGGGCCGGGAGGAGGCGGCGGCGGTCGGCGCAGCCCGCTTGGCAGCGCCCACGTGTGTGGCACAGCCCGCCCGCCGCCTGCGAGCCGGGAAGCCTCTCGCCCGCCGGAGAAGCGCCTGCCTCCGTCCCGCCTCCAGCTGCCCCATGCCGGCTTCCCAGCCCCGCGGGGACGGCGGCGGAGTGACCGGCTGCGGAGCCCGCCGAGAGCAGGTACATGAACCCGCGCCGGGTTACAGACAGCAAAGCCCGGAGAGGAGGACGGCTGGAGAAATGTAGGGAAGGGGCTGCTGGTTTTAGGGGGCCTGGAATGCGTCCCCCTAAAAATAGGGTGCGCTGGGGCCCTGGAGGGAAAAAGCCAGACAAAATGCTGCCGGCCGGAGGAGGGGAAGGGAGAAAGGAGGGCATCGCCTTTTGCCGGACAGCTGGTAACCCTGCTCCGAAAGCCTCTCGCACCGCCCGCCTCGGCGCTTGGCTTTCAGCAGCCAGCTGCTTGCTGAGAAACTTCGCCTCTTTTTCCTCCCCGCAAAGGGTCCGGCAGCTGCTGAGCTTTGCAAAGGAAGGAGGGGCCGGGGGCTCTGGGAAAGCGAGGGCTCAATTCATCGCAGCCGCCACTGATTCCCTGCTGGACGGACGGACAGCCGGCGCCCTGGGGTGCTGCAGGTGCCGTGCCGGCCACTACTGCAGCCCCCGTCTGCTCCTCAGCATCCGCGAGGGAAGGGCCACTTATGCAGGATGTTTGCACACGGGGGCAGGTGCTCTGCGCTTTTCTGCCCTCCCTGCATAGCTGCACTGACCCTGAACAGCAGCTGCCCAGCTCTTCCATGCAGGCTGGAAGATAAGCGAGGAGTCGTGTGGCACTTAAAGACCAACAGATTTCTTTTTGGCGTGAGCTTTCGTGGGAGAAAATCCCACTTCGTCAGATGCTTCGAAGATGGGGGAACTTACAGAATGGAATGAAAATAAATGCAAGGGGGTGTAAAACATAGGATCAGGTCATACAGTAACAGCAAATTAGAGCAGTTGTTAGGATCAAACCCTGGGAAGGCTGAAGTCAAATTAACTTTTGTAATGGGAAAAGAACCCATAGTCTGGATTTAGTCCTGCTTGCACACAATTTAATTTGCATATTAATTCAAGTTCAGCTGGTTCTATTTGAAGTTTTGCTGTCCCAGTCACATCTCTGACCACAGTCGTTAACAAATCATCTACTGCATGATTAGAAAGATAGAAGTGCTCAGCAACTGGTTTTTTTGCTTCCTCGTTTCTGATATCAGGTCATGCAAAAAATAAATCTATTAGTCTTTAAGTGCCACACAACTGCTTGCTTTTTTTGCTGGACTAGACTAACACGGCTACCCCTTTGGAAATTGGAAAATAAGCCACTGATTTCGCAGCTGTCTAAAGAAGTCTGTTACATTGTTAGCCTTTAAGTGCCACAGGATTCCTCGCTTGTTCTCCTACTTTTGTATCAGTGTTTGTACTTGATGATTACCCACCCTGTCCACTGAAGAGCTGTAAATCGGGTGGGGGTGAGAGAGGGACTGGTGAAATCCCTGCCTGTGGAGAAGAGCAGCAATGCAACAACACCAGGTGGCGCCTCTCGAGTGGACAATGAAACTGACCTTGGCAGCCCAGCAGCTTTGTTAAGCTCAGATAGAGTTACGCAACTGCCGGCAGGTTAGGTTGTGGGAGCTTCAAAAGTTACTCACTGGGCAGCAGCAATTTTAGGAGAGGAAGCTGGCTGCTGAGTTTTTGTCCTGGAGAGAAATATTTGTAAGCAGGGTCAAATTCAACTTTGTTCTGTAGCTGTCAGTCCTGAGTTAAGTCTTGAATTCAATGGTGTTGCTTAACTAAAATACCTTTATGGGTAGTAAGCTCAGAGAAGAATTTAGCCATACAGAGATCTAGAATGAGATCAGGAGTTTGGCAAAGAGAGGAGGCACACTCCTATAGGCTGTGACAAATAAGAAGAGAGCCGGTGTCCTATTTGTGTGATATATGTGTTTGGTAACACGTCAGGACTGTGAGCAGAGTAGATTGGGGGAGTATATATTTTGAGGGTTTAAGTTCAACGGCAGTGAACTGAGGGGTTGCTGATGTGTAGGTTGGTAACACTTATGGACTGAGCAGTGCAGGGGTATCAGAAATAAGAAGTAAGCTAGAGACCTGGGCTTGTGACGTGGGGGGGGGGGGTTGTGTCATTAGTTTCAGCTCCAGGGACAGGAGTGTGTACAAGATGGATAGGAATATGTTAAACCACATCCCAGTCACTTGTGAAGGAGGAGGCAAGAAGACAAATGAAATGAATGGGAGAAAGATGTATTGAGAAGGAGAGGGGGAATTTGCAGCATGAACTGTCCAAAAAGCATTTCTTCCCTTAGCTTTAGGGACACACGCCATTCGATTGACTTTAACTTGGCTACATGCATGCGTAGATTAAGCACGTGCATGTATTTGCAGGCTCATGGCCTTGCTCAGTAAAAGAGCAGCAGCAACAACATCTCTAATGGTAAATAAACTCATGAATTAAATCTCTGACTTTCCCTTTAAAAGTTCTTGCTTCCACTTTCTTTTTTTTCTTTCTCTTTTGCCTATGTTTCTTATCTCCATTTAGTTCTCTGCCCACAGTTAAACAACCCTATCAGTGCTTAAAACAAAACGAAAAACAATTTAAATGCAGTTGTGGGTCATGGTTATGAATGATCGATCTTTGTACTAGCATGGCTTCTATAGACTTTTTTAAAAAAACAAAAAGAACCACAAAAGTAATTCTAAAGCCTCGATAGATAGCTAGGTGAAAAGCTGGTAAAAGCAGTGAAGTATCTGAGCTTTACCATGACTTCTTAATTCAGTTTTGCAATACTCTCTGGACCTCAGTTTCCCCATATATCAACCCTTTATCTGCTTTTGTCTGTGTATATGCAAAATACTTCCAGCCAGAGACCACCTCTTATTGTGTGTTTTTATGGCTGATGCACAATGGGGCCCTGATCTTAGTTGCATGCTTTAAGCAATGCTTTTACATACATAGCTGCTTCTACAGAGGCAACAACTGAAACTGGCTTATAATGTGCTTGGACCACAGCTCTGTTTAACAGTGGCCACAGTTTTCAAATCTGAGTGCCTAAAATTAATTGCTTACTTTCATGTTTAGACACCAACATAAACTTGGCCTGATATCATAGATGCTGAGGACTGAAGCTAATGAAAACCCTAGGTGCTCTGCCCCTTTGGAGATCAGGCTGATTATAATTAAGCACCTAAACATGGACTCCAGAGGTTAATCTTGGGTATCCATGTTTGGAAACAGTAGGTAGAAATAGCCCATGGAGAAGGTACATGGTAGGAGGCTAAAGCAAACTGGGAGATCTGAAAAGTCTCTGACAAGACTATTTGCAGTTTTGTCTAGTACTCTCACAGCTCCTTAGGTCAGGGGCCTCGGCCTATCCCATAACAATCCTGCTTTCCTCAAACCGAGAAAAGGCTAATTGGAGTCCATTCTCCTTTTTTAAATTTTAATTCCTCTGGGTAGCTTTCTCACCTCATCTCCTTGCCTTCCATCTTCTCTCTTTGTTCCTCCAGCATTGCCCTCCTTTTCTTTTCATTCAGCTTGTCTCTCTCACTCATCTGTTTCCTTCTTGTCTCCTCCGTCCACCTACCTCTTCATCATAGATGGCACCCTCCCTGCTCCCAAAGTAGAAATGGTTCCATTTCCCCCTTTGCTTCATCCCTCCATCTTTCCTACCTCTTGGCTGTGCTGTGAGCTTGGGGGGGGGAGGAGTCTGGGTTGGTTAGCTGGCTGGCTGAGATCCTGGCTCAGACTCATTGCTGGCTTGTGCTGTCACTATAGGTCACAGTGTTTTGAGCACTTTGCTTTTCATAAATTCCTTTCTGCCTCCTTGCACTGACTCACATGAACTACTAACCTGAGGATTTAAAATGTGTCCCAGGTAAGATCTGTTCATGCCAATTGTTTCTCTGCACAAAGGAGTTGCAAGGGATAGAGGTGGGAGGAGGAAGTTATGTCCGCTTTGCAGGCTGCTGAAGAAGTGCTTGTGGAGGGGCAAGTGAATTATGCAAGAAGTTCCCAGTGTGATGGTGTCGTCAAGTTTCGTGCTTCTGTTTCAGTGGCAGATTTGTTTCTCATTGTCTTTGTGGTTTGGATGCACAGTGTAGTAATATTACACTGGGGTGGCTGCTGATGGATGTCTAACAAATCCTTCTCCCCCCTCCTTGTAAATGCAACTCTTCAGAATACAGAGATACAGTGTAATTTTACACTGGAGTGTTTGCTGACGGGTGCTTAACTCCCCTCCCCTCCATTAATGCAGCTCCTTAGAATACAGAAGGATAGTATAATTATGTGCATTTTCCTATCAAATTAAAGCTATTCCCATAACTGATAACATTTGCAGCCTAGCTAGTTTTGAGTCTTTGATAAGATAGAATTGGTGAGTAATCTTTTAGTATTTATTTTCTGACATTTGCAGGTTTCCCCGCACTATTGCTAAAATCTCAAACCTGAAACTTCAGTGCTAAAGACTATACACAGCGAGTGACTGTTCCTTCATTCTCTAGCTTATCAACTCTGTTTTAATAAAAATGTAAATATATGCATAATTTACATTTCATTAACTTTAGAAAGAACACTCATATTAAAAACCCTTTTTTGGGGGTTGGAGGATTAATTTCCCTGCCTGTCTTACAAAGAGCACCTGGGATACATAAAACCAAAAAATCTTTTTTTTTTTAATCTAATTTACTTGCTGCATTTTATGCTGCTTGCTTCGTGCATTTTTCAGTAGACAGTAAAGAGTTTCAAATTGTTCATGGTCACTTTCTAATCAATTTCTTTTCTAGATCTTGTATTTCAGCACAATGCTGTATTGCTTACATTGCAAATAAAGCAGAGGAATGTTTGGTTTTTGAATAAACGGTTCTCATTGGCTTTTAAATAGTGCATGAAAACAATCCGAATGGGCTTTGCATTTACAAAAAACAAACCAAATCTGACCTCTTTTAAGTAGGGTATTTGCTAGTCTGTTTTTTCTTTCAAATGCTATTTTCAGCTGCTTTTAAAAGTCTTTTTATTTATTTATTAATACATTAAGAGAACATTAAGGTAGCAAAATCAAACCCTCAAAAATCAGTAAATGTTGCCCATGTAGCTGTCATCTTCTTTGTACGTGCACATTATTGCCTGAATTTGCAAGACCTTATGTGCAACTTAATGGCATGTCAACACTTTGATTTAATGGGATGGTTTTTGAATGCCAGATCTGATCAATTCCAAAATTTCAGGTTAAATTCTGAACCTCCAATTGCACAGCTCTATTGATTTTGGTGAAAATTGGAGGGGAATCCTTGCAGTTGGTCACAGTTAGAGCCCAGAACCTTTGGGTCCACAGCCCAGGTCTTCTGTTACTTGAGCTCAAGTAATAATTGTAAGGAGAAAAAAAGTTGCTTTCTGTATGGACCAGTCACTAAACGGGGATGTGACACACTCTGCTAGTGGATTGCACGACTATTTGCCAGATGGCAGAGAAGTAGTTGGAATGAAGAACTGGGTTCAGTTCTTGGCTCTGGAGCAGTGTCTGGTCTGTTGATTAGCGCAACATATCAAGTATGTATGTCTGGCCCACTCATTCTGAATATTAGCATCATTAAGTGGATGAGACTTCAGTCATATTACAGACAGGGAGCTAGAATCTAGCCCCAGTTGTTTACCAGCATCACCTATAATTACAGCAGCACATAGAGGCTACAAGCAGGATTTTGGTCCCATTGTATTAAGCCATGTGCATGTCAAGTTGGTGGGATTCTATGCGGAATCAGTTGTAGGATTAAGGTTGTAAAGTAGAAGGACTGACCTGATTGCAGGTTTTGATAACAAGATATGAATTGTACTGTAAATAAAAGTAAGTTATACATTGTTGAGTCTCGCATGCCAGTGATTATTAATTAGTGGTGTGCGTTCCTGAATAGCAATAAAAGAATTGAGAATTTTGATGAAGGGTAGAAATAGGTCTTCTTTTCTGGGGGAAGGTGGGGTGGGGGTGGGATGGGTTAAAACTGCCTTAGTAAAATTACACAGTCCATTCAAATGCCCAGATGAAACACTACTGATCTTATAGGTTGGATTTAAGATCAAAGTTCAATTAGAAACTCCATTTGAACTTTTGTTGCTGTACAGTGTTTGGAATGTGTTTCATCATTATTTGAATAGCCTTATAGGGTCTAGGCTGAACATGTTTAGCACAAAGTCTCTGTGTTATCATAGAATCATAGAATCATAGGGTTGGAAGGGACCCCACAAGGTCATCTAGTCCAACCCCCTGCCAAAAAAAGCAGGACCACTCCCATTAGATCATCCCAGTCAGTGTTTTGTCCAGCTGGGACTTGAACACCTCCAGAGATGGAGATTCCACCACCTCCCTAGGCAACTTATTCCACTGCTTCACCACTCGCCTAGTAAGGAAGTTTTTCCTAATATCCAGCCTGGACCGCCCCAGCTGTAACTTGAAACCATTGCTTCTCGTTCTGCCCTCTGTTACTACCGAGAACAGTCGAGCTCCCTCCTCCTTGGAGCAACCCTTCAAGTAGTTGAAGGTTGCTATCAAATCCCCCCTCAGTCTTCTCTTCTGCAGGCTAAATAAGCCTAGTTCCTTCAGTCTTTCTTCATAGGGCTTGTGCTCCAGCCCTTTGATCATTTTGGTTGCCCTCCTCTGGACTCTCTCTAATTTGTCCATGTCCTTTTTGTAGTGGGGAGCCCAAAACTGGACACAGTATTCCAGATGTGGCCTCACTAGTGCAGAATAGAGGGGAATGATCACATCCCTTGATCTGCTGGTAACACTTCTTCTGATGCAGCCCAGTATGCCATTGGCCTTTTTGGCAGCAAGAGCACACTGCTGACTCATGTCCAGCTTCCCATCCACCATGACTCCCAGGTCCTTTTCTCCAGTGCTGCTATTTAGCTGATCACTCCCCAGCCTGTAGCAGTACATGGGGTTTTTTCGTCCCAAGTGCAGGATTTTACACTTATCCTTGTTGAACCTCATGAGATTCCTCTTGGCCCACTGCTCCAGTTTGTCTAGGTCTCCCTGAATCCTGTCCCTGCCCTCCAGGGTGTCTACCGTTCCCCCCAGTTTGGTATCATCTGCAAACTTACTAAGTGTGCAATCTATCCCATCATCCAGATCATTAATGAAAACATTGAACAGAACTGGCCCGAGGACCGACCCCTGGGGCACACCACTCGTTACTGCCTGCCAACTTGACATGGAGCCATTGATTCCTACACGCTGAAACCGTTGTTCTAGCCAGTTTTCTATCCACCTTACAGTCCATGCATCTAACCCATACTTCCTTAATTTGCCAATGAGAATGCTGTGGGAAACCGTATCAAAAGCCTTGCTAAAGTCAAGGTATATGACATCAACGGCTCTTCCCGCATCCACAAATCCAGTCATCTCATCATAGAAGGCGATGAGGTTGGTCAGGCATGATTTACCCTTGGTGAATCCATGCTGACTGTTCCTGATCACTCTATTTTCCTCCAAGTGTTTCAGGATGGATTCTTTGAGAAGCTGCTCCATGATTTTTCCAGGGATTGAGGTGAGGCTGACAGGTCTGTAATTCCCTGGATCGTCCTTTTTGCCTTTCTTGAAGATAGGTACTATATTTGCTTTTTTCCAGTCCTCTGGCACCTCCCCCGTTCGCCACGAGTTTTCAAAGATAATGGCCAACGGTACTGCTATCTCATCAGCCAGCTCCCTCAGCACCCTCGGATGCAGTTCATCCGGCCCCATGGACTTGTGCACATCTAGTTTCTTTAAGCAGTCCCTAACCTGACCTTCTGTCACCAAGGGCCTCTCTTCTTCTCCCCAGTCCCCCGTACCTAGTGTAGTGGGCTGGGAGCTGACCTTGCTTGTGAAAACTGAAGTAAAAAAAGCATTGAGCACTTCAGCTTTTTCCTCATCCTCTGTCACGAGGATGCCTGCCCCATTCAGTAAGGGACCTACACCATCCCTGATCCTCTTCTTGTTATTGATATACTTGTAGAACCCCTTCCTGTTATCCTTCACATCCCTTGCTAGTCGCAACTCCATTTGTCCTTTGGCCTTTCTGATTTTATCCCTGCAGTCCCGAGCAATGTCTTTATATGCCTCCTTAGTCATCTGTCCGAGCTTCCACTTCCTGTAAGCGTCCTTTTTATGCTTCAGCTCAGTGCAGAGCTCTCTGTTAAGCCACAGTGGGCGCCTTCCACATTTGCTGTGCTTTCTCCTTATCAGAATTGTATCTTCCTGTGCCCTTAGCAGGGTTTCTTTAAAATGCACCCAACTCTCTTGGACACCTTTCCCCTTCAGATCAGCCTCCCAAGGGATCCTGCCCATCAGTTCCCTGAGGGAGACAAAATCTGCTTTTCTGAAGTCCAGGGTCTGTGTTTTGCTTCTTTCCTTCTTTCCTTTAATCATCAACTTGAACTCAATCATTTCATGGTCACTGCTACCCAGGCTGCCATTGACCTCTACTTCCCTGATAAATTCTTCTCTATTTGTGAGCAGCAGATCGAGAGGCGCAAGGCCCCTCGTCGGTTTCTCCAGCATTTGTACCAGGAAGTTGTCCTCAACACTCTCCAGAAACTTCCTGGATTGCCTGTGCACTGCTGTATTGGCCTTCCAGCAGATGTCAGGGTAATTGAAGTCCCCCATGAGAACCAGGGCCTGTGCTCTAGAAACTTCTGTTAGTTGTACACAGAATGCCTCATCCACTTCCTCCTTCTGATCTGGTGGTCTGTAGCAGACACCTACCACAACATCCCCCTTGTTGCTCTCCCCTCTAAACTTAACCCACAGACTTTCAACTGGCTTGTTTCCACTTTCATAATGGAGCTCTGAGCAGTCATAGAGCTCCTTTACATATAGTGCTACTCCTCCCCCTTTCCTTCCCTGCCTGTCCTTCCTGAACAGTCTATACCCATCTATTGCAGAGCTCCAGTCATGCAAACTATTCCACCACGTCTCTGTTATCCCAATCATGTCATAGTTCTTTGTCTGCGCTAGTGCTACCAATTCCTCCTGCTTGTTTCCCAGGCTCCTTGCATTTGTGTATAGGCACCTAAGATACCCAGCTGATTGCCCTACTTTCCCATTTTGACATTCAATTCTATTGTATCTACCTCCCTGGATTTTCTTTTGGTGTTGACCTCCCCCACCTGCCTCAGGCATTAGGGCTTCATTAGAGCATCTAAGAAAGTTATTTGATTCCCCCTGCATGTTCCAATTATCCTCTCTTCTATCCCTGTAGTTACAGTCCCGGCACCCCCCAAGTTCCATCCCATCCCCCTGGTCTCCCACATAGTCACTTACCTGTGGGCTTTGGTCTCCTTCCCCCTTCAGACCTAGTTTAAAGCCCTCCTCACTAGGTCAGCCAGTCTGCGTCCAAATACGCTCTTCCCCTTCCTCGAAAGATGGAGTCCATCTCTGCCTAGCAGTCCTTCTTCCTGAAACAGCAACCCATGGTCGAGGAAGCCAAAGCCCTCCTGACGACACCATCTTCGCAGCCAAACGTTCATCTCCAGGATGCATCTGTCTCTGCTCAGGCCTCTACCCTTGACCGGAAGAATCGAGGAGAACACCACCTGTGCTCCAAACTCCTTCACCCGCGCTCCCAGAGCCCTGAAGTCACCTTTGATCTGCCGAGGATCACCTCTCGCAGTATCATTGGTTCCTACATGGATGAGAAGCATGGGGTAGTAGTCAGAGGGGCGGATGATTCTCGACAATCCCTCCGTAACGTCTCGGATGCGGGCACCTGGCAGGCAGCATACCTCTCGAGAGATCTTGTCAGGGCGACAGACGGGTGCCTCCGTCCCCCTCAGAAGTGAGTCCCCAACCACCACAACTCTACGTTTCCTCCTAGCTGTGGTGGCTGTGATCCTCCCAGCCTCGGGGGTGCATGGCCTCTCCTCTTCCACCTCCTTCACCGTCTCTAGCACCGCATAACGATTCTTCACCACAACAGAGGGTGGGTTGTGGGCAGGGGTGGAGCACTGCCTACCGCCAGAGGTAACCAGCTGCCAGTGTCCTCCCCCTGCCACAGGCTCCCCATCCAGCTCCAGTGTTGTGGCAGTAGTCTCTGGTACCTGGTCAGTGCCCTCCATCTTGCACTTCTCCTCGTGGATGCTGTCGAGGAACTTCTCCAGGGTGTGGATACTCCTAAGCCGAGACACCTCCTCCTGTAACTCTCCCACCTGCCTCCTGAGAGATTCCACCAGCAGGCACCTGTCACATCGATTCATCTCCCCAGCCAGATCGTTGGTGACAGGGAACTGCAGGCTGCAGTCCCTGCAAGTCCACACCAGGGTCTGGGGAGAGAGATCTATGGTCAGGATGTCTGTCTGGCTACAGGCACAGGTAGAGGAGACAGAAGGGGCGCTGGCAGCAGTGCAGCTCCTCTTCACCATCGTGGCCTCCCCAAACTCCCTCTCAAACTCCCCTGTTTGCTGTCCCCTGTTCGCAAGCTCCCTCTGGTTGTCTGTAAATTTCCTAAGGTTTGTCAGTCACTCTGATAATTGTGGCTGAGTAGTTCTCATGTAGCTATGTGTTTTATGGTAACATGAAAAGTCATATCATTTTTTTAAAAATACATATTTCCCCACTAGAATGTAGAGGAACAGTGACTGTCTTCAAGGATTTTTAAAAAAAATCTAACAGACTAGAAGAAGCTTTTTGATGGAAGACCTAATGAAATAATCTATGACACTATCACAGTATGAATATATAAGTATTCATGTCACTTTAATAAAGTAATTGAACATTGTTTACCTTCTTAACTTAAAAATTACTGAGAGGATTACACAGGCTGATATTTAAAAAATAACTTAGTAAAAGGTGACTATGCAATGGTAACTTACCATAGCTCGGATATCTTATTCTAACTAACATCCACATTATGAATGGTCTGTAAAATTTCATTTAAAAACAAAAGCTTTTAAAAAATCAATGCACCAAAAAGATCGTAGTTACTTGCTGTTTTTCATTAAATAAAAATGTTGCTGCTGGAAGATGTGCAGATAGGCAATGTGCTACTGTTCACTCTAGCATTTGCTCAGCCCCTGTGCAGAGAGGCTTTCAAAGGATATGGAGAGGTGCATCACACTCTGTAGTGTGAGCACACCTCTGCTGTGGTCATAATGGGTTGAGCATGAAGATGGTGAGTAGGCGGATGGTGGACAAAAGTTGCAGAAACTGGCAAAGGCTTTTGGTGCCCTAAGCAAACTATGACTTTAGTGCCATGCCCTCCCATTCAATATAGAGACGCAATATATTAATAAATTTTTGGGGAAAAAATCACTTCCATCTAATTTGACAATCCTTAAGTCCTGGACCCCTAGGTGACCGCCTAGTTCACACATACAGTTTGACTGGTGCTGCACGCTGTGTTGGATTTATGCCCTGAACACAGGTGATGTGTATAGGATTTTCAGTTACTTAAGTGCTAGGTGCCGTGGCTTACACAAGAGTTCTGAAACATTGTACTTGGCAGAAGCTGAGATCAGGACCATTTATTCACTGTCTCATACTGTCTGTTGGGCACAGTCTATCTATCGGCCCATCAGGCTAAAGCAGACTAAGGTCAGAAGGGATCAGTGTGGTGACCTAGACTGATCTCCTGTACAATGCAGGCCACAGACCCTCACCCACCCACTCCTGTAATAAACCTCTAATCTAAGACTGAAATATTACATTCCTCCAATCATGGTTTAAAGAGTTTAAGATATAGAGAGTCCACCAGCAAGTGAAGTGTGCCCCCTGCTACAGAGGAGGGCAAAACCCCCCTCAGCATTTACCAATCCACCCTGGGGGAAAACTCCTTCCTGACTCCAAATATGGCAATCTTGTGGGCAAGACTCACTAGCCAGACACCCAAAGAATAAATCTCAGTAATAACTCGGAGCCTACCATATCAAATGTCACATCTTAGGTCACTGACTATTAGTGGTGGATATGCCAAAGATCAGTCAACTGTCAAACTCAGCTGTCCCATGATGCTACCCCTGCCATAAATTTATCTAGCTCAGGTCTGAGGCCACGTAGGGATTTTTTGCCCCCACCCCCACCCCCTTGGAAGGCTATTCCAGATCTTAACTCCTTTGATGGAAGAAACCTGTGTCTAATTTCAAGTCTTGTCTTCCTGGTGGCCATATTATATCCATTTGTTCTTTTGTTCTCATTGGGACTGAACTTAAATAATTCCGCTCTTTCCCTGACACTTATCCTTCTGATGTATTTACAGAGAGCAAACATATCGCTCCTCAACCTTGTTTTGGTTAGGCTAAACAATCCATGCTTTTTGGGATTCCTCTCATGAGGTAGGTTTTCCATTCCATGGATGTTCTTTATAGCCCTTCTCTGCATCTGTTCCATTTTGAATGAATCTTTCTTAAATATGGGGGGCCAGAATTGCACACAATATTTCAGATGAGGTCTCATCAGTATCTTGGAGAATGATACTAACACTTCCCTATCTCTGGAAATACCTTGTCTGATGCATCTTAGGACTACTCTTAGGACTACATTAGCTCCCCTCTCCCCATCACATTGGCAGTTCATAGTCATTCTGTGATCAACTAGTATGCCCAAGTCATTCTTCTCCTCCATCATTTCCAACTGATGCACTTTCAGTTTATAAGAAACATTTTTGTTTAGTTCCTAAATGCATGACCTTGCACATCCCACTATTAAATTTCATGCTATTTCTATAATTCCAGTTTACAAGTTCATCCAGTTTTTTCTCTATGATATCCTGATCCTTCTGTTTATTGGCAACACCTCCAGTTTTGTGTCTTCTGCAGACTTGATTAGCACATGCCCATTTTTTGTGCCAAGGTCAGTAATAAAAGGTGGGTCCCAAGACTGATCCCTGAGGAACTCCACAGATAACCTCCCTCCAGCCTGCCAGTTCACTTTTCAGTATGATCCATTGTAGTCTCCCCTTCAACCAGTTTCTTAATCACTTTCTAGTTTTCATATTAATCCCCATCTTTTCCAGTTTAACTAATAATTCCCCATGTGGAACCACTTCAAATGCCTTACTGAAATTGAGGTAAATTAGATCCAGTGCATTCCCTTTGTCCCCAAAATCGGTTAATGTCAAAAAAGGAGATCAGGTTGGTCTGGCATGTTCTCCCTTTTGTAAAACCGTGGTGTTACCCCCACCACACACTATTTTTTAACCTTAGTGAAGTAAGTAAAATTGCATTATTGCTGTCTCACTACCCTCATTTGCACACTTGCAGGATCAAATATCCAGGTAGATTTAAAGGCAATAATGACTTGTTAGACTACTATATAAGTTGTGATATACAAGATTGGGTTGTAAAGTACTTGAAATTGCATCACACCTCATGATGGATTGAGAAGCAAGTAACTTGTGTTTTTTTGCCTAACTTTCTTTGAGAATCAGTAAGAGTGAACATAGTTCAGGACTTTTGCATAATTTATATTCTGTGTAATACATTTATATATGATAGATATAGGATGACAAATGCCTAGGTATTATCTTGGGAAGGCTATTTTTTTTTTGACTTGCTGATGGTTGTGAAGGCAATTTTTTTTTTGACTTGCTGATGGTTTAGATTATTGATAAAATGGGACAATGATTTCTTTGGAGCCACAACAGGTGTAGTGCTAACTGAGACTGTCCTGTCAATGTGACTTCTAATATTTTAAGCACAAAACTTGGAATCTAAAAACGTGACACTGACTTTTTTTTTTAAAGTTGCTATTTGATCCACATGTTAAATTACTCTATTTGGTTGCTTCCAGTTCTTTGAACCAGTAGACAATACTTTGGGCTAAGGGTCTGTACTCTGATTAATGCTTGTATGCATAACTCTTGGGTAGCACCAAGCCACGACATTTCAGATTTGTGATGGTGAAAGGTCCTCATGCGCACCAGCACTTCAGGGCGTTGACAAAATGACTTGTGAACTAAAGCCCCTCTGATTCCACACAAGGGATATTTACTCTGGATTCATTTTGAAAGAGAGCCAAGGAAAACACTGTAGTTAAAACAAACAACCAGAAAAAATACAATTTATGTTAAATATTGAGGCTATATAAAACCATTTTATTTAAAACAAAAATGACTACAAAAATTGACACAGAGCTGTCCAAACTTATAATCCCCAAAGTACGATAGTTAGGATAAAGACAAACCGTAAGATGAACCACTGTGTACTAAATGGTCAGAGAATGAGAGAAACTTGGTTATCACTTCAGATAAAATAACAGAAGTAGAAAAGATCTAGACCAGATCCTGCCCATAGAGAATTCTCCAGGGTTTTGTCTAGGTTCACTTAAATTACTTGAGTGCTAGTCTACAACACAGCCACTTCAGTGGTGCAGCTGCAGCAATGAAACTGTGCAGCTTTGGTGCATCTGTTGGCGATGCTTTATGCTGATGGGAGAAAGCATTATAAAACCATCTCTGGGAGAGGTTGCAGGTATGTCAGTGGATGTAAGCTGACCACATCTGCACTTAAATTGGTACAGTTTATGTCAGTTGGGGGGGGTGAGATGGATGGCTTATTTACACAGCTGAGTAGCATAAGTTACACCAATGTAAATGGAAGTACGTACAAGTGCTAAAGCGGTGATACTTCCATTGGGAAACTATTCCATATGACTTATAGAACTCACTCTGACCCATATGTCCCTAAATTAGTCCTTGTTTTATTTGTTAAGGTCTGGCAAGTCACCTTGTGGATGGTACTCATGACTTCTATTTAACCCCCCAAACTAGTGGTTATCAGCCTTTTGTAGATCATGACACATTTGGTGGCATATTGCAATCCTATAGGACACCAGCCTCCTCTCCCCCTCACCTTCCAGGCCAAATCCAGCCATCTCCCTGGCTCTCCATGACATGCTTGTCACTGTGTGGTGATGCAGTAATGTGTCCTGACACAGTGGTTGAGAACCACTGCCCTAAACCACTTTAAACATTTTATCTTCCTCCTTTTGAAGTTGTACCCGTCATACAAGAGTGAAGATCTTGAGCTTGAGGTCAGTGGTGCTGCGACAACATACCCAATCTGAAATTAGGGTTCAAATGCAGTTTACTGGGCAAGTGTCAAATTCAAGTGTGATATCAACCAACTGATTTTAATTAGAGGATTGGCAAAATATTTTTATTTTTTTATACTGCCTTGCACTTAAATTGCAAAGATACCCAAAGGACTATCCCTCAGTGCAGGATAGCTGGATCACAATGCATTTTGACCCTTACTTCATGCCCCCAAATGCCTGCTCCCTTTGACTTTTCTCCCGGACTCTGCGTGCTGTGAGCAGGAGGTGCGTAGAATCTGTTGTGTTCACTTTATGGCTCTCAAACTCCTCCTGCTCTGGAAGAATTCCCACATGAATGGCTTTACATCTTCTGGCTCTTCTATGCTATAGGATTGGCATTAAAGTGGTGGGGATATCTCCCAGAATGATGGCTAGTGTGTTCCTGAGAAGGGAATCAGGGAGAGAATAGAGATTGAAACAAGATGGGTAAGAAGAGCTCAGTTGAGCTGGAAAGAAGATGTGAAAGAAAATAGGATGAGTGGGAGTGGAAATCAGATATTAGAGAAGGGGGAGGTAAAGATAAAGGTGAGAAACAGGACAGAAAAATCTTTCAAAAGATATTTCTCATGTCAGTCACAGCCAAGAACCCAGCTTACAGGACAGTAGACTGACACATCAACAAGGATCTTGAGTATTGGGGGATTCCTGGATTTTGTGAAATGAGATAGGATAGCTAAGAGTGAAGCCATCAAACAAAAAAGGAGGAAGTTGAAAGAGAGGGAGAACGTGACTTAAAATGCTTTTAAATGCTCTATAGAATCATAGGGTTGGAAGGGACCTCATAGGTCATTTAGTCCAAACCCCTGCCAGAGGCAGGACCACTCCCACTAAACCATCCCAGTCATGGTTTTGTCCAACTGGGCCTTAAACACCTCCAAAGATGGAGATTCCACCACCTCCCTAGGCAGCTCATTCCAATGCTTCACCACTAGCCTAGTAAAAAAGTTTTTTCTAATATCCAGCCTTGACCTCCCTAACTGTAACTTGAGACCATTGCTTCTCGTTCTGTCCTCTGTTACTACCGAGAATAGTTGAGCTCCCTCCTCCTTGGAGCATCCCTTCAACTAGTTGAAGGTTGCTATCAAATCCCCCCTCAATCTTCTCTTCTGCAGACTAAATAAGCCTAATGCTCTCTGTCTTTCCTCATAGGGCTTGTGCTCCAGCCCTTTAATCATTTTGGTTGCCCTCCTCTGAACTCTCTCTAGCATGTCCCTGTCCTTTTTGTAGTGGGGAGCCCAAAACTGAACACAGTTTTCTAGATGTGGCCTCATCAGTGTAGAACAGAGGGGAATGATCACATCCCTTGATCTGCTGGTAACACTTCTCTTGATGCAGCCCAGTATGCCATTGGCCTTTTTGGCCACAAGAGCACACTGCTGACTCATATCTAGCTTCCCATCCACCATGACCCCCAGGTCCTTTTCTACACTGCTGCTACTCAGCTGAATGTTCCCCAGCCTGTAGCAGTGCACTGGGTTTTCCTGTCCCAAGTGCAGGATTTTACACTTGTCCTTACTGAACCTCATAAGATTTCTATTGGCCCACTGCCCCAATTTATCTAGGTCTCCCTGAATCCTGTCCTTGTCCTTCAGTGTGTCTACTGGTCTCCCCAGCTTGGTGTCATCCGCAAACTTACTGAGAGTGCAGTCTATTCCATCATCAAGATCATTGATGAAAATGTTGAACAGGACCCACCCCTGGGGCACACCACTCGTGACTGGTTGCCAGCTAGACATGGAACCATTGATTCCTACACGCTGAAACTGTTGATCTAGCCAGTTTTCTATCCACCTTATAGTCCACCTATCCAACCCATACTTCCTTAATTTGCCAATGAGAATGCTGTGGGAAACTGTATGAAAAGCCTTGCTAAAATCAAGGTATATCACATCAATGGTTCTTCCTGCATCCAGAAAACCAGTCATCTGATGATGGAAGGAAATGAGATGGTCAGGCATGATTTACCCTTGGTGAATCCCTGCTGACTGTTCCTGATCACTTTATTTTCCTCTAAGTGTTTGAGGATGGATTCTTTGAGAATCTGCTCCATAATTTTTCCAGGGATTGAGGTGAGGCTGACAGGTCTGTAATTCCCGGGATCCTCCTTTTTCCCTTTCTTGAAAATACGTACTATATTTGCTTTTTTTCCAATCCTCTGGCACCTCCCCTGTTCTCCATGAGTTTTGAAAGATACTGGCCAGCGGTGCTGCTATCTCATCGGCCAATTTCCTTAGCACCCTGGATGCAGTTCGTCTGGTCCCATGGACTTGTGCACATCCAGCTTCTTTAAGCAGTCCCTAACCTGACCTTCTGTCACCAAGGGCCTCTCTTCTTCTCTCCAGTCTGCCATACACATGATAGTGGGCTGGGAGCTGACCCTGCCTGTGAAAACTGAAGCAAAAAAAGCATTGAGTAGTTCAGCTTTCCCTTCATCCTCTGTCATGAGGATGCCTGCCCCATTCAGCAAGGGACCTACATCATCCGTGATCCTCTTCTTGTTATTAACATACTTGTAGAACCCCTTCTTGTTATCCTTTACATCCCTTGCTAGCCGCAACTCCATTTGTCCTTTGGCCTTTCTGATTTTATCCCTGCAGTCCCTAGCAATATCTTTATATGCCTCCTTAGTCATCTGACCAAGCTTCCACTTCCTGTAAGCTTCCTTTTTATGTTTAAGCTCAGAGCAGAGTTCTCTGCAAAGCCATTCTGGGTGCCTTACATGTTTGCTGTTCTTTCTCCTAACTGGAATGGCAACTTCCTGTGCCCTTAGCAGGGTTTCTTTAAAATATAACCAACTCTCTTGGAGTCCTTTCCCCTTCAGATTAGCTTCCCAAGGGATCCTGTCCATCAGTTCCCTGAGGGAGCCAAAATCTGCTTTTTTGAGGTCCAGGGTTTGTGTTTTGCTTTTTTCCTTCCTTCCTTTAATCAGCATCCTGAACGCAACCATGTCATGGTCACTATTGCCTAGTTTGCCATTTACCTGTACCTCCCTGATCAGTTCTTCCCTGTTTGTGAGCAGGAGGTTGAGAGGTGCAAGGCCCCTAGTTGGTTCCTCTAGCATTTGTATCAGAAAGTTGTCCTCAATACTCTCTAAAAACTTCCTGGATTGCCCATGCACTGCTGTATTGGCCTCCCAGCAGATGTCAGGGTAATTGAAGTCCCCCATGAGCACCAGGGCCTGTGATCTAGAAGCTTCCGCTAGTTGTCCATAGAACACCTCATCCACCTCCTGCTTCTGGTCTGGTGGTCTTTAGCAGACACCCACCACAACATCCCCCTTGTTGCTTTCCCTTCTCAATGTAACCCACAGACTTTCTATTGGCACGCTTCCACTTCCATGATGGAGCTCTGAGCAGTCATAGAGCTCTTTTACATATAACACTACTCCTCCCCCTCTTCTTCCCTACCTGTCCTTCCTGAACAGTTTATACCCCTCCATGGCAGAGCTCCAGTTGTGCAGACTATCCCACCATGTCTCTGTTATTCGAATGATATCATAGTTCCTTGTCTGCGCTAATACTACCAATTCTTCCTGCTTATTTCTCAGGCTCCTTGCATTAGTATATAGGCACTTAAGATACCAGGCTGATTTCCCTACTTTGTCATTTTGATTTTCAGTGCTGTTACATATACCTCCTTGCATTTTTTCTTGGAGTTGTCCTTCACCACTCTCCTCACGTATTAAGGCTTCAGCAGAACACTTAAGACAATTATTTGATTCCCCTACCATGTTCCAACAACCTTCTCTTTTATTCCTGGTGCTACAGTCCCAGCACCCCCCAAGTTCCATCCCCTCCCCCAGATCTCCCACATTGTCAGTTAGCGTTCCTGGAAGAAGGAACTCTTAACTAATGAAAACTTTATCCCCATGCTTCGCATTACTCTGTGGGTGATGTAAAGATCCAGCTACATCTGTTATACTTTTTTTGATTTGTTCTTCTCACCCCCTTGCATTTATTTTCATTCCGTTCTGTAAGTTCACCCATCTTTGAAGCATCTGAGGAAGTGAGATTTTCTCCCATGAAAGCTCATGCGAAGAATAAATCTGTTAGTCTTAAAGTGCCAAATGACTCCTTGTTTTTTTTTTCTTAAAATTGTGACTTCATTTGAAAATGTACTGAAGTTTCTTTGCTAACATCATGGAAACTCTGTCATCTTATACAGTGCTGAAGCTAGAAATATGAGGTGCTAAGTTAAGCATAATAGGTGACTTACTTGGTGTCTCTTAAGGGAGATTTCTTTCATTTTTAAAGACTTTTTTTATTGTTGTCAAAAAGAAAAAACAGTCTTTTAAAGTTTTTCTTTGACTTTTCCATGTTGCGTTGACTATGGACATGGCATTGCATCACACTCTGATTGTATATGTGCTTTGAGGTACAATGTTCCAAAGGGGTAGCTGTGTTAGTCTAGTTATGTAAAACAAACAAAGAGTACTGTGTCACTGAAAGACTAACACATTTATTTATTGCATGATCTTCAAAGCATCTGACAAAGTGGGATTTTCCTCCATGGAAGCTCATGCAATAAATAAATGTGTTCTAGTTTTTCAGTGCCTCAGGACTCCTTGTGTGTTTTTCAGGTACAATGTAACCTGTGATTTAAAACTCTCCTGCTAGTTTAGAAAAATTCAAGTTAATATTTTGTCTGGTATTGATAGAGAAAAGCCTTGTGCCATGACAGGACTGTGCTCTGCTTTTGTCAACCTCATCTTAACATGAGGGCTAATTTCAACAATTGTGATGGACATTAAACTTAAGTAAGGTGTCCTGTGGCACTTAAAGACTAACAATGTGTTTATTGCATCTGATGATGTGGGATTTTCTCCCATGAAAGCTCATGTGATAAATAAATTCGTTAGTCTTTAAAAATGCAACTAGACTCCTTGGTTGTTTTGCTGAACTAGACTAACATGGCTACCCTTCTGGAACATCTCATAATGTTCCTTTAACACAGGGCTATCAAACTTTATTAAGTGTGTGTATGGGGGGAGGGCACATTGGAGGGCAGGACACCTGACAAGGGCCATGTGTCTGCACAGGCTCCCCAACCCTTTCCCCTGCCACATTCAGAGTGGCATGAACTCCCCTTTTCCATCCACTATGACATGGATTTGGACACCTTCCTTTTTCCCTGTCCTATTGGCTCCCCTTCCCTGCACTGGCTCCCAGACCTCTCCTGCTGTAGACCCCTGCAAGTCTGCAGATATCCGTGGACCATTTCTTGTGGATGCAGATCGGATACGGATCCACATATTTTTATATACGCAGAGCTAGAGCCCTGCAAATTCGCGGATATCCGCCTTATATTTGCATCGGCGGCTACAACGCGGATATCTGCGGACCATTTCTTGTGGATGCAGCTTGGATATGGATCCACTTATTTGTATCTGTGCAGGGCTCTATCCTCCTGGGTAGCTTCCAGACACCTCTTCCCCTTCCCTTTCCACCTCCTCTGTCATGTGGCAGTAGGCAATCAGTCTGTCACAGTCATGGGGACAAATAGGCTGGGCTCCTACCTCCCCACCCATCACCATCAGTCATTCAGCATGACTAATAAGGAGTCCTGTGGCACTTTAAAGTTATTTATTGCATGAGCTTTCATGGGAGAAAAATCCAACTTCATCATATGCTTTGAAGATGGGGGATGTTGGTTTTTGGTTGGACCCAGTCCCAGCTGGCCTTTGATTGGCCCATTCCCATGTGGGCGCCTGTTACTATTTTTCTTTTTTGTGATTTGTGCAATGTGCTGTCAATCAAATTAGCATGCTGACTGACTAACAGTGAACAGTTAGGGTGGGGGGTGGTGCGGGGGATTTCCAGGACCTTAGCCCAGCCCAGCCCAGCCCAGCCTAGCCTAGCCTGTTGTGACTGAGACTCTGGTTGGTTGGCAGACTACAGCAGAGCTGAGCTGGGATTGGGTGGAGCACTTCCTTTGTTCCCCTGTGCCATGACTAGGATCATGTGAATGAGCCAGAAGCAAGTCTATGCCTGCTCTGCCAGTGTTAGCCTATCTTTGCTGTTCACTGCTGCTGCAGAGAGCTCCCAAGCACAGTCCAGGCAGCAGCTCTGCAGGCTGGATTAGTGCCCTTGGTTGGCCTGATCTGGCCAGCAGGCCTTAAGTTTGACACCCCTGCTCTAAGGCATCTGCAAGGTTGTTTGTTACAAGATCATGGTGGTTGTGCAAATGAAATATAACCACTTTCTTTTAGACATTCCTTTACTGCAATGTGGAGGACAGAGGGAGAGACTACTGAATATGAAACAATGCTAGCATTCCTGTAGTACCTCAGATCACTTCTGGCTTCTGTAGTACTGTTCAGAAGCACCAAGACTAAGTGCTATTTTGTGAGGGGTAGTTTAGTTCTAACCTGCAAAACATAGGCTAAGGTGCTCAATCTGCTGCCATTAACAACGTGCCCATGTAAGTGTAGTTGTATGTACATTTTATTATCTTGTTGATAGCTTGTTTTATTGCTGAGAATATTAAACTCTTTGCACAATGGGATTAGTGATGGTAATTCTAAATTTTACCTGGGTGGTATCTGTAACGAAGAACATCTAGATAACAGGCAGAGTTCTGACTATTTGTATCCTGCATACACTCTGCAAAAACTGGGAATGCGTTAAGCAAGGTATGACCTTTTATGACATCAATATTTCAAAATTATAGTAATTCCTATGAGATGGCATTTTAGGTACCAATAGAAGGGTCATAATTTACTGAGAATGAAAGCAATGTGTATATGTCAGATTTGTTTTGGAATTTATGAGTATGTTTGATACATGTTCCAAAGGGACAGCAAAACAAACGAGAGTCCTGTAGATGTTAAAGACTAGCAAATTCATTTATTGCATGGGCTTTTGTGGGAGAAAATCCCACTTTGTCAGACACTTTGAAGATGGGGGAACTTACAGAATGGGAGGAAATGAATGTAGGGAACTGTAAAGTGTGGGATCAGGTCACATTGTGGTGTGACCTGATCCCATGACTGAAACTTCTCTGCATTCATTACCTCCCATTCTGAAAGTTTCCCTCATCCTCAAAGTGTCTGAAGAAGTGGGATTCTCTCCTATGAAAGCTCATGCGATAAATAAATCTGTTAGTCTTTAAGTGCCACAGGACTCCTTGTTTCTGATGCTGTTTTAAGAAGTCCTTAAATTAAAAGACTTTTCCCCTTGCAGCTGAAGTAAACTACTTATGGTTAGATATTTTCACCTTTTTCCTTCAAGCTTAATTCCTGCACCCCCTGCTCCTGCAGCTCCTCTCAGCAAGCAATTAAACTAAGAATATATGTGTGGTTTTTTGGTTTGGTGTTTTAAAATTGCATTAGTTTAATGAAAAAATCAGTTAATGATCTAACTGTAACTAATGTATATGTATAATTATACTTCATTGCATTAACACTCTTTCACATGTTATGAATTGGTTTCCTAGAGGAAATTGAAAAGTAGTATTTTGGGTGGATGGCTGAAATGTTAAATCTTAACAGTGGAAGTTAGAGGTATATTGTACTCCTAGGCAGAAAAACATTATTAATTATGTAACATGCTGGTTAGAAAAAAAGAGCAGGGCTTTAAATTTGATTGTTCTTCATGTCACAATTTACCAAAGCTATCTTTGGGGAAATCTAGCATTCTAGATGAGAACCAGTTCATCTGAAAACAACTTGAGAGCCCGTTAGAGGTCACAGTACACTATTTGCTTTTAATTTTTAAAAGTGGTGGTGGTGCATGTTGGGTATTGGCCTTAATTATTTTTTAAGATGAATTATAATTTAATAAAAATCAATAAATATTGGCTTACTTGTTTGGCTTGAGCTTACCTGAGGTTATCTGGTCTTCTGAGAGAAGCCAATATCGTGCATTTTTAAGTTTTAATTAGTATTCTATTATGATAAGTCAGCTACAGTGCCAAATAGTATATGACAATACAACAGAACATGTCTTTAAGAAGTAGAAATTTGCATGCCTCTTGCACTGAGGTGTGTAGTCTTAGCCAAGTTCTATTCATCTTAGGTATCAGTCATTATTTACAAATGCACTAGCTTAATTGTCACCCATTTATTTAAAATTTTAATATCATTTGCCTATTTTACTAAGAGTGATTGCTGAACTTCTCAAAAATTGTCAAACTGGCATTACATTGCAGTGTAATGCTTTGAATGTAAACTATATAATGTAATATTTTCTATCCCATTCTTCATACTTGTGAAAATTTATTTGCTCGTTTGACTGCTTTTGAGCATTGCACTAGAGTTTTGATTGAGGTGTCCACAAGAATGCTCAGACATTTTTCCTCCCTTAAGTGTGTATGTAATTTAGAATATAGCTATATACAAGAAGTTCAAATTAGTCCTTCAGAGGTGCATTACGGTGCAACTGTCAACTGAATTTTACATACCTCTGGCCTGCTGACACCATGGCTCTAACAAGTGTGTCTGAAGTCCTTTTAGTTTTCTCTAGTCTTGAATAACCTAAATTTTGTTACCTGCAGATTTTGGTACCTTTTTTTCCTTTTCTAGATTACAGATAAATCCATTAAATAATATTGATCATAATATAGAACCATGGGCGGAGGCCACTGTCAACCTTTTGCCATGTTAAAATTTGAGCAATTACTGTTTTTATTCCCTTAGCCAATTTCTGATCCATGTTAGTATTTTTCCTCTTACCTTGCATCTATTCCTTAATAGTATCTTTGAAAATTTTTTGTCATCGGCCTTTTGAAAGTCCAAATAAACTGCCAATCAGTTCATCTCTGATCACTATTTTGTTGCCAAATTCAATGAATTCCAGTAGATCAGAAAACCGTAATGTGTCTTCAGAAAAGTTCTTGTGGTTTGCATAGATGTTTTGTTTGTTTTAATTATTGTTTCAATCACCTTTTCAAATAAGGCTTACTGATCTGTAGTTTCTAGGAGAACTTCTAATGCTTTTTTAAAATAGAAGATACAGAAGTTGTTACTGTTCAGTATACTGATTAGCTGATTTTAATGAGATGAGATATTTTAATGGCTCAGCCACTCCACTCTCAAATTTCAGAGTTCTTGACATCTGGTCCTTGGTATCTGACTCTTTGTTGATCAACTTATTGGTCAGTTTCAGCACCAACTCTTTAGATACCTGTTTCTGGCATAATTTATCTTTATTTCCCAAAGTGTAACAGCCTTTGCTGGCTCTCCCCTAGTTGCTGTTTTAAATAATCCTGCCATATGTTTAGTTATGGGTGATGTCAAGCCTATTCCTCTGCATGCATGAACCTTTCCTTCCCTCTCAGAGTTCCCTTAAGGGGCTTATGTTTAGACAATCTCCCCCCCACTCCTGCCATTGATTGCACTTTTGAAATTTCTCCATGACCCTGCCAGGGGCATTGCGGGACAGCAAAAAGACCTGCGGCACAGCCACCCCTCCTTCCAGGTTCCAATGGACTAATTTGCCAGTGTAGACATATCCAGTGTGGTGAGAGTTGATGAGTGGAGGGGCTGAACTGGTGGAGGATGGGGCCTGAACTGAGTAGGGGCTGAATTAAAGGGTTTGGTTAGGGACAGACCTATGGGGTCAAGGGGACAGGAGTAACTGCTGAGAGGGAGAGGGGCAGAGGTGGAGATGATAACAGGTCCTGCCCCCGGGGACAAGTTATGATGCATGCTGAGTGGCGATTTGTGAAGCACAGACAACATATTTTAGCGATGGAAGCATGAACGTGTCTACTTACCATTATTAGAAAGCAATGCACACATTGTCTTTTCTGTTGAACTTTGATAAACATTTAGAAAATGAAATAGTGTTCAAGCACTATTTGACAAGCCCAATCCTTGTTAAAAGTTAGAGCTGATTACTAATGCTTGTAACTCTTAGGCAGAGCCTACACCTTCAAGTAAAACATCTGTCTCCTGCCCACCCCCTCTTTTCTCTCTCAGCTGAGAATCAATCTGGCATCTGAACTTCGTGCCTAGTGACAATTTCCAAAGAGGTAGCTGTGTTAGTCTATTTTAGCATAACAAACAAGGAGTCATCTGGCAATTTTAAAGACTAACAAATTTATTTCTTGCATGAGCTTTTAGGGGAGAAAATCCCACTTCATCTGACACTTGAAGATGGGAAACTATAGAGTTGGAGCAAAATAAATGCAGGGGAGTGTAAGTCATAGGATCAGGTCAGACTCTTAGAGCAAATCAGAGCAGTAGTTTGGATTCAGACAGCTTCAGAGAGAAACTAGGGTTAGAATTCATATGTAGATTTGCCACCATCAACTATGGGCTCAACAGACTATGGGCTTTTCTCACAAGAGGTAACTGTTGTTTTTCGTTCCATCCCACCTACTTGCTGTATTTCACTGTTTGAATCCAAACTACTGGTTTGAACAGTCTGATCTGATCCTATGACTTACACTTCCCTGCATTTATTTTGCTCCCATTCTGTAGTTTCCCATCTTTAAGCATCTGACGAAGTGGGATTTTCTGCTACACAAGGTCATGCAAGAAATAAATTTGTCAGTCTTTTAAAGTGCCACCAGACTTCTTGTTTGTTTTTTTTCCCTGCCTAGTGAGTTCAGTTTACTCATTCCAACTAATGACTAGATTAGTAAAATTGCATATTGCTTTCTATCAACTGGGAGTGGGGGAGTGTTGGGAGAATTCAGGGAGGTGTCTGGTGTGGGGGGGGGGAAGGGAGGGGGGATCTATGGAAATCCCTGGCAGTTACATCTATCAGCGCTTGTCTTTCTGTTGCAGACTGGGACTGACACACCTGCTCCGAGTCCATACTCTCCTGTGGTGGTTGTGGGATGCTTGTTCTAAAAACAGGAGTGAGCTCTTTTTATTTTCATGGAAGTAGGTGCTAGGAAGGCACCCTGCGGTTTCCACTAAGGAGTCATCCACAGGCGTAACAGATGAGGGCATCTGTATCAGCCCTGTCTGTAGGGACCTACTGTGAACTGTTGGCCATAGAAAAGTATGTGTGGGGGGGTATATGGGGCACCCCTGCTGCAGTGATAGTAGGGGCAAGGATCACTGCATTTTTTAATCCACTGCTGACTGCCTCCCAGGGTGACAGCATCCAGCCCCAGCATGTTCCCTCAGCAGCATGGGGGCCAGGCAGGGACAGAAACTGGCTTCTCCTACTTCTGCTCCCATCCTGGTCCCAGCACAGTCAGTCTGCTCAGGAGGCTGCAGGGAAAGGGGCTTAGAACTGAGATCCTCCCTCCTTTTTATTGCCCTGGCTGGCCCTTCCAGGATCTCCTCCCCAGTGAGACTCATTCCCAGCCCATTCTTGGGGCTGGTTCAATACCTACAGGAGCTTAGCTAAGCATTGCAGCAAGAGCATGGCTGTGTCCATGCCTGGAGGCAGCCAAGGAGACAGTAGCCAGCCCCAGCAGGTCCCCCCAGCAGCACAGTGGCCAGGCAAGGGCAAGAACCTGTGTTTCCTCCCTTTGCTCCTCCCCTGGTCCCAGGACAGTCAGTCTGCCCACGAGGCTGTTGGGAAAGGGGCTGAGAACCAGGATCCTTCCTTCCCCTTATTGCCCCAGCTGGCCTTTCCAGGATCTCCTTCCCCATCCCAGTGAGACTCAGTCCTGGCCATTCCCGGGGCTGGCTCAAGTCCATGCAGGCACTCAGCAGAGCATTGCAGAGCTCAGCTTTGTCCGTGCTTGGGGGCAGCAGCCCCAGAAGCAGAAATGGGGCAAGGAGGAGCTGTGGACAGGGCTGGCTCTCCAAGCCCTAAGATGACCTTAGTCCCCACCGGTGCTGCTGGAGCAGGAGGGATCCACCCCTACCCTGCTGCTACCCTGAGGCTTTTCTGCACAGGGCAGCCTCTCATCACACATGTTCCCAATTCCCCGGTTGCACTGCCTGCCCCCCCTTGGCTGATCTCTGGCCATGCTGCTGGCCTGACCCAGAGGCTGCCACCCAACGCCCCTCCCTTGGCCAGCCCTGCCCTCATGACCCTGACCCAGGGCCTGCTCATCCCTCCCCCCAGCTGATCTCCAGCCTTGCTGCCAGTCCAGCCCTGGGCCTGCCACCCGGCACCACACTTGACCACCCATCCCTGGCCTCGCCACCCGGATCCAGAGCCTGCCAAATTCTGCCTGCCCTCTAGCTGATCCCCGGCCTTGCCGGTGGGCTGAGCAGGAGCAGCTTAGCTCCGCCCTCACAGGCAGATATGCTTCTGCGCATCTGCTGTCAAAGAAATTTCATTTGGGGCACTGCTGGGGAGATTCGAGGCACGAGCCCTGTGTGTCCAGTGTCAGCGATCCCCCTGCCTATTTATGGAACCAAAAATTCCTTAGAGAAGGTTACTGAAGTGTTTCTGGAGGTGACCCTTTTCCCATATAATCTGAATTTAATTTCCAGAACAAGTTCTAATTGTCCCTGTGTTTCTGGTAAACAGTATGTAGTATGGTCATAGGCTTCTTCCCAGCACTTACTAGAATCTTGTCTGGGTGTCCTGTGATATTTTTCACCTTTCCAACCAGTGGGCAAGTTGTTATCCAGTCCATGTCTCTGGGAGTGCTGGGCACACACCATCTGCAAAACTAGCCTGAACGAAGTATATTTTCCTTGCAGTAGGAAAACATTTCAGTGGAAAAAATGCTTAGTGAATGAATCAGAAAGCATGTTGCCATCAAATATTTAGTGTGATAGGAAAGATTGTCACTAAACAAATATTTAAAAAAGTTATCAAAGGATTATTTAGCTTCTGATAAATTCTGCTTTCTAGTCTGGATTTTGCTTTTCTATAATCATGTTTTTCAGCTTTTGAAAATGGCATTCTTGGCATTGATCTGAATGCCATTCAGCTTGTCAGTTACCTGAAAAATAAATGCCCAGAGTAAAGTGGTAATTGTCTTTAACCAGGGAGAGGGATTTACTGGTATGAAAGTAGTTTTAGACTGAGAGCCAGGTTCTTGAGCTGAGGTAAGCTAGTTCACCTCCACTGATACCGGTGACTTACACCAGTTGTGGATTTGGCCATTAGAATTGCATTAATTGCTCCTAAGAGCAGGCACTCTGAATTTTTTTAAATGCTGATTGGACTAGACTGTCTGGAATATTTTAAAATCTTGAGACTGTTGAAGATACCTTGGGGGGAGGGATGGATTTCTCTGTCCTTCCAGTTTAGTATTTATGAGTGGTTCCCAACTTTTTTGGCTTGAGGGCCACAGATACCATTTTTACCACTCTGAAGAGCTAACAGGCTTCCCCTCATTGCAGCCAGTGAAGAAGCAACCTCTCCTTGAACTTCTGTCTGATCTCTCATCTCCCTGGATGCAGTTGGGAAACCATATACATCCTGACAAGCTCCAAAGGGGTACCAGTGTTAGTCTAGTTTAGCAAAACAAACAAGGAGTCTTGTGCCACTTAAAGGCTAACAAATTTATTTGTCGCATGAGCTTTTGAGGGAGAAATTAGCACTTTGTCAGAAGCTTTGAAGATGGGGAACATGCAGAATGGGAGGAAAATAAATGCAGGGAAGTATAAGTCATAGGATCAGGTCAGACTGTTAAAGAAAATTTTAGATTCAAAGTAGAGAACAGATTGTTGGGGGAGGTGAGGGGAAAAGGAAAGCAAAATTACCTGTTGTAGTGTGTTGGGGGGGAATCCCATAGTCCCTAGTCTATCCTAAACTGATTGTGTTAAATCTCCATATGAATGCCAGTTCTGCTGTTTCTTGTTGAAGCTTTGATTGTTATTACACTCCCAGTATCCTGACCAGAGATATTCTACCTACTACTGAAAATCCATAAGCCTCAGATGCCCCATCATCTTGGGCATTGGGACTCTTATAATGGGCTTATCTGGCCATGTGAACTCTTTCCGCAGACCCTACACTATCAACACTTCTACTATCTTCAAGACACATGGACTTTCTGAGGAAAAATCCAGTCCATTGGTGAGCTTCCAGAAAACACCATCCTGGCCACTATGGGCACAGAAGCTCTGTACACCAGCATCCCACACAGAAGGATTACAAGCTATTAGAAGAACCATCCCAGATGATGTCATGGCACACCTTGTGACCGAACTTTGTGACTTTCTCCTCACCCACAACTATTTCAGATTTGAGAATAATTTATACCTTCAAGTCAATGGCACTGCTATGGGTAGCCACATGGCCCTACAATATGCCAGTGTTTTGACAGACTTAGAACAATGCTTTCCTCTAGTCTTGTTCCCAAGTACCACTCCTCTGCTTACGCTGCTTTGCTTACGTCTTCATCACCTGGACCCACAGAAAGGATGCCCCTGAAGATTTCAACAAAGATTTCAAAAATTTCCACTCCATGATCAGCCTTAGCCTGAATCACTTCACACAAGAGATGATTTTCTGGACACTACAGTACAAATTAGTGATGGACACACAAACACCACCCTATACGAAAAACCTGCAAACCACTATAGTTGTCTATATCCCTTGAGCTTCCATCTGGGGGACACCACTCAATCCATTGTCTACAGCCAAGCCCTGAGATGTTACTGCATTTTCTCTGATCCCTTAGACAGATACGGACACCTTCAAGATCCCTATCAAGCATTCTTAAAACTACAGTACCCACCTGTGGAAGTGAAGAAACAGATTGACAGAACCAGATAAGTACCCAAAAGTAAACTGCTATAGAAGAAGCCCAAGAAAGAAAACAGAATGCCACTGGTCATCACCTACAACCCTAAGTCTGTCTTCTACAGCACATCATCAGGGATCTAAAGCCTGTTCTACAAGACAGTCCCGCTTTCTGTTAGGCCTTGGAAGGCAGACCTTTTCTTGCTTACAGACAACTCCAGCCCCCCAACCTTAAACTCACCAGCTATAGACCTAACAAACATTAAAGCATACACGTATCCTTAAAATAAACCCTGTTGCCAACTTTGCCCACATATCTGTACCAAAGACACTATCAAAAGACCAAATCAAGCCAGCTACTCCATCAAAGACTCATTCACCTGCTCATCCACCAATATGATTTATGCCATCATGTGCCAGAAAGGCCCCTTCCACTTTAGACATTGGACAAACAGGACAATCTTTGTGCAAAAGAATAAAGGGGCACAAGTCTGACATCAGAAATAATGTTGAAAAACCAATAGAGGAACATTTTAGTCTTCCTGATCATCCCATTAAGCATCTGGTAATAGTTGTAATTGGGCAACTGGATCTCAAATCAAACCTTCAAAGTGAAACTGCAGAACTGGAATTCATATGCAGATTTGACACCATCAACCTAGGGTTGAATAGGGGCTATGTTCTTCCCCATTACAACAAGTTAATTTGCTTTCCTTTTCCCCTTATCTCCATCTAATATCCACTTTTTGAATCTAAACTAATGCATTGATTTGCTGTACCAGTCTGACCTGATCTTATGACTTACACTTCCTTGAATTTATTTTCCTCCCATTAATCTGTACTTCTCCATCTCCAATTGCTGACAAAGTAGGATTTTTCTCCCACCAAAGCTCATGTGACAAATAATTTTAGTCTTTAAAAGTGCCAGTAGACTCCTTTGTTCTCTCCTAAGCCTCTGTAGAAAAGTGACTGCTCTGTATAGTCTACTTAATCTCTTTATGCAAAAAAACAAGCTCCATAGTTCATATGATAGAAATTTGATGCTCACTAATGTAGTATCTAAGCATACTACCTCAAGCATTACCAGATAGGATTTTTTTAACACTTTTTTTTCAAGTCCACATGATCAGTTCCCTGTACCTTTGAGCAATGCCACTCAGTTGGAGGTTGAGTTTATCCATCCATGAAATTATCCAGCGCATAAGCCTCAGTTCAATGTTACCTCCTCGTACATGCTAATATCTTTACAGGCTTTTGATTTAGTAAGAAAAATTAGAAAACTTAAGTCTTGTCTGTGTCTGAATTAGATTTTACATTGAGCTAGTTGAGTCAGGAACAATCTTATTTTTTGTTAAGTGTCATGCACTCAATAAATAAAATAAGAACTTGGGTTAAAATACATTGGGGACATATAATATTGATGATGATTCTCATTGAATAACTCTTTCAGAACAGCATGTGCAAACTATTGCAACAGACTGGAAATTAATTGTACAGAGTGTAAGAGGGTAGCTGCATTTAATGGCATGAAACATGCATCTAGGCATGCATCTTTGATGTAAAAGGCATGTTGAGTGGTTGTGGCATAGTCCTTCAAAAGGCAGCATTATAAAGGCATTTTCTTTCTTTATTGATGCTGAAGCACTAATGTTTAGTTTCTCATTAATTTGCTAACTGTCATCTTGCTGAGCCATATAAATCTGACGTTCGTAATAATGATTATTAGAATTTGGATATTTTAATTTGGCACGAATAATTGTAAGCCATTGGGACACTGCAGTTCCACCCATAGTTTTTTCTTAATACCGGTTGCTGGTACTTGGTGAATAATACATAATGTTCTTTGAATACCCATCCTGATTTTTAAGTGAATTTGTTTGTCATTCTCACACCTTTTGTTAATTTTCTGCAGGCATTTGAGTGGTTCATTTTTTAACACTCCTATTTGTAGGAAGTCAACTGCAAAGCCTATTTCAGTGTTTGTATTGGAAAGGCTTGTGCACTTAATTTTTAGAGAACAAAAACTATTACCTGTGATCTATAATTAGCAAAACAAACCTCAAATTCAGAATATTTACAATCCAAATAATAATATATTCACAAAAAATATTAATTCACTATGAAGAACAAATTCAAAGATGTCGTGATCTGCTCATGGCTATTTCACAAAGACCAAAAAGGACTAAACTCAAAATTGTTTGCTAGTGTTAAGAAAATAATTGACACATCACATTTATGTTGCCAAGAAAGCTACTCTTCTGTGGAGAACTGACGAGGTATCTGCCCTGATTTAACTAGCGAGGTGAGTTACATGGCACTAACAGTGCTGAAGTAGGAAATCTTGCAAGAGTAAAAGGCTAATTGTGAGCCTGACCCTGAGATATGCCGAACACCAACACCTCCTGGCATTAGTGGGCCTTGTGGCTATTTATTACCTCTTGGGACCAGGCCATGTGTTTGCCTGAGGTGAGGTTGCAGAAATCCTGTCCACAGCCATAGCTACAGTATGTATAATCACTGATCTTTAAAACAAAAAACACCTTCTTGTTCTTTGTAGTAACTGTGCAAGGTATTGAGCGTCCTCTTACCCAGTAATTTGAGTGGGAGTTCAGGGTGTACGTGCAGCAGGCACTCAGTCAGGAAGGGTTGAGCCAAGAAGTCAGATTTTCCGAAACATTAATCTTTAATCCGTTTCCCTGAACTTTATAAGAACGGTCTCATTATTTGTATTGCAATAACACTTGGAGCCGCAAATAGGATGATGCTTCCCATTCTGCTGGATACTGTACAGACCTGGGTCAAACACTGTTCCTGTTCTGAAGAGAACTGACCCTTAATTTGAAACAAGACAAGTCATAGAGGGACTTGGGGAATGCATCAGTAATTTGGTAACATGGCACAAAACGTGTGCATTACATGATTCCAAACCACTTGTAACTTGTGTTTTGAATAAATATATGGCATAATTGAATGTTGCTATGTATGTAGAGAAGTGGCCTCCTAGCTGCTAAGGAAATTGTATTTAGGTAGCAGATGTAACAATTGCAATAAATTGTTAGCAGCCGTAAATTGATATATTGTATATCCCCACTTCATACATTTGCTGGTTATTCTAACTGCTGACGTTCCAAAACAACATAAGGGCATGGATGGGTTCAACAACATAGCAATTGGCAGCATTGCAGCTGCTTAGATAAAAGTGGATTTGTTCAAATGTTTTTGTTTTTTAACACTTCTGACTGAAAAAGCACCCTAAAATTTTGCTAGGACATAGTTTATAATGCTGAGAATGTATAAATGATATGTATTTTTCCTATTCTGTAGGATAATGTTTTTATTCATGTTTGATACTGGTAATGGCTGCTGAACTAACCCTGTGAATTGAGAGTTTCTCCTTACTCTATTCCTATATATGTAACAGGGAAACCAGATTTGTCTTTTATACTGACACACTTGGCTAAGGTGCCATGTGACATCTGACACCTCTTACTGTTGATGAGCTACACAGCATCAGAGAACTGGTAGTCTGGAATCTTAGAATACAATTTCCAGTTCTAATTTCTAAATATGGATTGGTTTAAGAGACTGAATGATTATGTGTAAAATCCTTTGGTTTATTCTCACAGTGCCTGGGGTAGGGCAAATTCCCAGCAGCTATATGGGATTATTCATTTTATAAATATTTTAGATGGACTTAATCAACTAAGAACATTCTGATTGCATAGAGTGGCTGTCCTTGTTGGGCAGAGCTGTCAAATCTTAGGAAAGAATAGAATGGTGCAGGTATTGTCAGTTGCTGGGGCCATTCTGAAAAGCACACGTCAGTTCAAGGTTATTTTTTTTTCCCCCAAATACTTATCTTTCTCCTGAAATGCCATAAGCACTTCTAATCTAGGATCAGAATTGGGTGTCCTTAACTGTTTGATCATGCACTTCAGGACTACAGGTGACTTCTTTAATTAGATCTCAGTTCTTTGTAACACTCGTTGCTCAAGTGTATGGTTACTGTAATGAAAACTGCACAAAGATAGTGCTTTGAATCTCTTGATAAATGGCAGACAGAACCAGTGAAAATAAAGCAGTGTGATAAAAATTGATTCAATTATCTGAAATGAAAATGTCTCTTTTTTTTCTAAGTGCAACAGTGGCAATCTTTTTAAGATTAGAAATGGATCCACTATCTCCCCCACCTACAGTTATGGCAACCATCCTAAACTCAGGCATTGGTAACACAAGTCTTTACTTAATACTGCTGAGCTTGTGTAGCAAAACTGTAGCTCAAAGAAGCATGGAAAAGAACTTCTGATGATCTTTACTTCTACTAAAACAAATGATACTGTCATTTTTAATGAGGCTGCTTCCAAAATGAAACCAAAATTTCACTTTATGGATAAGAGTTCTTGTAAATTGTTACAGCAACTGAAAAACAAATTTGGTTCTTTGGTGTAGTCTTACCCAGAGCTTACACAGAGACTTTATTACCAGCAGGAACTTTCTAACCCTTCTGCACTTTTCTAGGTCTCATTTGTTGGACTGCATTCCAAATTTGAATACTACTGCAAATGTCAGTGATAGGAGTGATTACAATTAAAATGTTGCCCTGCAAATTATATCCTTGCCTACTCTTAAGGAGAGGCATTCAGTCACAGTGGAAAGGTCTGGTGAAGGAAGTGAGGCTGGGTAGGAGCTTGTCTACATGAGGCAGCTGTGCTACAGTAATTTAGAGGCACCTCTCCTCCCTGAGAGGTGGTAGTTATATTACCAGAAGAAGCTGACCTGCTGTAGGCAGAACTTTGTCAGTGGAACTAAGCTGAATTTTTCACACCCTCTCCTGACACAAGTTTTGTAGTGAAAACCAGATTTAAGTTTCAGAAGGTAAGTTTAAAAGAAAATAATTCAGGTTCACCAAAAATGTAAGCAAAATCTTACAACTCCTTTTTCTCTGTTTTGTTATGTGAAAAGTTAATCTGAATCCTCCCTCCCTTTTTTTCCTTCTATACAAACACTGTGATTGAATTATCTCTTGGTCTTTGGTTGCTTTATTGCAATCATAATTTACAAATCTCTCATTAAATAACAGCTTGTAGAGAAGATATGTTAAAAGAGCACTTTTTTCTTTGAAGTGTGTGTGTGTGTGTGTGTGTGTGTGTGTGTGTGTGTGTGTGTGTGTGT
>ML681963.1:109933823-110104043 GCA_007922195.1 Podocnemis expansa
TGTGTGTGTGTGTGTGTGTGTGTGTGTGTGTGTGTGTGTGTGTGTGTTCCCATCCTGTTTTGTGGTCACGCCAGGCCAGGGTTGATTTATATATGAGAGATAATGCGGTAGGATGCAGTGCTTTGCCCATGTTGTAGTTGTGTACTGAAGAAAGGGGTGTCTGTCAGTCCACCTCTCTGTCATCTCTGCCTACGTTAATGTGTGTGCATATGTGTCCAACTGCTATACTGAGCTAGTTTGAATTATTTGCCTCAAGCAGTTTACCCCATGTACTGTGGTGGTGTTTCTGGTATTGAGTTTATCTGTCCTGATTCTTTTGCACAGAGACTGTCCTGCTCAGTATATAAGGCAGAAGGGCATTTTTGGCACATGATGGCATAAATCACGTTGGTGGATGAACAGGTGAATGAGCCTTTGATGGAGTAGCTGGTTTTATTAGGTCCTATAATAGCATCCAGATTTTTCTTCATGAGCTTCCAGAAAACACCATCCTGGCCACTATGGATGAAGGAACTCTGCATCAACATCCCACACAACAATGGATCACAAGCTACTGGAAGAACCATTCCAGATGATGCCACAGCACACCTCATGGCTGAACTTTGACTTTCTTCTCACCTACGGTCATTTCAAATTTGAGGTTAATTTTATACCTGCAAGTCAGTGGTACTGCTCTGGGTACCTGCATGGCCCCAAAATATGCTAACATTTTTATGGCTGACTTACAACAACATTTGAAGTCTCATCCCAAAGCATCTCTCCTCTATTTATGCTACATTGATGACGACTTCATCATCTGGACCCACAGCAGGGATGCCCTTGAAGATTTCCACAGAAATTTCAACAATTTCCACTCCATTATTAAACTTAGCCTGGGACACTCCTAACAAGAGATCCACTTTCTGGACACTGCAGTACAAATTAGGGATGGACACGGAAGCACCACCCTATCCTGAAAACCTACTGATAGGTATAGTTACCTATAACCCTTGAGTTTGCATCCAAAACACACTGCATGATCTGTTGTCTATAGCCGAGCTCTAAGATATAATCGCATTAGCTCTGATTCCTCAGACAGAGACAGACACCTTCAGAATCTCTATCAAGCATTCTTTAAACTACAATACCCACCTGCAGAAGTGAAGAAACAGATTGTCAGAACCAGGCAGTACCCCAAAGTATTCTACTATGAGAAGCCCAAGAAAGAAAGCAGAATGCTACTAGTTATCACCTACAACCCCCAAGTCAGACCTGTACAGCACATAGAATCATAGAATCATAGGGTTGGAAGGGACCTCATAGGTCATCTAGTCCAACCCCCTGCCAGAGGCAGGACCACTCCCACTAAACCATCCCAGTCATGGTTTTGTCCAGCTGGGCCTTAAACGCCTCCAAAGATGGAGACTCCACCACCACCCTAGGCAGCTCATTCCAATGCTTCACCACTCGCCTAGTAAAAAAGTTTTTTCTAATATCCAGCCTTGACCTCCCTAACCGCAACTTGAGACCATTGCTCCTCGTTCTGTCCTCTGTTACTACCGAGAACAGTTGAGCTCCATCTTCCTTGGAGCATCCCTTCAAGTAGTTGAAGGTTGCTATCAAATCCCCCTTCAGTCTTCTCTTCTGCAGACTAAATAAGCCTAATGCTTTCAGTCTTTCCTCATAGGGCTTGTGCTCCAGCCCTTTAATCATTTTGGTTGCCCTCCTCTGAACTCTCTCTAGCATGTCCCTGTCGTTCTTGTAGTGGGGATCCCAAAACTGAACACAGTTTTCTAGATGTGGCCTTACCAGTGCAGAATAGAGGGGAATGATCACATCCCTTGATCTGCTGTTAATACTTCTTTTGATGCAGCCCAGTATGCCATCGGCCTTTTTGGCCACAAGAAAACACTGCTGACTCATATCCAGCTTCCCATCCACCATGACCCCCAGGTCCTTTTCTACACTGCTGCTACTTAGCTGAATGTTCCCCAGCCTGTAGCAGTGCATGGGGTTTTTCTGGCCCAAATGCAGGATTTTACACTTGTCCTTATTGAACCTCATAAGATTTCTATTGGCCCACTGCCCCAATTTATCTAGGTCTCCCTGAATCCTGTCCTTGTTCTTCAGTGTGTCTACTGTTCCCCCCAGCTTGGTGTCATCCGTGAACTTACTGAGTGTGCAGTCTATTCCATCATCCAGATCATTGATGAAAATGTTGAACAGAACTGGCCCCAGGACTGACCCCCGGGGCACACCACTTCTTACTGGTTGCCAGGTAGACATGGAACCATTGATTCCTACACGCTGAAACCGTTGATCTAGCCAGTTTTCTATCCACCTTATAGTCCACTTATCCAACCCATACTTCCTTAATTTGCCAATGAGAATGCTGTGGGAAACTGTATCAAAAGCCTTGCTAAAATCAAGGTATATCACATCAACGGTTCTTCCTGCTTCCAGAAAACCAGTCATCTGATGATAGAAGGAAATGAGATTGGTCAGGCATGATTTACCCTTGGTGAATCCATGCTGACTGTTCCTGATCACTTTATTTTCCTCTGAGTGTTTTAGGTTGGATTCTTTGAGAACCTGCTCCATAATTTTTCCAGGGATTGAGGTGAGGCTGACTAGTCTGTAATTCCCCGGATCCTCCTTTTTCCCTTTCTTGAAAATACGTACTATATTTGCTTTTTTCCAATCCTCTGGCACCTCCCCCGTTCTCCATGAGTTTTGAAAGATAATGGCCAGCGGTGCTTCTGTCTCATTGGCCAATTCCCTTAGCACCCTTGGATGCAGTTTGTCCGGCCCCATGGACTTGTGGACATCCAGCTTCTTTAAGCAGTCCCTAACCTGCCCTTCTGTCACCAAGGGCCTCTCTTCTTCTCTCCAATCTGCCATACCCATGGTAGTGGGCTGGGAGTTGACCCTGCCTGTGAAAACTGAAGCAAAAAAAGCATTGAGTAGTTCAGCTTTTCCCTCATCCTCTGTCACGAGGATGCCTGCCCCATTCAGCAAGGGACCTACACCATCCCTGATCCTCTTCTCGTTATTAACATACTTGTAGAGCCCCTTCCTGTTGTTCTTTACATCCCTCGCTAGCCACAGCTCCATTTGTCCTTTGGCCTTTCTGATTTTATCCCTGCAGTCCCTAGCAATATCTTTATATGCCTCCGTGGTCATCTGACCAAGCTTCCACTTCTTGCAAGCTTCCTCTTTATGTTTAAGCTCAGAGCAGAGTTCTCGGCTAAGCCATTCTGGGTGCCTTACATGTTTTCTGTTCTTTCTCCTAACTGGAATGGCAACTTCCTGTGCCCTTAGCAGGGTTTCTTTAAAGTATAACCAGCTCTCTTGGACTCCTTTCCCCTTCAGATTAGCTTCCCAAGGGATCCTGCCCCTTCAGTTCCCTGAGGGGGCCAAAATCTGCTTTTTTGAAGTTCAGGGTTTGTGTTTTCCTTCTTTCCTTCCTTCCTTTAATCAGCATCCTGAACTCAACCACGTCATGGTCACTACTGCCTAGTTTGCCATTTACCTGTACCTCCCTGATCAATTCTTCCCTGTTTGTGAGCAGCAGGTCGAGAGGTGCAAGGCCCCTAGCTGGTTCCTCTAGCATCCTCAGGGATCTACAGCCTATTCTACAGGATGATCCCTTGCTCTCTCAAGCCTTGGGAGACAGACCTCTCCTCACCTACAGGGAGCCCCAACCTTGAGCAGATACCTACCAGCAACTACAAACCTAACAACAGAACCATTAAAGGAGGCACATATCCCTGCAACAAACCAGGCTGCCAACTTTGCCCACATATTTGCCCAAAAGACACTATTACAGGACCTAATAAAACCAGCTACTCCATGGAAGGCTCATTCACCTATTGATGCACCAAGGTGATTTATGCCATAATGTGCCAGAAATGCCCCTCTGCCCAGGGGTGTCTCTGCCGCTGGGCCTGCGGGGTTCTAACCCTGCATCTCCCTGGGCTGGCCCTGCCCTGGGTCTGGTGCTGGCTGGCAAGAGCAGCATCTGGGCTGGGGGTGCCTGCTGCACCTGGTCAGTGGTGCAGTGGCTGGGGCCAGATCCAGACTGCTGGCTGACAGTGGCTTGGCCCGGATGCAGACTGGATAGGGCCCTGAGGTGGGGTAAGAGGTGGGGACCAGACCCTTTTTTTGAGGCAGCAATGCCTTTGCCTCATATACAAATCTGACATCAGAAATCTAAAACCAGTGGGTTAGCATTTCAATCTCCCTGATCACTCCATTGGAGATTTACTAATTGCATTGCTCAGACAGAAGAATACCAGATCAAGGCTGCAAAGAGAAACTGCGGAGATCAAATTTATTTGCAGATTAGATTGCATTGCTTCAGGGTTTAATAGGAACTTTGGATTTTTCTCTCATTAGAACAGGTGATTTGATCTCAACTTCCTATATGCTGTTTCTCAGGGTTTGAATCTTTGCAACTCTTTTGATTTGCTGTTACTTTGTGACCTGATCCCATGACTTACACTTCCCTGCATTGATTTCCTCTCATTCTGTAAGTTCCCTGATCTTCAAAGTGTCTGATGAGGTGGGATTTTTCTCCCAGGAAAACTCATGCAATAAATGAATTTATTAGTCTTTTAAGTGTCACAGGACTCCTAGTTTGTTATTCCTAATGATTCACCTGTTTGTGTTTTTGAACTAATTTCTTCCTATGGATTTTTCATGAACTGCTTATATAAAATCACCAACTCACACAGAGATATGATTGGTTCCTAAGGCAAGTGGTGAACCAATTTTGTTTTCCTTCCTTTTTTCTGTAGGTTTAAATAACCAAAGGAAAATAAAATGCTTGTTTGGATTTACATTTGAATGCTCATTTGAGCTTAAATGTTTGCAAGGTTCAAGATTCATAAATGTTTTAACTACTAGAATGATAGCTATCTGGATCATTATGAAATATATTGTCCATAAATGACAGTGGCTGTACAGAAAACTTTAAACTATATATTGTTTGTGCCCATTAAATAGCCACTAGTAAAACATTGAGCAATTAAATGATCATCAAATACATATTTGCCTTCTGCTGAGGCTCATTAAAAGAGGTGATTTATTCAAGGCATGACAGACCCACTAAGTTAGCAGCATGGGATAGTTTCGCTTATCTATGAGGAGTTCATTTGGGGTCAGTTTGGCATAGTATGACACATCGTCAGTGTTTTCCAAGTGAAAATATCACAAATATGGTCTCCTGTGAGTAATTGTGGATGATATATAATCTAATTAGTTTTTAGGATCTAAGTGTGTCAGGTTCTCATTGGGGATTGTGTGACATGATTGTCTGCAATGCATGGGGATGGGGCTGAACTCATTGGCTAAAGAAGTCTCTTCATATCTTACATTTCAGGGTTTCAGATGGTACCTGCCCCTGAAGCATGGTTGTCTACCATTACTGGTCTTGAGATACTGGGGTTAGGTGGTTGATGTGAGGTGGGGCAGAGAAATCTTTTTCAGATGCTTCCTGGTGGGTCTTATTCCCATTCTTGAAGTCTAAAATAATCATTTCTGGGGCTGGGAAAGAAATATTTCCCCCAGCTCAAACTGGCAGGGACCTTTCAGCATGAGTGAGTGAGTTAGGATGGTCTGGGCATATTTCACCAAATCAAATCCCTGGTATTGCTGTGGCCTCAGGCATCAGTTGCTCTCTTTCATCACTTCTCAACTGTCTGTGGCACACAGGAGTTTAATCTCAAGAAGTCTGTAGTACTTAAGTCTAAGTCAGATCACTGGTCTTGATGCAGGCTTGACTAGAAAGTATTTAGTGGCCTGCAAAGTGCAGGTCAGATCAGATTTTTCTGATGCTCCCTTTGGCCTTACACTAACTGTATATGACATTGACTGATAGTACCTCATGTTTCAGTTAGTTTTATTAGGACTTAGATGTTTTTGAATCTGTTTATGGTCTGTGCAATTATCCACTGCGTGATTTAGCTAAAGGTTAAGGGTTTTTTTTTTCTTTTTAGTCAGTCAAATACTTTATTTTGGGACATTTCTGAAATTGCACAACTATGACTAGGTAAAAGATTATATGGAAAATTACAAAAGGTGTACTTTTTAAATGTACTTATGAGAACTGGGTTCCAATCAAAACCTTAAATTTGAACATCCTTTGAGCTTGGAAGATTGGATCTAGATGTAAGCTTTGAAGCTCTCAACTCTCTTTGCTGAAAAGACAGGCCAACAGTGGTAATTTCTTCAGATGATCTGCTTACAGTGCGTAGTCCAGCAGCCATTGAAGAAACTTGAATTCTTTCCATTGACTTCAGTGTCAATGAGTTGGTTGGATCTACAATATATCTGACTGTTTTCAAGTATCTGCATTCAGGGGTCTGCAGCCTGTGACTTGAGCTGTATGTGGCTCTTTGGCTGCCCTCTTGAAGTTCCAGGCTCTACCCCCCACCCCCACCATCAGGAGGCCCTGCAGGCTATCTGCTCTGCAGCTCCAGCCACCTCCCTCACACATCTGCAAAACAGACTCCCTGAACATGGAAAAGGGATAAGGCTCCTTATCCCGAAAAACCTTTGCAGTGTAGACGTGCCCACTCATTGATCGTTTTTTGCCATGTGTGAATTTCCCCTTTTTAGGTATCTGCATCTCTTACAGTCTATCAAAAACCTTGTTTCTAACCTGACTTGTCTGCTGCCAATGATGATCATGTTGTTGTCCCCTTTAATCTGTTCACAAACTAGTCCTTTTTTCCTATTCTTCTCTCTTTGCCTCCTAACATTTTTCACTTTCAATAGGAACCATAGAAAATGTGCTTCTTAGCTGAGATCTTGGTATAGTTCAGCACAGAGTAAAGATTCAGCCAAATCACAAAGTGCTGAAAGAAAGGTGAGCCAGGAAGCTATGCTAACAATGCAACATGGAACTGAGATCTCAGATGTAATCAGTAAAAATGGTGAAATCTCAGAAGAAATAAAAGAAGCAAGGAGTCCTGTGGTGCTTAAAGACTAACATATTTATTTATCACATGAGCTTTTGTGGGAGAAAATCCCACGTTGTCAGATACTTTGTCTTCCAGTGCTGTATGTTGTAGATATTTCAGAAAATACCATGTAAGCATTAAGGTTATTTTACAGGTTACTGCTTTTCATATTACCATGTTTTATTGCCTCTTCCCTTGAATGATTAGCCAATAATCAAGCTTTAAAGGGTTGTTCTATTACAAGGAGAAATTGATAACCCCAGCCAGGTATTCTTTGATGCAATGCTGTTTATTTACAAAGAATGTACATTAAGTATGGCTTCTCTGAGCACAGTAGGAACAAACAGCAAGAAGTTTCCTTCCTTATTTCAAAGCCTGTCCCTCCAGTCTAATCTGTCCCCAATGAACTTGGTTTCAGAAACCTCTCCCCCACTCTTGTTCATGAGCTGCTTCTGTTTGTAATGATCTCATTATGTAAAGGGTAGTTAATTACCCCTTCAATTTTGCATGGAAGAGTGCCTACTACCCCCCAGACTAAGCCAGATCTGTAATTGTCTGAAGAGTAAGGACCCTTCTGATGACAATAGTTAACAACTTCCTGCATAACAATTTTCCATTAGCATAGATGTAAGCTTGTCCTCTGAGTTATAAATGCCTCACTTTTGGTTGAGATAAAGTGAGTGAAGTAGTATCTTCTTATAAAACCTGCTTCTGTTGAAGATAAGAGACAAGTTTGCATGATGCATAGAGCTCATCTTCAGGTCACTTTTGTTTGAGTTAAGTATTTGGTTACTGGTGCACATCTGCATAGTTCACACTAGTCTAGGATTACTGTGTGCAGTATATTTTGTCTACACTAGCACCTTGATTACTAAATCATTGGATGGTGTGTGTGTTGGGGATGACACACCCCGTCCCTTGCTGCATCACTGTGGACTGTGCTAGGCTGACAGGAGTCACTCTCTCAATGATGCAGCTACTGCCACTCTCACAGGGGGAGCTTGAGTTATATTAGTAGGAAAGCTCTTTCCTGTGAGCATAGAATGACTATATGAGAGACCTTACAATGGCACAGGTAAAGTGCTTCAGCTGTGTTGTAGTAAAGTCTGTAGTGTAGACAGAGCATTAGTTTTGTTTAAAATTGTTTAAAAAAAACACTGGATTTTTGTTATGAAAGTCACATTTTGTATCCAAACATCCTATTTCTCTGCATAAAAGTCTCATAAAAGGGGCATTGTTTTTTGTGCAGATGGATATTCACTTAACCGAGGCTGCATGCTCATATATTGCTTCAGGGCATATTAAAATCTGCTATTTCTGCATGGAAGAGTTCGTTTTCCTAAAGCAGTGTAAACCCCTGCCTTGCCAGTTCAGTGATCTACAGTAGCTGAATTCCTTCTGTAAGGATAGAAAAATATTTACTTATTTTAAGATGGTATTTGAATTTTGTTTAAATTTAATAGGCTTGAGTGTTGTGCATAGGTGCCTAACTCATACACTTGAACTGTTTTTTGTTTAATATTTTTTTGAAAGCTTACATGCTGTCTTGTGCTTTTGTGCATGGTCTCTCTCTTTCACTCTTATTTTATAGAAGTAGCCAGAAGGCAAGGGAACAAGCTGAGATTGTAAATGGAGTAAACAGATGACAGTGTGACCCATATTTGAAAGTCAGGAAAACAGTGTGCACAGTTTTCCCAGCAATTTTATCTAATGTTCAAACTTGATTAAATAATCTGGACATTGTAACAGATGGAAAGTAAATATTGTAGCATTTTAATTTATAGCCAAATTGTGTTCTGAGATTTTTCTCTAGTAGCATGTCTCTTAAGGAAAACATAACAGATCAGAAGGTCAGCAATCCTTTCTGGGAAAGCCAAATAAATGACCCAAATTAATCCCCGGGGTGATGCCATTGACTCAGCTGGGTTATACTAGGAACGAATTTGACTCCAGTGAATGAGATCCTCAGTTGGTGGAAATCATTGTCTCCACTGATGTCCACAAAGCTATGCTGACTTGGAAGGGTTTTGTTCGTTATGTTTCTGTTTATTTACAGTTACCAAGTCTGCTGATTTAATGTGCAAAACTATGATGGTGGTGGTGGTGGTAGTGATAGTTTCATAGAATCATAGGGTTGTGTTGAGAGAAAAGCTCGTTCTCTGCTCTGGTCAATGATGGAGCTGGACAACAGGAGGAAGAATCACAAGTTTATTGACACTCAGAGCTACTGAGTGTGGCCGGCCCCGAAGGACCGGTGCTAAAAGGGTTTTATACCCAGGTACAACAACTTAATTCAAGGAAATCTAAAAATGGTTAATATATTTAAGGTAAACAAGATTAATACATTTATTAGTACCATATAGGGATAGCTTTCATACATATTCATATAAGATAGGAGAATTAGTAAAGAAGGTCAAGCAGGCACCTCGGAGCCTGGGAATGTAATAAACAGGAGAAATTGTTGATTAATAAGTGACCTCGAGACTGGTGCAGTTTCCCCTATCTCCTGCTTACAGACTGTTCAAGGATGAGAGGGGCTCTATACTTTTGTTAGTCAGGCTAGAGGTTGAAATAATATTAAGGGAACAGTGCTAAGATGGAGTCACTTATGCTCACAAGTTTGTGGTCTCATACAAATCTCATAACACTCCCCCCTGTGAGCCTATGAAAGCTCATATTTCGTAGGCTCAAGGCCAGAAACGCTCATCCAGTTTGGAACGGGTATGAACAACATGTGGCAAGGAAATGGCTTCTATGGGATACATGGAATTGTGAAAGCGTTGGGACCTGAGGGAAACTGTAGAGGAGCGGAGAAGGTCTCCGGGGGAGGCTTAGTAAGCATTTGCTGAGGATATACAGGGCCAAAATAAAGAAAAGGAGTGAAAGGAGGCCAGAGACCAATAAGCCAGTGTCTTTCTCCTGGGATATCTTTTCCTCCAGAGAGCGAAGGTCCTGTAAACGAATCTCAGTATGGTGTGAGTTAGCAGTAAGATTAAAGCAACAGAGACCAGCAAATTTTTGACACCCATGTCCAGCTCTAAGTAGAAGGTAGTCTATAGCAATTCTATTTTGTAAAATAGCTTGTCTGAGTTGTGCCTACTCCTCATTAAGTAACTGAATAAGTGAGGAGATTTGATTAATAGACTTTGCTAAAGTACAAGCTAGTTTGGAGAGATCAAGGTAGGCAGCCTCAGCAAGGCTTGGGACCCCAATTAGGGAAGCTGCTAAAGCAACCATCTGAGTTTTGGAGAGCAGGTGAAGGTCACTGTAAGAGAGCCATGCCCAATTAGTAGTATTAGCAAGTTGGGAAAAAGGAGAGGGGACACCATAAAAACAGGTTTGCGAGAGTCCTTCTATAGTGAGGCTCGAGGTAACACAAAAATTGGAACCATTGAGGCTAGTATGGGCAAGCTCAAAAAAAAGTATTACTCGGGGTTAAATTGTAGCTCTATGAATAATGGAAGATACAGCAGCAAAGTACACTATAAAAAGTACCACATGCTCAAAAAGACTCTGAAAATAGTGTCCCAAGAAACCATGAGTCCAACTGTGGGTCTTTGCGAAGTTTGAGAGGTGGCACAGTAGGTGGTGCTGCGGGTGGTGATGATGGGCTGTGGTCAACCACAGCAGGCTTCAGGTAGGTGTGGTGAATCCATGCAGAGCATTCAGCTACTTTCACAGCAGTGTGGCTGGCAAGTAGAACTTGAAACGGCCCATTCCACGATGGTGTTAATGGAGCCTTCTGGAAATTCTTGATCCAGACCCAGTCTCTTGGTTGGAACGGATGTAGGTCCTTGTCCAGTGGGAGTGTTTGGGTAACTGCAGCTGTCTTCCACAGGGACCGAAAGGATCTGGAAAGAGAAAGCAAATAGGCATGCAAACCCTCATCACCTGTAACAAGACTCAGGGACCTAGGACCTTGGCGGGCTGTTGCCTCACCCCTGCCGACCACCTCAGACAGATGAAATGGCCTCGCCAAAGCAAGAAGGACATGTTCCAAGAGCTCCTACAGTCCGATGAAGCATCCAGGAGAAAACAGGGTTTGGAGACAGGAATATAGACAGGACTGCCAAGAAAATTTTCAGAGGGGACAACATGAAGAACAATTGATTTCTTCTCTTGAAGAGCAAATGGTCTCCTGGTCTCCAGTCATAGCTGTTACAAGCCCCGCCCCCCCCACCAGCAGTTTATCACACCCTCCCCACAGACTCTCACTAAGCATTTCTATGAAGGCACAATCTCAAATTCACCACTTTGCATAGCTACGGGAACGAGTCTTGGATATATATCCACCTGTAACACCCTTCAGTGGCCCACAGAGTGACCACTCTGCGTGTTCTCTGTTTTCTGACTACTGGTTTTTAATTAATAATAAAAATGATGCTTAAATTGTACATACATTATTCATTCATGAAACAATATAGGATCACAGGGCATGTTCCCCATGCTGCTGCCCTGCCCTGCAGCTTCTCAGCATTACACTGATGTGGTGTTTTGTATGTGCCTTACTTATGTGTTCTCATTATTAAAATGCTTCCTCAGTGACTTCCTTATATGTATGGCTCCCCATGGTGTCTCCCTAATACCCCAGGCATCTGGTTGCTTATATATATGAGGTGATCAGCTTCTGTGGTCCACCCAGGGGGATATTTCTCTCTTACTTTCACAGAGGTTGTGAAGGACACAGCTTGCCACAATCATGGCTCGAATATTGTCCTTATTTAAGTCAAGCCTTCTATATAGCATCTCCAGCAATCCTTGAGTTTGCCAAAGGCACACTCCCCAGTCATTGTATACCTACTCAACTGTAATTTGTACAGCTCCTTTCTGGCATCCCAAGTTGGTGGTGTAAGGTTTCATGAGCTATGGCATCAGCTAGTAGGCTGGGTCTCCTAGGATCACCTGTGGGCATCTCCACATCTCCAACTGTAATCTTTTTCATCTGGGAAGAAGACTCTGTTAGAAGCTTCTAACTTCCGGTACATCTCCGCATTTCTGAAAACAAGAGCAGCATGCACCTTTCCTGTCCTATCAGCATTGATGTCTGTGAAATGTGCCTGGCAATCCAAAAGTGCCTGCAGCACCATGGAGAAGCAGCCTTTCCTATTTATGTACTCAAGTCGTGAGATGGTCCAGAACCAAAATTGGGACATGTGTGCCTTCAGTTGCCTCGCTGTGGTAAGGGAATCCCATGGCTGCAAATCTGTCTGTCTCACACATGTTGCCCAGATTCACAATCCTTTGTAGCAGAATGTGATTGAATGACTTGTCATGTGTGACAGCACAGACCCAAAGGTGGACCTGTTGACTCTGAACTGATTTGCGACCAACTGGTAGCAGTCTAGAGTTGCCAGCTTCCACACAGCAATTGCAATGTGCTTCTCCACAGTGAGGGCAGGTCTCATTCTGATTCCCTTGTGTTTAGGGCAGGGAAAAGCTATGCCTACAGATCCACAAAGGTGGCTTTATGCATCTGAATGTCCTGTAGCCACTGCTCATCATCCCAGATCTGGATAACGATGCAATCCCACCACTCTCTGCTTGTCTCTCATGACCAGATGCAATGGTGCAACATGTGCAGATGCTCCCTGAAAGAACTCGGCAATGCAGTGCTGCTGTTCTGCATGACAATCGGCGGGTATGGCTCATCTGCTTCCTGTTCTGATTCAGAGCTCAAGATGTACTGTGCGATCAGCCAAGATGTGTTCATAATTCTACAGGAGACTCTGGAGAGTAGAGCTGATCAGTGTGTTCAGAACTGGATTGTGGAGACACAGGAAATAGTGGAGCAACATTGAAAAAGGGCGCAAGTTGCTAGGAGCAGCATTGAATGATGACAAGGAAATGCACTGTTCCATGGGGAACTGGAAATTTTACCCAAGGTACTCTGTGCTCCTCTCCTTCATCCCAGCGTTTTAGTGCTGGAAGCGGATGAGTGGCATGGTGGGATAGGTGCCCACAATGCACTGCTCTTTCTGGCAAAAATTCAAAATACAGTGTGGACACTCTTCTGTTATGAGGAGTGCAGTGTGCATGCACAGAGATGCTATACAGATAATGCTTTTATTTTACCACAGAAAGTTATTGCACAAGAATTCTCTAGTATAGCCATGGCCTAACTTCAGAAACTTCCAGCTTTCCAGTTGCAGTAGGATCTGTAGTGTTGTACACACATTAACTAAGAGATGTGATCAGGCCTTAATATATTCTGTGTTTTTAGAATAAAGGCATTAGGGTCAATTTTCAGTCATCACATGCATAAGGCATAAGTGAATTGGTTGGTCCAGTGGTTCCCAACTGGTGTGCCACAGCTGCAGCCGTGGGCGGCTGCCCCAGCTGCGTGCATTCCCCAGAGGTGGAGCCACAGCGGCGGCCCCACATGGCCCTGGCCGGGGCGGGGTTCCCAGGACCTGGAGCTGCGGTAGAGGCCCCATGTGGTCCTGGTGGGGGCGGAGGAGCGGCGTTCCCTAGAGCCGGAGCCAGAGCTGTGGCAGCAGTCCCATGTTGCCACAGCCGGGAAGTTCCCTGGAACCAGAGCTGCTGCTACAGGTGGCGGCCTGATGCAGCTGCAGTTAGGGATTCTCTCCCCAGCCAGAGTCCCAGCCATGGGCTGCAGCACCCTGTGACCCCAGCTGCTCGGGTTACCCAGAGCTGCAGATGGCAGCCACATATGGCCCCAGCTGGGACGGGGCACTAAGCTGGAGCCATAGGCAGCGGCCCCAGCCAAGGGTTCTCTGAGCTGGAGCCCTGGGCGGGGGCCCCAAAAGAGGGTACCATGGCTGATGAATTTTCATGTTAATTTGAATATTCATAGATTTGTCATGGCAGTGTGCCACGGCATAATTGAAGGCCTTAAGGTGTGCCACAGTAGAGAAAAAGTTGGGGACCACTGGGTTAGTTCTGTATGTACATATTTCTACATACAAGTATAGTAATTTACTTGTGTCCCTTACTTCTGGTTTTCTTTCTAGCTTTGGGAAACAGCCTGAGGAAGTATAGGAGTTGGCAATGGAGTTTAATTATCGCTCCATTAATGTTGGTGTGCATGCATGTGCATGCATGCACATTGTTTTAAAATTAGAATTGCTCAACTGTATGTAATATGGACTATAGTGATAATTGCTGCATGACTGTCTCCTTAGTACAAGTATCAAACTGGGATTTTTGGAACAGGAAAAGATGAAATCTAATCCTGGTCCTATTAAGAATTTCTGAGTATGCATGCAACAAAGTAAAAATAATTAGCCACAGATTTGTTACAATATGAGGTTTTTTGGTCTTCTGTTAGAGGGCTAAGCTTTTGTTTTCAACTCAATCTATGCAGCTCAATTGACTTCTGTTTTCACTTTTGAAGCACAGTGGCTGAAATTACTTCATTGGAACACAGTGACTTTTGTGAAGATGTGTTGATGTAAATGAGGCCTGAAATGCACAGTTGCTTGTGCCGAATATAAATTTTGGAAACAAAGCAACATATAAACATTATATATCTGCATGTAGTTCTGCAGAATCTGTGCTGAATCTTAGAAGTGCAAAGACACAGATGGAAAGCTTCCCTTCTCTTTCAGCACCATAGCATTTCTGACACATCTTAAAATGTAGTAATCTGAATTTTATTACATGAATAGTTAACTAGCTGTTACAGTGTGAATAGAATCCCGTCCTACCATAGAATAAAACTAAGAAAGTAATTTGACTATTTGTGGGTACAAATTTACAGGATCTGTTCTCATTCTATATGGCTCTATTACAGGTGCATTAGAGCTGTATTGCAACAACAATGGGTCCAGTTTCGGTGAATAACCATAGCACTTAGCTAATTTGGACTCGGAACTAGAGAACAGTACCAAGACGACATCCCTTGGCACAAACTCCCTTTGGTTGAGACTGGCCCCTTTGTGTTAGGCTGTTCTTGTGCCTTTTGGGCTTTGATTCTTCCACAGTAAGTTGTCCAATGCTTAACTTCAGGGTGTAGCCAAGTGTACAACACTAGGGGCTGTGTTTATCTGTTCTCCCCAGCCTTTCCTCACCCAGTTTAAAAATGTACTGGATTGATGCCGTACATGAGCTCAGTGGTGTCGCTGCCATTGGGCACGTGGGGCATGAGCCCTGACTGTGCTGGTGAGTCCCCTAATTCTGTGGGGGAGCTGGGGTTGGTGGGGCCATTTTAAATCTCCTGCCTTGCTACACCCCCAGGCCCATAGCCTAGGGTGGAGCAGGGTAGGAAATGTGAATAGCTGGGCTCCACGGTATCTGGAGGCTCCTGGCCTCCACAGCAAAGTAAGTGCTATGTGTGTGTGTTGGTGGGGAGGAGGAGTGTTGGGGGCTGGGTGCATGGTAGGGAGGTAAGGAAAGGGGCTCAGGGTGTATGGGACTGTGGGGGACAAGGAAAGGGGCTATGGGCTGGGGCACATACTGGGGGAGGGAGGGAAAGAAGATTGTCCCAGGTTGGCTGGGGATACCCTCCGTGGCCAGTGGTGGGGAGTTGGCTAGGGCTTGGCCGGAATGGCCCTTAGTGGGGGAGCTGGTTTCTGGTGAGGACAAATGAGTTTTTGGGGAAACAATGTCCCTGGATGAGCTTAGGCTCGATGTGGGAGGAAAGGAAAGAGAGAGCTGGGGTTCTGCCATAGTGAAGATCTTCGGCAGCATCTTCCAACACTGACAGCCTTTCTGAAGTGTTCCACCCTAACTTTTAGGGTACTTATCTTTTCAACCAAGAGGTAGTTTGTTCCTTAGTCAAGGTCTTAGAATAGTCCCACTCTTGTGAAGAGCTTTGTTAGTTCATATGCTATATTCAGGCTGTTGTATACTGGAATGAGATTTCCTGGGGATAGTTGTAGTCCTCTATCACAAGCATATACTGACATATGCACTGAGCCTTTCTTCAGGGGTTCCACCAAGTCTATCCCCATCCATTCAAAGGAGAATAAATGGGGCTGGTAGGACCTGTTTGCAGGGTGTCAGTTGATGGTCTGAACAGGATATGCAAAAGGCTGGGATGTCTCTGTGAATCTCTGCCCAAAGAAGAAAAAGCAGCAAAGAGAGTAGTAAGCATAAAAGCATCTTCTCCTGTCCCAAATGCCTCTTGGTCGGTCTCTTGTAAGCTAATTTCAGTTATGCCTTCAGAAACACATAGGGTACTATGAGTTGCACATACAGTTGACCCTTTTAATTCCTTTAATATCTGATGGAGAAGAACTTCTCCCCCTGTGCTAGATTAGGCTGACCCACCTCCACATCTGAGGTTATGAAGTTTGGCTCAGGCTGGCCCATGGGGTATTATGGCGCAAGTAGCTTTCCCTGCCCAGCAGCTGAGGTGCATCCATCAACAGTCCTGTCCTTCACTGCTGGAGGCTCTTCTTTCTCATATAGATCTCCAGGTCATTGTCTAGTGGAAGGATCAGGTCTACAAAGCAACTCAATTCCTGTATTTTGGTTTGGTGATTCCAGTGCCTTGAGCTGTTTCCTGCTAATTTGCAGCTGATGCAGAGTCCTCTTCAGGCTTCCTGGCCACCTCCCTCTGCCTGGTGCACAAGTTCTTATCCCAGCTATTGATGGTCTTTTGATTTGCCCAAGATGAGAGCTCCCCCAAGAGTTCCTGCAGGATTGAGGTAGTCTTGCTTTCTCTCAGCAGGGTCTGTAACAGTGCCCAGAAGTAGGACCAGTCATGTCCAGCCAGGACTGGGTATGGAAGCTTTTAGCTATCCCCACTGTAAGTGAACCAGTGGTTAAGCAACCTTTGATGGGCTAGTCTTCAACATCTTCCTGGAAACAGGGTGCAGGTCCAAACAATCCTTAACATATTACGCTTTGACCACAGTTGGAGTCTATAACAGCATGAAGCACCATCCCCTTGACATCTACCAGAGTAATCATCTTACAGAATTGTGGTGGCCAGGTAGGACTAGAAGCGGCAGGGCTGGCCTATAATTATAGCCCTCACATGGGCAGTCTCACCTGATGTGTCCCTCCTTGTCATACCAGAACACTACTTTCTCTGTCTGGGTCAGCTGAGTGGCCAGAGTGTCACTTTAGTGCCATTCCCCCCTCTAATGTTCCCTCTCAATGGTCCAGGCTTATCCAACATGCAGCCTGCAGGCCGGAATCTGGCCTGCCAAAAGCTCTTGTCTGGCCTGTGGAGCCACCACATGCACTGGTGTGGGGCGAGGCATGTAAAAAAAATTTGGTCACTGGCCCCCAAGCGAGAAAAGAATTGCAGTATGGCCCCTCATCCAAAAAGGTTGGACACCCCTGCACAGTCTAAGCTGATGATGCAGCTGATCAAGTTAGGGATGCAGCTGAGCAAGTTCCCTGCTGGTTCCCTGACTGCCATGGGGCCTGCTACTTGAGTGTATCTATAACTTGCTCAGTTGCATCATAGGTTTAGAGGGAATATTGGTTGGGACCCTTCCCCACTCCCTGAGTCTCTGACCTTTGGGTGCATTTCCTGCCCATCCGCTGGCTCCCCAATTCCCTGAGTCCTTCCCTGCTGGTTCCCCAACTCCCATGGGACCCTTCCCCACTGCTTGTCTGGCCCCTGGCTCCCTGACCCCCAGGTGCCTTCCCTACTTGCCACCAGCTCCCCAATCCTTCAAGCCTTTCCCTGCTATATCGCCAATGACCCTTCCCTGCTGCCCACTGGCCAGCTGGCTCCCTGACCCATGGGTGCCTTCCCTGCCCACCTGCTGGCTTCCCAATCCCCTGTTCCTTACCTGCTGGCTCTCTGACCCTAACCCCACCCCCACCCCTTCCCCCTTGTCTGCCATCTCCCTGAGTCCTGACCCTTGGGAATCTTCTCTGCCTGCCTGCCAGCTCCCCGATCCCTTCCCTGCTGGTTCCCTGACCCCCCCACAGGATCATCACTGCATCCTATTTTGGTCAATGTGGGCTGCCTGACCATATGCCGTTACAGGGCTTGGTTCCTGTTACTTTGGGTTCCCTGATGCCAACTGGATTGAGGGCCTTACCTGCCACTGCTGGGCTCTGGTGGCTAGGTAGAACTAAATATAGTATGGCTGGCTCATAATTCCAGTCATATATGGGGAATCTCTCCTGATATGATCCTCTGGCCTGTGCTGGAATTGGAGTATCTTGTCCACACTCATCTTGGTTAGTTCGGTGGATTGTGGCTGAGAGGTTGCGAATCAGCTTGATGTCCCCTCCCTTGTCCTGCGGTGTTCATATGTGATGGGTGATCTTGGCAATCAGCTGTCTAGCAGCTGTTGACCTATTACTTGTGCCATCTCCTGGCTGGCATGGCATGACCTGCACCTCCTGCTGGTGCTGTTGTGTCTGGTGCAGTGGCAGTTTAAGGATTTGTATCTGCTGTTCCTATTCCAACAACTGCCTGTTGCTCAGAGTCCACAGCCTCGTTTATTGAGCTAGTAGTCACAGAATCACCTCCACATTAGGTCCTTCTCCTGAAAACCTCTGCCACAGCAAGAAGTCTGTGCTGTAACCAAACAGAATCTCATTGCTGGTACCACATATGGGGGCCTCAGCCCTGTCCCCTGACTTTGGTCTTCGAGTATGTTGGCTCTTTAACAGCACTTGCTCTCTTAGACTTAGCTGATCTGCCATGATCCCCAAATCCTTATGCTGCACTTTTCTGGGCTGGTAGCAGCCTTTTAAGGGATCCAGTGTTTCTCCAAATGGTAAAGAACGGTGCCTAGGTGGTTCTGGTTTCTTCTGGCAGTCTCTCTCCAGTCTTCAGGGAACTTGAAGTCGTATTACTTTGACTTTAAATGGTAGCTGTGCCTTGGTAGTTCTTCAGTGAAGACACTGCCTATGCTGATTGGAGAGTTTCTGCTGTCAGCATAGGTACCTCACCACTTCTGAGAGGTGGTAGCTAGGCTGATGGGAGAAACCGTCCTGTTGACATAGTGGTGCATTTTCCACACCCCTGGGTGATATTGTTATAAGGCCCTAAGTTGCTAGTATAGTCCATTCCTTGCTGCCTCTTCATGTGCCTGAAAGGTGGTCCTCAGTGTCCCTTGCAGCCATCCCCTTCTGCCTGTACTGCAGTTTCTTATCTCTAATTGACCAGCAACAGTTATTAGCTAGAGCTGTTGAGGTATCTATGCTGATGCTTAACCCCTTAGTGGCTAGGATAGAATGGGAGTCATATGCCACATCAAAACACCTAATCTAACACACCTGAAAGAGGTCTGATTTACAGAAACTATAGAGCTGGAGTTTCCAACCTTTTGAAGGCTGGGGACTCCTTTTCTACCACCGCGGCCAGAATCCTGCACATGCTGGCCAGAATCTGGCCCGCAACATGGATCAGCAGAGCTACGGTAGGGGGCGCCGGTGGAATCCGGCTAATGCCACAGAACGGCAAAGCTGTGGCAGGGCAGCCACTGGCAGATCTGGCCTGAGTCACCCTAACATCCCACCTGGCCACTGGCTTACCCCACTGCCCTGGGCAGCCCCCCTCCCCTCTCACACCCTTTCTCTGGCTGCCCACCCACCCACCAAGGGCCCCTTTACCTGGTTGCTGGAGCCAGGAGTGGCCCTGCCACAGGCTGCTCCTCCCTTCCTGAGCATGCTATGAACATGCTCAGGGAGGTGGGTGACATCTTAAAACTCCCAGTGTGGGTTAGAGTAGCTCCCTTGTACTGTCTGGCTCCTGGCACCAGTGTCATCTGGCACCACCTCCCAGCCTGTCCGCGGACCCCTCTGAGTACCTTTGCAGCCCCCCATGGGTTTGCGGACCCCAGGTTGGGAGCCACTTATATAGAGCACTTAACCCCATCTGGCCACAGTCACTAAGGGGCAGAATAGATACCCCCTTATTGAGGGCAAAGAGAAGGACCACCAACCGCTGGGGTAAGACCAGGCACAGGGAGGTGGTCAGGGAGCCTGAGGACTCTGCAGTCAGCTGCAAATTAAGAAACAGCTCAAGGGCCTGGAACTTCCAGGGACAAAGTGCTAGACTTTGGTGGTTTCATGAGAGATGCTGAGAGACAGATGAAGGTAAGAAGCAGCAGGTAATCTGAAGAAGCAGACTGTAGCTTCATAGTACAGACTACCTGTGTTGGTATCCAGAGGAAGGGGAGGGCCCGTGTTTGTCCTACCTGCTCTGAGGAAAAGAGAAGTAAAATCCTTCTAAAGGGCTGAGGATGAACACATTATGCAGTGTCTTCATCCCAATCTTGGGTTCAGTAAAGGCTTGCTTTGTTTGACATTTTATTCCCTTGGAAAGGGGGGGGTGGGATTATACTTGGCTGGAGTGCTGAGTTGGGAGAAACAGCAGGCAAGCCTTGACTCCTAAGAGAGGCTTTGATGAGGGTACCAGAGTCAGTGTACCCAATTTCGGTGAGGGAAGAGGGGTGGTATGCACTGAGTGGCAACCGAGCATTCCACACCTCTGAAAACTGGGTCCCTTAGTACAGTGGTTGTCAAACTTCTTTTCTGGTGACTCATTTAAAAAAAATTATTTATGACCATGACCTGACATGGTCATAAATTTCCCGTGGAAGCAGCCATGGGAAACTGACAAGGACACTGGCTGTCCCATTGCTACCTGCAGCCCAGGGTAACTGGCATCCTTTGAAGTTCCCAGTGGCTGCTTCTACCTTGGGGTACCAGCCCCAGGAAACTGGCAAGGCCTCCAGCCGCTCTGGGTTGTCAGGTTTCAGTGGAGCGACCAGTGTCCTTGTAAGTTTGCTGTGGCTGCCACCCCTAGGTGTAAGCAGCTGAGGTAATTTTCAAAGGAAGCTGGCTGTCCTGGGCTGCAGGTAGCAGCTGGACCCTAGCTCTCCTCTCCCCTACTCCCCACCCGAGCAGCAGTGCTGTGACCCAGTGCCCACGGGTCTGCAACCCAGTACTGGGTCACGACCTGTGGTATGATGAGCACTGTCTTAGTATGTTTCAGGTTGGGGCCAGAGTGGACTAACTTTAATCAAGGAGACTGAAATTTCCAAGTGGATAGCCTTAGCTTTCTTTTTTTTTTTTTTTTAAACACAATCAATTTTTTTTTAACACAATCAGTAAACATTTCCATTTTTTACTTCAGTTTTTTTGAAATATATAGTCTCATTGATAATATGACTGTTAGAACATGTTGACTTATAACTATCTAGTTTTCACACTGGATTTGGTACAGGTGTGGTTTTTTTTTTTCTCTTTTTTTTGGCTTTGCTACCTAGGCAGGAACATGACAATGATATACATTTATTTTTTAAAATAAAGTAGCTTCATATTTTCAGATGCTTATTACATACATTTTAGTATGTTAGAAAATAATAAATGATATATTGCTTATTTACTAGATTATTAAGTTTTTGCTCATGATTTGCTTTAAGTGGCATTAGGATGGTAAGTGGAATTTAATTAAAGACGCAGCATGTGAAATGTATTTTTGTTAAACAAATCAGCCTTAAATGATTTGTTTACTTAAATGTTAATGTTTTTCCATGAGCTGGATAGTGTTTTCATGGAGGGTGGAGTCATAAATATTCATAACTTTGAAAACAACACCAATCAGAACTTGGATAAGGAGTAGCTATAAAATAGAATGAGACCACCTGGGCAGGCTCAGTGGATGATGCTAATGAGATCCATGATGATGTCTCTTGGAGCCAAAGATGGGTTCCAATACCAGTGATGACTTCGCCAGCCTCTGCTACCAAACACAGCCTTTGGGTATCCCACAAAATCAAGTTTTGAATACAGAACTTGACGAAGTTTATAAAGCTTGACTTCATAAATTCAGTGTTCTTCCCTGGAGTCTTTCTTTACACACAAAAGCAGGCTTTAACTCAAAGTCTTTGATATATATAGGCTTATAGATTCAGCACATTTATTTTAAGTCGTTTAAGAGATTAGAGAGAGAAGATGAGTTAGATCATACCTTTTTTGGATCAATTTCTGTTGGTGAGAAAGAAAAGTTTTTAACCTTATGCACAGCTCTTGTTTTTCACCAGCAGAAGTTAGTCCAATAAAAGACATTACCACAGCCACTTCATCCTTTTTAATATCCTGAGACCAACATGTCTACAACAACACTATATACAGCATTAAGAGTTTCTACTAAATTTAGGCCTTAATATTTTATATTCAGATTTAATTTTAAACATTTTTTTAAAATGTGATTTAAAAAATCTGATTTATTTATCCTCAAAGTTGACTTTATCCACCCTATGCAGGGCACCTGAAAATCACAGGAAACAAAGTATAGTCACATCTGAAAATTTAGGCCTCAAGGCTCAATCTTGCCATCCACATGTGTAAAGTAAGGATTTGGCTCAATCTTTGCTCTGCAAGCATACTGGTGGCTGGTCTATGAATTTTGTAGCCAGGAATGCCTGTTTGTACAAAAATATTATTGGAAGTTGACATTTTCAAAGGAACCAGTTAGGCCCCCAGTTCTATTTGAATTGTGTGCCAAACTCTGTTAAGCCCCCTTTGAAAATTCCAACTTGAAAGCCCCTGCTATGCATTTTCTCCATCTCCCTTTTTTCTGTTTATTCCAGGTGACTTTAGTGCAATTTTGAAATTACTTGTGTTAAAGTAACAGAAGATGTTGTACAATAAATGATCGTGACTAGATACAAACTAGATATTTTATCTGCAGTTTTTTAAATGTCAATTTTATTAGTAATTAGCTTTACAAGTTGTGATTCTTTCCCTCATGAAATCAAGCAGGCCTGACTACTTTCTGGTGGCCATCTGGCACTCCTTAACCTGTGTAGTCTGAAGTAATTATGATAAATTACTTGATAAAGTTCAAAAACTAAATATGGCATTTCTTATTTCTGATTTTTTTCTTTATAAGTGGCACTAGTAAATTCATGTTACAGTAATAGCTCAAAGCGGCAGTTGTTCCAGTCCTCAATAGTCTCAGGTTGACTAAGTTTTTCTGGTGTTTCTATTTCTTTAAAACAGGGGTTTCAAACTCAAATCACCATGAGGGCCGCATGAGGACTAGTAGAGGGCCACATGAGGTCTGGTAGAGGGCCTCATGAGGACTAGTACGTTAGCCCGAGGGCCGCACCATTGAAACCTTTTCATACAATGATATTGCAAATATCAGTAATGATTGTGTCGTCGCGGGCCGCGGGAAATAGCTTTAGGGGCCGCATGCGGCCTGCGGGCCACGTGTTTGAGACCCCTGCTTTAAAACATTACCAGAAGAAAAATTAGCGATGTTTTGCTAAATCTAAAATATTAAAAGATCCATTGTAAAAATGTACTGCAGTGTCCAGGGCCTCTGGTCTCTGCGATGGTGGCCTAAATGTGGAGTTATTCGTTAGTTCACATAGACTTTGCATCTACACTAAACAGCCTGTCTGTACTAAAATCTGAAGTAGACATATTTTGGTTCATGTTCACACTACCCTCCCTCACCAGGCATGTTTCCCTTCACTTAAGAGGGGTAGTGGGGAGTGGTAGTGTGGCTAAGACCCTAGGCTTTCAGCTCTGCATGCAGTTTCCTGTCAGCAGAGCTGTTCCCAGGGTATGGTGAATTTGGGTGAGCACCCTGAGTTCTGTGCTCTTGGGGCAGGGTGTAACCAGACTTTTTTTTTTTTTTTTCCTGGCAGGACTTGTCACTGACTTGGGTGGGCCCGAGCCATTTCCTGTTTCCTGGAAACAGGAAGTTGAGGAAGTGAGTGGGTAGAGAAACTAAGCTGTTAGATGCTCCAGTTACCGTGGTAACCTAATGATTCTCACCCTCTGTCTATCTCAACTTCCTGCATCAGGTCAAGTGGCCAGGAGTAGGAAGTTTGGGCAGTGGACAGCTGAAAGCTGCTTGAGACTCAAGTATAAGCAGAGCACTCGCAGCAGAAGCAACATGTGGGGGTGGTTCTGCTTTCAAAGTGATTATGCCCTGGTGGAGGAGGGGAAATGCACTTTGCAATGTTCCCTCTAATTACTCGTAGACTGTGTATGTAAACAATTCCTTTGTGTGTGCAAAAACATTTCTTTGTGAGCACCATTGTTAGCGCTACTGAATTTTTTTGTGTGCACTTTATTTTGTTGTGTGTGCAGGTTTCATGACTTGGGTGAGTGCACACATGTGCACAGCTTAGAGGGAACAGTGCTTTGCACCAGGACCAGGCAGGAGGCGAGCAGCTGCACGCCAGGCCCCACGCCTCCCAAGGGTGAGCCCTGCCTGCCGGGCTGTAGCATGGAGCTTTGAATTAACAAGAGTGATAGCTAACAGCCCCCATAAGTAGCCAGCCTTATCTATATGGACTATGAATTGCTCTAGATGTACTGACATAACTTTCACCTCTTGTGGAGGTGGAGTTGTCTTTATAGCAGGACACTTACAGCAGTGAGTGCAAGGTTGCACTGTGTACACTGACACGCTAAGGTCAGCATCGGCCAACCTAAGAAAGCTTAACTCAGTAGTGTAAACCAGGGCCAACTAGTCTAACAGAACAGAACCTGACCCCTGGGCACCTGCAGTTACAGTTATCCCAGCACAACAAGTACTGTGATCAGTTGCAGTTACTGTGCTGTTCACCACCATGTATGAACAGGATGGCCAGGACTGGAGATAAGCAGAACACACACTTTATTATCATACATCACACTGCTCCAGCACCTCCTGAAGCTTCTGGTGTTTAGAGGGAGCATGCCTGAGAGAGCATTTCTTTTCTATCAGCTGGTGTGCATTTGGTTTAGAGTATAGTGACTCCATTTGTGGCTGGCCTCTGTATGCTGTGTGTAAGGGGGAAGTAAATACAGTGCCAGATTTTGTGGTTAAGTATAGTGGTTATGCCCCTTGTGGCCTTAATTTAATTTGCTGTAAATTAGAGCAGCTCTGATCAGGCTGTCGTGCCAGAGGCTAGTCAAATCTTTAAGCTTAAAGCCAGCCTTGTGACCCATCCATGCCTAGGGTAGCCACTTGAAAATGCCAAAATCAGGGTAGGCAGCCAAAGGAGAGCAAATTTTCCCAGCAGTAATGGGTGATATGGAAGTCAGCCTTCCCAGCCAGCTACAAACAATGCTTCAGATTCCCACACTGAACATCAAGAAGCCAAAACAAACTGTACAGAGCCTCCTTTATTACATTTAAGCCTCTGGCTTCCAGTCAGCCACTGGATCTAGTAAAGAGAATAATTATTTAAAACTGCATGCTTTTTACCAAAAGTGTTCTTCTGACTCCAAAGGATCAACTGCATTACCAGATGAATATGTTTGGATCTTACCTAAAATACCATGCAGCTAACCAATCTTTTAGTAACTAAAACTAAAGGTTTATTGTAAAAAGGAAAGAAAGAAACTATAAGAACGGTTAAAGGATTAAAGCAAATGATTTAAAAGTCCATGTACAGCAGGTTTTCATTAGAGTTGTGGCATTTACAGCATTGCATATTCCTTCAGGTGTACATGCAGTAGCTGGATGGTCTCAGTCGTTTGTTCCACAGCTGGTCAGTCTTCACCTAGTATTTCTGGATCTAGCCATCTAAAACTGAAGATGAAATGGAGATGGTGTAGCTGCCTTTTTTGTCCCTTGGCCTTTGCCATGCCAGTTGTGGAAATTTACAGGAGTAAGATGGTGTCCAGAGTCACATGATGAGTCACCAGGACTTGCTCAGGTCTCTTCCTGGGCCCACTGTACCTGAGAGCTTTTTCTTAATGGGCTTTAAGCAGATGCTCACTGAAGCCATACAGTCTGCAGTGTTGTCCAGAAATACGTCACAAATGGAAATGCGTATATTAAACATATCCATAACTTCCAATACAAATATGACACATGCACATAATATCATATTTGGCAAATTATAACCTTTCTAATTGTACCTGACATGGCCTGTCTCATATGAATTACTGTAATTTTGACATTGATGTGAAATAATACCCTAAATATCTCCCTGCCCCCCAAATCCAGCTAGAGTCACATCCCTTTCCCCCCTTGTTCCTGGGCTGAATGTAGCTTAACCACAACAGTGGATTGAGCTCTGTTGAAACAGAATTTGACCCTTCTTAGTCAGATAGAAAATGTCATCCAGATTTTAAATTAAAAAAAAAAAGTACCCTATTCTAGCGGGAATACTACTAATATAAAAAATTTGTGTGATGTTAATAAAATTGTTTATGTGGCTACAGGTATAACTATCTTTCCTAGAACTGCGTGAGTCTCACAAAGGTGTGGGATAAACAGTGGAGCCCTTTGGACCATTGCCAAATCAGGAACATAGTACAATGCAGTATTTACCAAATTAAGCAGAATTAGGCATTTTGTTTACAAATATTTAAGAATAAGTGTAAATATATTGACATCTGCAGTTGCTCTAGATCTTTATTTTATTTATTTATTTTGAAGAGATTATTGATCGCTTTGTCAACAGAGCTACAAAGACCATTTATCACTGCTAAAGACTAGAGGCCAAATTCACTGCTGGCATGATCAACAGAAAATCCATTGAGGTAAACAGAAATAGACTTGCAATAAACTTTTTGCTGGAAGCCTGGAGTCCACTTTAGCTTCCGTATATAGACATAATTAGACTCAAAGGAACTTAAGCACTTAACTTGCTCGCTACATGCCTAAATTCATCATTTAGGCATCACTGACCTTCTTAAAAGTACCACTCAGCTGCTGCCTTATTCTGTAAGCACCCAGTGAATTTTAGCCAGATTCCAAAGGGGCAGTTGTGTTAGTCTAGTAAAGCAAAAAAAGCAAGGAGTCTTGTGGCACTTAAAGACTAACAAATTTATTTATCACATCAGCTTTTGCGGGAGAATATCCCACTTCGTCAGATGCTTTGAAGCTAAGTTTTCATCAGTAGGCAAAGTCTTGATGCTACCCCCTTAACTGTCTCAAGCTGCTCTGAGCTGTCACTCATGCCTTAGCTTAGTGGGATTCTCATATTCAAATCAAACGAGTCCTGTGGCACTTTTTAAGACTAATGAATTTACTTAATGCATAAGCTTTTGTGGACATAACACATTTTCTCAGATGCATGAAATGAAAACTGCAGTATGTTAGGTATATACACACATGGTTATGTGCACAAAACACATATTAGCCTTTAAAAGTGCCACAGGATTTCGTGTTTGTTTTTGCTGAAATGCTAACATGGCTATCGTGGAGGAATTTCTAATATGCAAGTGACTTGTTTCTCACCTGTGAGTCCCAGTCTTGGGCACATGCTCAGAGTGTGCCTTACCAGCAGAAAAGGTATTTGGGAATTTGGCATGTGAGTGTGCCTGGGATGACCTGTGCCTTTTGAGGGGGAGACCCTCACTGCATTGCCAGTTGTGGACATCAGCTGGTGGCTCCTTGAAGGAAGTGTGCACGTTGGCATGTTCTTGGCATGGTTCACCCTCCTCCCTGACACTTGCCCTTTCTGTGGCATGAGAGATTCTGATGTGCATTTACCTTGAGTGTGCCAGGCTACAGCCCTTACGGGGCCTATGTCTGTTCCTCTATTTATTCATGCATCTGGGCATGATCCTCTGGATGGCATCTGCTGACTCCCTAGATACCTTCAGGGAATAGTGGTTACTGTCCTGTCTCTGCTCAGTGTCCTCTTTCGGTTCCCTCAGTTTGAACCTTTGACACCCTCCAGCCCCGTGTTCATTCCTGATTTTTGTTCACTGTCCCTTGCAATTAGTGCAGTCCTGGTCCTAGTGACTCTTCCCCTTAGGTTGGGGGAGGGGCCTTTAACAGTGGGTGGGTGTATGCCTGCTCCCTTCCAAGAACCAAATGGTGGTGGTGGGGAGAGTGAAGGCAGCCTGCTTAAGCAGTGTTACTGAGCATGCTGAGTACAAGCCAAATGGCAAATCAGGGGTGGGGTGAAGCATGTGGTTTCCAGAATAGCACTCACCTAGTATGTGGGAGACCTGTTTTCAGATATTTTCTCTGCCTGATGTTGAGCAAAGACTTGAATGTAGGTCCCCTGTGCGCAAGGTGAATGACATAAGCAGTAGGCTGTGGAGTCATTATCTCTCTCCCTCTTTTTTTTCCCCTTTTGCTCAGTGAAGATTTAATTTTTTTATACTAGGTGCCTAAGACTCCACATCAGAGGAAATTAAGCATCTAAATACCTTTTAGGGTATGGGCTCTAAGCCTCTCCCCTTTTCTCTGCATTTCACTCCTGACCAGTTCTGGCAGCTTCCCTGCTCAGCTTGCTCCGTTTGGCTTTCTTAGGCACATAACTCCCTCCAGATAATGACCAGGGAGCCTATGTATTGAATTTGGGGCTGTGAGTTCCATTAGGTGGCAAGGGATTAAGGTTATAGACAATGTAACACTTGATTTCCAATGTAAAACTTCCTTTTGTGAATCTAAGCCAGTGGTTTTCAAAGGATGGGTTGGGACCCAGTTCTGGGTCGCAGACCCTCAGGTACTGGGTTGTGAAGGCCCCTGCTGCCACCATCAAAAGACTGGACTGCACTGCTGAAAAATGTAATTGTTGGGTTCCAAGCATAAATGATTTTTTTTTAAACTGGGTCCCAATGGAAAAAAGGTTGAAAACCACTGATCTAGACCATAGTCCCCATTTAAGTCAGTGGGAGTTCCCTTCATGTATCTGAGGGCATTGAAGTTAAGTCAAAACTAAATGGAAGCACAGTTGAGCCCTTCATATAGTAAATGCAATAATTCTGGTAAAATAAAGAGATGGAGATTTTGCAGTAGAAAATTTTTAGCATTGATTCCATCCAAGCACAATAATTACAGTGAATTTGTCTGTGTCATGAACACAAGCTTCTAAGGTGGGCTCCCTCTTTTAAATCATCTAATATTTATTAGTTAACATGATTATTTCATTATGCTGTGAATGAAATAATCATAAACCTTAGCTAAGGATGACAGATTTTTCTTTCCTTACTCATTACTCATAATTTGTAGTAATACTTATTACTGTGATTATGTTAAAGAAGCAAGGACTAACACAGCTACCCCTTTGGAACTTGTGATTATGTTGTCATTTTATGTTTGGGTAAACTCAGGAATGAAGAATTTTACTTTTCATCTCTCAGCAAATTTTTAACTGATTAGAATCAGGAAGAAAATACAGGGTCAGATTCTGATCTCAGTAAACTAAGAGTGCTGCAGCTGGACTGAATGGATTTTTTCCTTATATATAGTGGTGTATCTGAGCTCAGAATGTAGCTCAAAGTATTGAAACCTGAAAATCTATATTTTTGTAGAGTAAGTGACTGATTTTAGGAACATGGAATTTTACTGAGGATATGCACCCCACAGATGCTACTGTTGATGCCAGATCTAAAATTTATAGGCAAGCATTTTTAGACACACAATTGGAGGGAAAACTATCAAAAGGTTATTCATATGTTTCATTTTTATTTTTTGTATTGACTTAAATAGATCGAGCCCAGTGGGCTCTGATCCTTCAAAAACTGGCATATATTTTGTATATGCTCAGTACTCCTCTTTGATTTCAAGGATCTACCCATAGAAACAAAAGTTAAGTACATGCTGGAAATGGACCTTGGTTGTAAACTCTTTGGGGGGAGCCCTTCATTACTTGTTTGGACTGTGCCTATGACAATGGCACCCTAATTCTTGACAGGAGTTCCCACATATTAGAAATAATACTTTTTAATAGTTCAACATGCAATAAATTAACCAGTTGGTAGAGCTGGTTGATAAATTTTTAATACAATTTTTTGTTGAAAACATCTTGTTTTGAAAAGGAAAATGTGTAAATTTTGTGGAAACATTCTTATTTTTAAATCAAAACTAACTGTTGGTTTTCATTCTTTTGTTGGTGGTGTTCCCTGCAGTGTTTCTCTGTATATCTTCCTTTTTTGCTTTCTGTTCCCTTTCCAGTGGCAAAATGGAGAATAGAAGAAAATGGTGGGCTAAAGAGGGAAGAGAGAGGTTTTTTTTTTGTTTTTTTTTTTTTTAAATCCTTGACTTAAAAAAACAACAAGCAGTTGTGTGGCACTTTAAGACTAACAGATTTATTTTTTGCATGAGCTTTCGTGGGAGAAGATCCCACTTCCTCAGATGCTTCGAAGACGGGTGAACTTACAAAAAGGAATGAAACTAAATGCAAGGGGGTGTAAAACATAGGATCAGGTCATAAAGTAAGAGCAAATCAGAGCAGTTTACAGGCTTAAAGAATGGGAAGCCTGAAGTCAAATTACCCTTTGTAATGTGAAAAGAACCCATAATCTCGATTGAGTCCTGCTTTCACTGAGTTTAGTTTGCATATTAATTCAAGTTCAGCTGTTTCTCTTTGAAGTCTTGATGTCCCAGGTACATCTCTAACGACAGTCGTTAACAAATCCATCATCAAGTGATTAGGAAGATGGAAGTGCTCAGCAACTGGTTTCTTTGTTCTTTGATTTCTGATATCAGCTCTGTGCTCATTCAATCTCTTACAGAGCGATCGTCCTGTTTGTCCAATAAAACACCATTCTGGCCACTATGGATGTAGAAGCTCTTTACACCAACATCCCACACAAGGATGGATTACAAGCTATTAGAAGAACCATCCCAGATGATGACAAAGCGCAGCTCGTGACTGAACTTTGCGACTTTGTACTCACCCACAACCACTTCAGATTTGAGGATCATTTATATCTCCAAATCAGTGGCACTGCTATGGGCACCCGCATGGCCCCACAATATGCCAACATCTTTATGGGTGACTTAGAACAACGTTTCCTCAAGTCTCATCCCAAGACACCTCTTCTTTACCTGCGCTACATCGATGACATCTTTATCATCTGGACACACGGCAGGGATGCTCTTGAAGATTTTCACAGAGATTTCAATAATTTCCACGACACCATCAAATTGAGCCTGGAACACCCCACACAGGAGATCCACTTTCTTGACACTACAGTACAAATCAGGGATAGACACATCACCACCACCCTATACCGAAAACCTACTGATCGGTATAGTTACCTACATCCTTCGAGCTTCCATCCTAAACACACCACACGATCCATTGTCTACAGCCAAGCCCTAAGATATAACCGCATCTGCTCTGATCCCTCAGACAGAGACAGACATCTTGAGGATCTCTATCAAGCATTCTTGAAACTACAGTACCCAGCTGGGGAAGTAAGAAAACAAATTGACAGAGCTAGACGGGTTCCCCGAAATCATCTACTACAGGAGAGACCCAAGAAAGAAAGCAACAGAACACCACTAGTCACCACATATAATCCTCAAGTCAGACCTCTGCAAAAGATCATTAAGGACCTACAGCCTATTCTAAAAGATGATCCCTCTCTCTCTCAAGCATTAGGAGACAGACCACTCCTTGCCTATAGGCAGCCCCCTGATCTTAAACAGATACTCACCAGCAACTACAGATCTAACAACAAGAACATTGAAGCAGGCACACACCCTTGCAAAAAACCACGCTGCCAAGTCTGCCCACATATCTACACAACAAACACCATCATAGGTCCTAATCAAGCCTGCTACTCCATCAAAGGCTCATTTACCTGCTCGTCTACTAATGTGGTCTATGCCATCATGTGCAAGGAATGCCCCAACACCTTATATATTGGACAAACAGGACGATCGCTCCGTAAGAGATTGAATGAGCACAGAGCTGATATCAGAAATCAAAGAACAAAGAAACCAGTTGCTGAGCACTTCCATCTTCCTAATCACTCGATGATGGATTTGTTAACGACTGTCGTTAGAGATGTACCTGGGACATGAAGACTCCAAAGAGAAACAGCTGAACTTGAATTAATATGCAAACTAAACTCAGTGAAAGCAGGACTCAATCGAGATTATGGGTTCTTTTCACATTACAAAGGGTAATTTGACTTCAGGCTTCCCATTCTTTAAGCCTGTAAACTGCTCTGATTTGCTCTTACTTTATGACCTGATCCTATGTTTTACACCCCCTTGCATTTAGTTTCATTCCTTTTTGTAAGTTCACCCGTCTTCGAAGCATCTGAGGAAGTGGGATCTTCTCCCACGAAAGCTCATGCAAAAAATAAATCTGTTAGTCTTAAAGTGCCACACAACTGCTTGTTGTTTTTTTACTGGACCAGACTAACACGGGTATCCCTTTGGAAACTTAAAAAAACAAAACAATACAAAACAAAAAACCTCCCTTGATTTTCAAAGAGTGCTGCTGTTAAGAAGGTAGTAGCAATGTGATAATGACTAGTTTCGCATGCTCTTGTTTTTCCTTTTGACTTTTGTCTGTGGTGTAGTATATATGACTGAATAAAAATGAATGGATTCTTACGAAGAGCTTTAAGTATCCCCTTTTTCTTTCATAGGATTCAGTAGAGAATTGAACATTCTATAAGTTTGAGAAAGGTAGCAGTTAGTCTAGTTCAGTATATAAACAAGGAGTCCTATGGCACTTTTAAAAACTAACAAATGTATTTATTACATGAGATTTTGTAGGCGAAATCCCACTTCATCAGAGGCATGAAATGGAAGTTACAGTATGAAGGGGGAACTATAACTAGAGCCCTGCAGATGTGCGGGTATCCAGAGTTCCATAGACCCGTTGTTGTGGATTGGAGCTTGGGTGCAGAGCTGTAATGTGCTGTTTCATCACCCAGGGCATGTTCCGATCAGAACGCGCCCCTTGCCATTAGTGGCGCTTGGGGCCAGTGCTGTGAAACATGCCTTTTAAATGAGCAGCTCTATTGAGCTGCTCTGGCGCGCTTGATGCAAAGCCCCATTGGCCCCGCCGTAGTTATGGCCCTGCTTGGGTGCAGAGTCTGTTTTTATCTGCCCAGAATGAAATAGCTGCAGATCAGCTGGTCCCACCCACAGCTGTTCCTCCTCTGGCTCCAAAGCTCAGCTGCATTGGCCAGTCCCCACACTCCACCAATTGGCTGATGATGGGCATCTAACCCCCGTCCCTTCCCCAACTGCCAGTTACTCAGTCAGATGAATGGCGAAAAATAAATCTGTTAGTCTTTAAGTGCCACACGACTCTGTGTTTTGTTTTTGTTTTGTTTTGTTTTGTTTTTTTGCTGGACTAGACTAACATGGCTGTCCCTTTGGAAACTGCCACTGAACAGCCGATGCACAGAATGAGTAAAAGTTGCTCAGAGCAGGGCTAGAGGAGACTCCGAACTGCATCAGGAGTTGCTAGCAGCTCCCGCCCCCCCCACGTGAGCCTCAGCTCAGCAAAGCTGTATTCAGCTTCAGTGGCCTGTCCCACACTGATGATGATGGGCAGCTGCTCTCCCCCTTCCCCAGCTGCCAGTCACCCTGGCCATCCATCTGTCAGCTGAATGGCAATTGCCTCCTGGTGCACTGAACATCAGTGATCTTAGCCCCAGTTTCACAGGGCCAGTCTCAGGTGGAATAACAGTGATCAGAGCCAGCAGAGGCTCTGAATGCATCATGTGCTGCCAGCTTGCTGCGCCACCCAACAGCTGAATGATCTAGAGCACGGCAGGGCAGAGGGGCTAAACACCATCAGCTGTTTAGAGGGTGTGGGTGGGATCTGCAGCTATTTGGGGGTCCATACAGGAAGCAGTAGATGTCAGTTGTTAGGGAGGCAGCTGCTGCTCTCTAACAGTCTGAGCTGACAAGGGCTGCCACCCCAGAAGTCACAGCAGTTGCACCAGGACTCTATGAATTTATATAAAATATATATTTCAAACAAAACATCAGTGTGGGCACATTTATTAAGTCCCTGCTTCCTTAGGTATGCTATATTACACAGGCAGGCAGGCACCTAGCCAAGTACTCCACTCAGAGCAGAGGCATGAGTGGTGTGAATGCGGCTACATATAAAACCTGGCATGTGAATCAGGTATCAGATACGTACTGATGCTGATCACATGCAGATTGGATCTGTATCCACATATATGTGTCCCCACAGAGCTTTAAGTATATATTCAGGGAAGGATAAGTCTCACGGTCAGTTCAGAATTTTTTCAGTGAATGAAGCAGGTTGTTTGGGTTTGAACAGTGTGGAATAACAGATAAGAAAGAAGGTGGGAAGGTTAAAGATGGGGAGAGGAATCACCTTTTATAATAACCAAGTCAGCTCAATTCTCTGGTCAGACGCAAGGTAATGCTGTCTGTTCTGCATGTGAATTCTAACCCTGCAGTTTCTCTTTGAAGTGATTTTTTTGAGCCTTGTAACTGGCCATGTCTTTCTCAGAATATGCAGGGAGATTGAAGTGTTCCCCTATTTGGTTTTTGAACGTTACCATTCCTGATACCTGATTTGTGTCCATTTTTTCTTTTGCACAGAGGCTGTCCAGTTTGTCCAGTGTATAAAGCAGAGGGGCATTGTTGGCTCATGATGTCATATATCACATTGGTGAATGAGCAGGTGAATGACCCCTTGATGGAGTAGCTGGTTGACTGATCAAGAGCAGCCTTATAGCTCAACTAGGATTAACAATCTCTCCTTTTTAAGGGTTTTCAGCAAATGTGTTTTAAGAAACAAAAAAAAAAAAAAAGAAGAAGAAAAAAAAACCACCACCAGAACACAGGTTTAAGTCATACCAAGTAAATGATTACAAACAAAGAGTAATAATATGCTTCTAAGACTAAAATCTAATTTTAAGTGCTTTTTGTTCAAAGTGTCAAGTTCCAGAGGGGTAGCTGTGTTAGTGTATGTCAGCAAAAACAAAACAAGTAGTCCTGTGGCACTTCTGAAGACTAACAGATCAATTCATCCCATCTTTAAAAGTATCACAGGACTCCAAGGTTGTTTTATTCAAAGTAGTATTCTCACCAGAGTCATTTTTCTAGTGTAGCTTGCCAGTCCTTAGCTAGGATCTAACACAGAGCAAGACTTGCTTAGTTTTTTATCTTCTCACATGAAGTATGACCAGAACGGCTTTTTGCTTTTATCAGAGCAGTAACCAGTAATTTTTGCACCTGGGGCAAGGACCCCAGATGCTCCCCCCCCCCAGCTCTGATGCAGCCTGGGGCCTGATCCTAGTGAGGGATTTTAGAGGGTAGAGGGGATGGTCTGGCTTCCCGTGGCAGATGCGGATGGATCTGGATCAGTTCCCAGCTGCCATGGGGAGCCAGATCCGTCCCCCGAGCCCCCTAAAATTCTCCTGGAAGCAATCAGGATCCCCCCCCCCAAGGTTTGCTGGCGGCAGCAGAAGCTTCCCAGCTCGTCCAGCAGCAGCTGGGGACGTATCCGGATCTCTGCAGCCTGCCGGCAGTGGCAGAAGCTTTTCTTGCCATAAAGTGTTTTTTTTTTTAAATCCTTTAATTATTCTCATTGTGGCTCTTCTCTGAACTCTCTCCAATTTACCATCACCCTTCTTGAAATGCAGGCTCCAGACCTGTACAGTATTCTAGCAACCACAGGACTCCTTGTTTTGTTTTTGCTGAAATAGATGAAAATAGTGACCCCTCTGAACTTGATACTTTGAACAAAAATACTTAGATTTTAGTTTTAGAGCATATTATTACTCTTTGATTGTAACCATTTACTTGGTATCACTTAAACCTGTGTTTGTTTTTTTTAAACTTTCTTGCTGAAAGCCTACTTTGTGCTGCATGTTTTAAGAGGAGATTATTAATTCTAGTTGAGCTATGAGGCTGCTCTTGTATTGTCACTTTAAAGGAGCAGTGAATTTGAGAAGGTTTGTGTACAGTGAGTGGGTCTGAGCACTCTAGAGAAACACTTTGGGGAAGAACTTTGGACTAGACTGGTGGCTGAGGGCCTCCTGCCAAGTGTAACTGCACTGTTGATGCCAAGGCTGAGACACAGTGCCATAGCATTTGAGACATGCAGCGTTACAAGGCAAAGTTGACTAAATCCCCAAAGTATCACATAATGGGTTAGTTGATTAGTCTTTACAATATCTACACGGGAAACAAATATTTAATGATGGGCTCTTTAGTCTAGTAGAGAAAGGTGTAACATGATCCAATGACTGGAAAATGAAGCTAGACAAATTCAGAATGGAAACATTGTAAATTTTTAATGGGGAGAGGAATTAACCTTTGGAACAATTTACGTGGGAGTCATGGGGAATCTATCATTCACAATTTTAAAATCAAGTTTAGATGTTTTTTCTAAAAGATATGCTCTAAGAATTATGTTGAGGAGCTTTTATGGCCTTTTATACAGAGGGTCAGAGTATATATGTTCTTTCCTGGCCTTGGAATCTATCAAGAATGTCAGTACAATTAAAATAGATTTGTAATTTTTAAATTAAAAAGGACACCAGGCAAAAAATATCTTCATTTTTTCCCCCCTGCAGCATATTTTACTGCAATTTGTGGACAAGAGTATATTCTGTAAAAGCAAGTTGGAAAATAAAGCTTCATGCACTTTCTACTTATCTTGGTCATAAAAAGATAGAAAATTCAGAATTCTCAGTCTCTGTTATGTGGGTCATATAATACTCTGCTTTATGCAGTCATTTGTCAATTCAATTGTTAACATCTCTCATGACTTCTACTTAATGACTGATATATCTTAGACTCCCTTGATCCCAATTCTCTCAACGTTTCCCTAAAGAGACCTTTTTTAAGACAGGTTGTACTACATAAAACATAGTCCTTTATCATAAAGTGGTGAGTGAACTGATCTGAATTCATGGCTGCCCTAATTTATAAGGTAAAAATGTAGAAAGCTATTGCCCTGAAGGATCTCGTTGTGGTTCCCATAATTAGGAGCTCTTTGGTGTCAAGCAGTGTAATGACGCTTTGTATTTAGAGTTACACATGGCTATTTGAACTAGATTACTGAACGATGGCAGGTTAATATACGATGTCTGATGGCATATCTGTTCAGTGCTGTACCTCTTGAATTCTCAAGGCCCCTAGAAACCTAATAGATAAAGCTGGCTATGTGGCTAAGAGAGGGCGAATGAGAGCTCCAGGTAGCCAGTTAAATTGAATTGGGACGATAGTCTCAGCTCTCTGTGATGTCGCAAGACCTGACAGTCTTATGGGATTGCAGAGTGTTAGGTATGTGAGCTCTCTCTTTCTGCCTGTCTCTCATAGAATGTGGTCCCAGTGAGTGCAGTCAAGGACCTGATGGAAGAAGTTCACAGGCCTCATGTTTGACATTCCTGCAATCGGGTCTGCACTTCTTCATGCCTTATCTGTGAATGAAATAGCTGTAAATATATGTAGTGTTTGCATATGGGCTGAATTAAAGCCTTGCGTCTCATGATGAAAATAAATTTGTATTCCACAGGCGGTGACTAGACTAGAAACATCCCTGAATCTCATGTTCTATGGTCATATGTTCCACATGTTTAACCACATTATAAAGGGTTTCTTAGTGTGTTTTCTAGGATGCTTAAGACCACTGAAAGGCAAGGCTAAAATATCCCAGAATGTGGCAGAAATAAAGAATTAATGTTTCTTTGTGAGTTTACTTCAGCTAGGACTTTAACATTGGCAAAACTCTACCCGATGTTCTACTCCATCCCAGTATAAATGTATCTTAGTTTCCCCTTTCCTAAATAAACACTTATCCTTGCATCTCCCTCCGCCCCATCACTTACAAGCTCAGCAAATGGACTCTTTGCCACTCTTGTTTTCACTTCCTCACCCCAAATGCACTCCTGGATCCTGCGACTCAGCCTTCTCTGCTCTCCACCTCATGGCTGTTACCAAAATCTCAAACAACTTCTTCCTTGCTAAATCTCAAAGCCTGTATCCCATCCTTAGATTTCCTAACTTCTGCTGCTGTTGATAATGTTGCTCTAAGGGTAAGTCAAACAAAATAAAATAAACCATTTTTAAAAGTCTCTCTGAACTAGTGGTTGAACCCATTCACAATGTGTGCAGTCCCACTAATAAACTTCTGCATCCTGTAGCCACCCCAGTACTTTGTTAAGCTAGATCAGGCGTGGCCAAACTGTGGTTTGGGAGCCGCATGTGGCTCTTGAATGAAAAAGTGTGGCTCGTGGAAGGACGTCAGCTAATCAGTTTAGTAGGTAAAAGTACATGGTTATGTGCCTCAGTGTGGCTCTTGAAGGTTTAATAATCAACTTGTGTGGCTCTTGAGTTCCACAAGTTTGGCCACTCCTGTGCTAGATCTTACATTGAGGGGCAGGAAGCTGTGGAAGACAAAAATGTAAATGACTGGGGACTGGCTGTGTAAGGACCATCTGTGAGATCAGCAATAGGGCTAATAAAGTGGTTGGTTTAGAGCCATTTCCTGCAAGGCTCAGAATCCTTCAACTCCCTAGTAGTCAAACACAGGCATACTGTCATAACAGCAGTCAGTGCTCTTGTCCTAATACATGGATATTTTAGCCACTTCTATGAAACCAAAATTGTGAATTACTTTAGTCCAGTTGATTTCAGGCACCCAATATTATACAGATCTGCATTAAGAATTGGTGAAATAATCCTGTAAACAATTTTCTTTGAGAGATGGGTGCATTGGATGTCTATTTTATATGGAAATAATGTTACAGACTTCAAATTTAGGAAAGGCAGCTAGGCTATGCTCTCTGTGCACATAACTCATGAATGAAAATAGCAAGAGGAGAAGCAGCTAGGCTATGTCTACAGTGTTAACTTCAGTCAACGCAAGTTATATCGGTATAAAGCTGTTGCAGTTAGCATATCACTTTTCTGCATATATACTTGGCTCCTGGTGTCAGCACTACATATACTCACTAGGAGAGTTTTTGTCAGTGCACAGTGTGTGCATCAAGGATAGCTATCACAGTGTGCAACTTGCCATCATCCAATGTGCTATCTTCTGGGAGATTTTGGCAATGCCTGGTGAGGCAGAAACAGTCATGGTGGGGTTACTAGGAGACAGGGGTCAAGTTCCATTCTGTAAAGTTTGCCATCCCATATGCTGTCCATATGTCATAATTTTTGCATCATTTTAATATATCCCTCAAACCTGTGTAGTACTTTCCCTTGTGAGTTGTTTCTGACAGAAGGATCAGGGCTAAAATTCAGCCAGCACTGTTTGCAGCAGAGGAAAGCTTTGGTAAATATTTTCAAACCCATCTGTCCAGCAGCAGGGGGGTGGTTTCGACCCTTCCCCGCTGGTGGCCAGAGCCGGTTGGGGGGGCTCCTTCCCTGCCATGGCCAAAGCTGGCAGGGGGCGTCCCTTCAGTGCAGCGGCCAGATCCAGTAGGGGGGGTCCCTTCCGCACCACAGCCAAAGCTGGGTGGGGTGTACCTTCCCTGGCTCCCAGAGGAATGTGCCTTTAAGACACGTTCCTCTTCAGGGCCAAGAAGGGTTACCCTGGTGCTCTTTCAAATTCATGCCTTGGGCTTTGCCCCATTCACCCTGCCATAGTTACGCCTCTAGCCCTGAGCCTTAGAACATCCTGCAGGGCAAAAGCCCCAGGCCCTGGGAGCTACTCTATGAAAATTTAAACAATATAGCCTGCACTATTCTCATGAGTGCTGTAAACACAGGGTGAACTACCTAGTGGTGTTTGTAGAGTCCCAGGAACAACTGCAGAGATGGAGGAAGTAACAGTTTGGTGGACGACAGTTTGCTGTGAGGCATGGTGAAAACAATTCGATGTTGGTGGCATTCCTGGAGCAGCTTCAGATAACTGAGTGCCAATTCTGGGCTTGAGAAACAATCACTGACTGGTGGGATTGTATTGTAATTCAGGTTTTGGACAAGGAGAAGTGGCTGCAGAACTTTCAAATGTGAAAGGCTGTTGACCTCCCAGTGTGAAGAAACCAGAATGTGAGCTTCACCGCTAGTAGAGAAGTGAGTGGAGATTTTACTGTGGAAGCTTGGAACACTGGACTGCTATCTTCACTGACCAGCCAACGCTGTTCATGAAGTATCCTTGGCGATCCATCAATATTTGCAGTCATAGAAAGTACTGCTAACCCTTTTTTGTTGATGTACTGTGTGTTGATGGGCTAGTCCCAAAATCAGGGTGTGTGTGCTGCTATCTATTGTTGTACTGCAGTCTAGGACCTCCATCGCAAATCCATCAAGTCCAACCTACGCATTGCCAAGGATCACAGTCCTGTACATCAGGAGATGGCCCTGTACACCTTATGACAATGCCCGTCCCCCCATCAAGTTTCCAACTCCAAAATGATTGCCTTGTAAAGTTTTAAACAAGACATTGCTTATTGACATTTCCAGGCCCAGCCATGACATGTGTACTTCAGCATGGCCTTTCAGGGATGTAGAATAAAGAGGGAGTTGCTCGGTTCTATGCATTGAATGTAGGGCAACATTATTGAGTGCTGGAATTATTTTCCATAGGTAGTGGTGATATTAGCTCTTATCTCATTCCTCAGGGTAACAAAGGCACAGAGAGCACATGCACAACTAGGTTGAGACAAGTTGACCTATATTTACCATCTTTGGTGTAGATCAAGCATTAGATACTATGGTAATGGGTACTGTAGAAAATCCTAAGGGCTTGTCTACTTGGGGAGACTCGGGAAAGTTAATATGCATTACCTAAAAGCATCATGTTAAAGTGCACTGGTAAATGCGCAGTACACATTGGTGTGGACACTTACATTCAGAAGTGAAATGGCTTTAGTTAAGCTAAAGCAAATTGAAGCTGCTTCGCTTCTGATGTGTGCCCACAGAAGAGAGATTTGTGAATATGTCACTGATATATGCACCTAAAAGTAAACTGCTTTACATGTAAGGATTTAGGATTGTGCATACTAATTAGTTATGTCCAAATATTTGTGTGAACCTACCTTTAAAACTTGCCTAATTTGAGTACATTTGACTGTAGTTTACCAATATGTATGTATGTATGTATGTATATGTAATATATAAACACATGGCTCTGATTTACTGAGTTCTGACTAATTGTTGGGCCCTACTTAACCTCTGTCTTGACATATAAAGTTGTATGTGGAGCAGGGGTGTTGAACTTATTTGCTATGGGGAGTCAGATTTGACTTAAATGTACTTCAGGTGGGCCATACATGCCATAAATTGAAATACGAGGGCTTACCTGCTTATGGCATCACAAAGCACTGGGAATGTGATGCTGCACTCTGCTGTACCACTTTCCCCCCTTACTCCCACCCCCAAGGAGAGAATGTGGTATCATCGAGTGCAGTCTTGCATATAAATAAATTAATCACACAGTCTTGAAAATACATACTTTTCCCCCTAGAAGTTGGAATCCAGGCATCAATTCTCTCGTCTTCATGCTGCCTGGGCAGTGGCTGGCTGTTTGCTGACAATAATGATATTGCAAGCCCACATGCTTTGTCTGTTAGGGAGAGAGTGTGGCACTGCAGAGCATAGTCATGCATACCCAGCTCTCTGACATGCCATGAGACTTGTACATTCTCACTACATTGTGGAGTGCTGGGTATGTGAGACTGTATTCTGAGATGCCATGAGACAACACACACACACTCTCCCTCTCTTTCTCTCTCTTTTTGGTAGGAAGAGAGTGTGGTCCCATGGAGTGCAGTTCTGAGCCAGACAGAAGAGGTTTGTGGGCTGTACCTGGCCCACAGACCGTATGGTTGACAAACCCTTGATATAGAGCTTGTACTGACCCTTCACAGAGGAGTGAATGTCACCCTGGATCTTTATTCTTAGATTCACCCTTAGATGGATTCCATTATGTTTTGGCATTTTGAATGCTAGCAAAGGGCTAATGTGATGTTCAGTTGTGCAGTCTAACTTTACAGCCAAAATAAATGTAATAGACTCCTACCGCTCTGACTCACTGTGGTTTTGTACATAAAAGAGTTTGAACTTTGTAAGATAATGAAATCCCTGCATTCTTGTCTCCCCTGTACGAAGAACAGGAGTTTTCTGCACATGGACAAAAGCTGAAAGTTTCCCTCATCTTTTGTTTGTGTAAGTGCTATAGCCACAGAACATGAGAAAGAACAAGACTTTACGCTTCTTATATTCAAAGTGTGTACCAGTACTCCTCAATGTCTATATCAGGTAATTAAATAGTAGTATCTATATTATTCAGATGTGGGGAATGAAGCATAGTGATTTGACAAGCAGGCCTGTCAAATATGACACAAAACTAGTGGTAGCCTTATATTATTTGTGATATAGTACAGTGTTTCCCAACCAGTGTGCCATGGCACACAGGTGTGCCGTGAGGCCTGAGTAAGCATGCCACAGAATTTTTAGAAAAATTACTGGAAGAGTTCTGGATTGGCTCATTGGCTCATGAATATTCATGAGTTCTTTCAGAAACTATATGGTGTGCCCCAAAATATTTAAAGGTGTCAAGGTGTGCCACAGCAGAGAAAGGTTGGGAACTACTGATATAGTAGTGCCTAGTAATTTGTTAGCCTTGTACTAGCACATAATATAGGCAAAACTGTTAGGCAACCTTAATTATAGATACTTCTGACCAGTTTCATTATAAGATCTTGTTTTCAGTTACTTTCAGTTTTGCCAAACTTTTAACTATGCAGTCTGAAATCTTCCATTCAGTGTGTATACCTCAGGCTGATATATAGATTTTAATTTTCACCTAAATTCTTATAGCTGTTTCTTGGAATAAGGGTAGGAGAAAATACACTGTCTTGCCCTGTTTTTAAAAGAATTCTTGCAACTGTTCATGGAGAAGCTCTAGCACCTTCATGCTTTGGAGAAGAGGCATGAAATCTCCATGGCTGGCAGGGAAAGGGGGTTGCCGTGGTATCAGGGATGTATTATTTCCCGTTCCCTTGGAAATCCACTCAAATTGGCCCTGTTATCATGCTCTGAAAAATCTCAATTTGCACATGTTCAGACTTGCTAGAATTTGGCATCTAAATTTGCTAAAGATTCCAGCTGCACTGGGCATGCTCCAGCCCAGGAATTCAGGGGCGCAAAGGATGACTTCTCTTGGAGCCTGGGACAAAAGCTCAAAGTAGGGAAGCAAAGAAAACCTTGCAAAACTGATAAAGAGCTGTGTAATTCTTCCTCATCTGGTTTATGAAAATGTGATTAAGGTAGAGTGGGAATTTCCTGATAGGACATTTGTATTTAAGGACTAAAAAGTCTTAGTTATTCAGCCTAAGGTTAAGTCTCTAGTATCATCAATTGAGACAGTATTCCTGCTGTACCTACAGCCACGAAAATAAAATAATTACTTCTGAATTTGGATACTGCAGCTTCAGTCCGAGAGCACTTGCCTCAATCATTGTGAAGGACCTTAGTTTCTTACTCCACTCAGCTCAACTGGGAAGGCATTGTATGTGGGCTCCTTCCACCCCACCTCAGTAAATGAAACCACTACATAAAATCTACTTTAGACGAGGTATCTTGAGTAATTTTTTTTCTTTTTTGTGAACTGTTGCTTCACATGACTCTGATTTGCTGTTCATTCAGAGGTTCCAGAGACATGTCCTGAAGGCAGCCCTGGCTCCACTTGAAGAAACTGGAAATGCAAGCTAAACTGATATCCTTCAAAATATTATGCAAAGCTTTTGAGGGAACATAGAAACAAAGCAATCACTGAATCTTCAGACAAGGAAATATATCCCTCCCTTCCTCCAGTGAGTGACTCTTCAAACCACTTTATCTTAGCAGATATTCTTTGAAGCTTTCATTTTCCAGGTACCAGGGCAGAGATTACATATTAGAAATATACTGTTGCTGGAAGACACAGGCTGGGATTCTCTAGAAGACCATCCAACACTAGAAACATCTGCTTTGGGGTTTCTTGAGCCTGAGAAGAGTCTTCCTTCCCTGGACAGGCTGGCTTCACTGGAGGCCATCATGTGGGAGTGAATCAGCTCAGAAAATCATCATTAAATATAATCAGGGAAGGATTTTCCATAGCACTCACTCATTGTCTCAGGGACAAATTTATCATTTCCCCAAACTAAATTCAAGTAAACCAGTGGTACATCTATGAGACTGGGATGCAATGGTCTATCAAATTAGAATAACAGAACCAGTTCTGTGGAGAGATGGATAGTTTGGAAAAGGCACAAGAAACATAAAAGCATGCAACCCATTTGAGAGCTCAGGTTCCTCAACAAGTCCATAATGAATCCATTCCAAGTGGAAATACTGAAATCCATCATTAAATTGTTATCTTCACAAAATGAAAGTAAATCTCCTGGTGATCTACTGAAATTGTGACTGGGGGGGGCTTAGCCAATGATACTTCAGCTTCTGCTATAACCCAAAAGCTTTTTGAACACAGAATATTCTCTTTTTGGACTTTTAACTGCTACTTATTATTTATATATGTATAAATAATCCTAAGGAATAAAGTGAGAGCTAGGGCATGAGCTTAATGGTCCATAATGCATATTTATATAAAATACTTAGTCCTCCTTCTCAACCAAAAATTACTTCAGATCCAATGTTAACATTACTTGGTGAATTACTTAATATTATTTACTATTTATTATTTTTTTTAATTTGCTGTTTTGTTCAGAGAACATGGGCATCAAAGCAGATACTGGACACCACATAGTGGGAAACATATTCAGAAACCTGTGTGATTTGGTTTGGGTGGGGCAGAGACATGGAGCATAACCTGTCTCACGTTACAGGCTGTCAAGCTCATGGCCTGCACGTAAGCCTTGTGCTATTCTTCAGGGTTCTGTACCAAGAAGGAAGCTCAGTGTCACCTGACTCAGTACCAAGGGAATGAGTTCTAGATCAGCTAGCTATTTGATGTGTCATGGGCTAAGTGGGAAATCTAGTGATGAACCTCTTTTACCCAAGTCCAGTTGGAAAATCAAAGGAGAACTACGTGAGGAAGATGCTCAAAACCAGAAGCTGTAGTCTCCTTAGTTCAGAAATGTGCTCGAAGTCTCCTTTTGTGCCTTTCTCCCTCAGTCTTTGAGCGTAAAGATGGTGAAGAATGTTGTGAAGGAAGAGGCCACAGCGCTTATAAGCAACCTCTTACTGTCCCTCGTATATTGATTCTTGGACCTGATTTTGATGTAATTGGAATCTCCTGTCAAACTGCCCCTCCCCACAATGGACACATTTATAAAACACGGTACAACAGGGACTTACTTGGAAAAAACATCCAATGCTATCTAATCATTCAGCTGAGAGGATGGGACTACAGTCACTCTTTCTTACAAGGTGATACACACAATTCTGGCATCTTGGTGAAAATCCACAAATAATGTCTCTGTGCCATGTCAGCTTTAGATGTTGGTGTTAAACGGGTTGCATGTCAGGGCAAAGCCAGCTGAAGAAAGGACATTTCAGCTATTGCTCTTGTGATTGAATTCAAACATCCAAAGGAAGTAGAAGTTAATAAATTTAGATGTGGATGTAGCTTACAGAGGAATAAAGGTTTACAATAGTAGAGGCATTCAGAAACTCACATTAAGCTCTTCATTACCATACACACTGAAAAGTGCAGTGATTTTATGGGCAGAAGGATCACGCATATCATAAGAATGTCTGTAAGGTACATCCTTGGCTATTACATGGTCTTCAACCAACAGTTTCTTAAACACTATAGCATTGATAACCTCATCTCTGCTATAGAGTGGCATGGAACAGGTTGCCTCAGTAACTGTTCCTTTTCAGTTCTGCATAGATAGAGTCCTCCTTCTTTCCATAGTTGACTTACTGCTTTCTCCATTCCACTGTGGAAACAACTGGACATGGATGGTCCCAATTCTGTCTGAGAGGAGTCAACTGCATTGCCTGAAACGATGGCAGCTGACACTTCCTCTTGGTCTAAACATCCAACATATATTAGGTTTAATCTTAATGGCAGTTTATTGTTACACGTATAAAGTAAGTTAGCCTAGTGTGGCAGGTGTGTTCATTACTTGATTTGTTTTCAGGCTGATGTTATATAACAATATTAAAATCAAATATTTATGTGTAAAAGCTATGGAGGTGATGTTGCTCTAAGGTATGTGTAAGTTTATACTTAGTGTTTAGACCTTTAAACATATATTTTCACATTTATTTGCTTTCTAACTTTATTCTTTTCTTTTTATTTGGCATCACTTAGTGTATGTCCCACCGTTAATGATTTTTAAAGGTTTTTTTTTTCTTTTTTACTGTTTTTATTATTAAACCAACTCAGTGCTGGGCTTAAAGAAGTTGTATCCCAGTTAAGGTAATAAGCTGTGATTTGTTTTTGTCTCTTCAGAGGAACAAACAAACTATATTATTTCTCTGAGCTGTCCAGGAGAGGTCTGGGCGTTGCAGAGTGCACAATGCTGGGAAAAGTCAGGGCTGAAAGTGTGTTAGGGTCATCCTTTAAATAGTAACCAAAGCTGGTGGAAGCCAGCGAGGGACTGTGGACAAGTGCTGGGGTCAGAATTGTTGAACCAAGGCTCTCATGCTGCCTGACTGCATGGTGGTAGGCTGGTTGTAAGTGGCCTATGTTGGAGCTATAGAAGTAAGGCATGGTGAGACACTGAAGATTATAATGCAGGTAGTGACACCACACTTTATGAGTTCAAATTGCACCCCAAACCATCGTAGACTCTGAAGTCAGAAGGGACCACTATGATCATCTAGTCTGACCTCCTGCACAGTGCAGGCCATAAAAGCTCACCTATCCACTCCTGCAATAAACCTCTAACCTATGATTGAGTTATTAAAGTCCTCAAATCATGATTTAAAGACTTTAAGATATAGAGAATCCACCAGCAAGTCAGCCATGCCCCATGCTACGGAGGAAGGCCAACCCCCCCCCCCCCCAAGCTCTAGCCAATGTACCCTGGAAGAAAATTCTCTCCTGACCCCAAATATGGTGATCAGTTAAACCCCAAGCACATGGGCAAGTGTCACCAGCCAGTCACCCAAGAAAAAATTCTCTGTAGTGACTCAGAACCTACCCCATCTAATGTCCCTTCTCAGGCCACTGGCACATCTACCACCAGTAGTCAAAGATCACTTAATTGCCAAACTAGGCCATCCCATCATACCACCCCCACCATAAGTTTATTGAGCTCAGCTTTGAAGGCAATCATGTTTTTTGCCACCACAACTCACCTTGAATGGCTGTTCCAGAACTTTACTGCTCTGATGGTTAGAAACCTGCGTCTAATTCCAAGCCTAAATTTCCTGGTGGACAGTTTGTACCCATTTGTTCTTGTGTCCACATTGGTGCTATACACAAATAGTTCTCTCTCCCTCATGTTTATCCCTCCGCCGTATTTAAAGAAAGTAATCATATCTCCTTTCAACCTTCTTTTGGTTAGGCTAAATAAGCCAAGCTCTTTAAGTCTCCTCTCAGAAAGCAGGTTTTCCATTCCACGGATTATCCTTATAGTCTTTCTCTGCACCTGTTTCAGTTTGAATTCATCTGTCTTAAACATGGGGGACTAGACCTACACACAATATTGTATGTAATGTTTAACTGTTAGGATCTGGTGTGATTTTTCAGATGAGTGGTATGATGTACAGTGGTTTTATTCTTAACTCTCTTGTATGGTGTGAATCGTACTGTTTTATAAACAGGTGTTAGAAAACAGGAGTGGCCTCTTGGCTACTAAATTTGTCTTCCTCTGTGTCATGCTTTGTGCCTCTCTTCTGTTTACAGGAAGCTGAAATGAAAGAGATTTAGATTCTGATCAATCTGCTGTAGCTACTCTCCATGTATGTGCTAACTGGTAAGTTTATGGATTAGCTGCTGTTCCAGAAAAATGATTGGTGGTTATTCATGTCTATGGCTTTCTTTCCTCTGTCCTACACTAAGATTCTCAGCATTGACTTCAAGGCATGCAGCAGCACCAGAACTGATAGAACTGGACTGAGAGTATCCCTCTTAACAAAAATAAAACCTTGGTGCAGGGACATCGCTGGCACCGGGCTTACAGGTCTCAAGCCCTGAGTCCCACAGCCTGAGCCCTGGGTCTGCTGCCAGGCTGCCCACGGAGATGGTGTGCTTATGTGGCTTGAGCCCCGAGTCCCAGTGCACTAGGCCATGGGTCTTTTCCTGGGCCAGCAGTGCTTCTGCCTTAGTGAGAAGTGTACTCTTTTTGTGTGGATAATGAAACTGATCCTACTGCAGAACAATTCTCAGCCTAGCTCTAAAATTAAAAGGTTTTAATTAAGAAGGGTGGGTCATATTAATTTTTACCTTCAAATATGCCTTCCCTCCTGCCACCACCACCTTTTAAAGTATATGTCACAGAGTACTAGATTAAACTGACACTGAACTACTTTAGTTTAGTCATGCTCAAGGGCTAGCCTGTATTTGGAAATGAGTGAATGTTTTTAACAATCTATCTTTTTTCCCCCTGAGTTAGTTGTGTTCTGATTGCACATCTGCAGCTAAAGATGAGGTTAGTAAAGAATTTGAGTGGCTCTGTATCTGAATGCAAACCACCATTTAAGTCCCGAACTTTCAACAATGTCCATAGAGTGTACCACTGTGCCAATGTGGCACCCCCATCGACTTCACATATGGAAGTTTCCTGGATCCCCTTTTCTTATATATATTCCACTCTTCTCAATGTCTTCTATTCAGCTTTCCCTCCCCATTCCACCCCCTCCCTCGCCCCCAGCAGCCTGGCCATTTTCTTTTCTTCATGTCTCTTAGTCACATTACTCTTTCCTATTTTTTCTTGTTCCTTTCTCATTCTATACATCTTTCTTCTCTTCTCTAAATGAGAACATACTTTACAATAGTTAAGGGATTTTTGCACCTGTGCCTCTGGTACCTACCTGTGGCTATTAATCTGTTATATGTATATTTATTTCACTGGCTTAGAGTGGCAGACATCACAGAACAAACTATAATTTTAACTCAGAAATAAAAAAAAGTAAGAACAACAAAGACAATGATTTAGATTAAATGTAATTTGGACCATAAGAGGAACCAAGTCCTACAGGATGAGACTGTGACACAGTTCCCATATAAGGCTGTCTCCTGGATAAAGGCCTCACAGCACTGAGGCCACAATCTGCAGTGTTCTCAAACACAGTGTAGCATTAGGCAGATGCTGGAGGGGGTCATATTATGAGGCATCATGTGAGACTAAATGATTTAAAATTTGGAGGATAGGGTGAGGCATTCAGAAGGGGAGAAACACAGCAGGGAATGCTGTACCTCAAAAGGTGGAAAATTCAGTTTTTACCAAGTGGAAAATTCTGATTAGCCAGGCTTTTAATTAGTAAGGGCCAATGGATAAGCCTTCCCAAGTACAGTGTCTAAAATATGGTACAATTATACTATGTAAAAATACTAAACCATTTTATATCTACCATACAGTGTTCTTTTTCTTTTTCTTTTTCTTTTTCTTGTAGTTTTTAAACTGCCATGTTAAAAACTTTTATAATTCTTAGATAATTCCCCCAACATTATACTCTTAAAATCTCTAATTGTGTAGACTACTTACTTTAGGACAAATTCTGCTTTAATTGCCCTTCACAGCCTTTAAGCCCTGCTTCTGCTCCTGTTGAAGGAAGTGATAAAATTGTGCATTTCACAATAAATGACAATCAGGGCCTTAGCTAGTAGGGCGATGAGTGCTTCAGAAAAGCTGACAGACAAGTTAAAGCATGCAATATCCGTTCATGGTATATTTCAGGACAGAATTTGACCTGCTGTACTCTAATGCTAATTTCTCTTCTTTCAAAACATCTTTTCCTGTACAGTATCTATGAATTGCTATTTGGCACATGAGCTCCCTCTTTTAATACTCTTTGTTGTCCTAACTCTCTCCCTTCTCATTTTCTTGGAAGTGAATATGTTTAATGGGTAATATATTTCTTGTTTGCCTTGTGCTATTCACAGCTCTTCCTTGAGATTCATTTGAAAGAGATGATATATACCTATAGCCCTATTTCTGATATATTGTTTTTGGCCTATAGGAAGGCAACTGGTAGAATTTAAAATTGTTCCTTGAACAATTTTCTTGTAGTAATCATTATTTATTTATAGGTGTATTGGCTGATTGCATTGCTGCCTAGATGCTGCAGTGGTTGGTGCCTATAAATACATGAGATAGAGATCGCTGCAAATTAGTAGAAGTGCTAATAATACAAAAATATTTTTGCAAATTTGTTTGCATTTTAAAATTAATTCTCTTTGGCAAATTTCATATCTTTCTCATATTTATTTCTGTGAATATGTGAATCGTCATGTGTTTACTTTTTAAAATTAATTCTCTTGGGCAAATTTCATTTCTTTCTTTTTCTCGTGTTTATTTCCATGAGTATGTGAATCATTACATTTTGCTGGCAAAAATGTTCATAGAATGTGAATTTCCAAGTTGTATATGCTGTACAAACCTTAGGAGAAATGGCTTTGTGTGCAGGTAATGCGGCCACTAAGATGTAATATATTTTTTGCAATTTATCAGAACACTAAAATAATTTACAATATCATGTGGATACTATCTCTACTTACATAATGAGTATATATATTTGAATATGTAATAGATTTGAGAATGGATTGGTGAGCAGAAATAATGAGCCTAATTCCAAACATAAGGGGAAAATAAGCGATATTTCATTATGAATTCACATTTATTATTAATTGTTTGATTAGCTCTGCTAAATATTTGGGGGGAGGGGAATTGAAAACCTTCAGCAGTGCATGGCTGAGCCATCAAACCAATGGCATAAAGAAGAGGGGTTGCTCTGAAAAGTAACTTGGATGGTATATAATAGGTATGGCCAAACTTACTGCCTCTCCTAGCTGCATGTGATAATCTTTGAGAGCCACAGAAGACATGCAATGTGTCCTGAGAGTTGAGCCTGCCAAGGCAAGGGGCTTCTGCCCTGTGAGGCACCAGACTTCAGCCATGAGCCCCAGCACCTACCTGAGGGGCTAAAGCCATGAGATCACTCTTCCCTTCAGGATAGAAGCCTCTAGTCCCACTGCCCTTGTGCTGGGCCAAAACCCTGAGCTTCCCCTGCCCCCACTCTAGTAGGCAGTGAATGGAGAGAATTCATGGGGACTCCACCGGCCACACTTTAACTGTGAAATAGCTGCCATTTGGCCATGCCTGGTATGTAAGCAGCAAAAAATAGACTGAAACAAAGTTTGGAGTTCATTGGCTGTAATGGTGTAAGGCTTTTACTTACTTTCTAATTCTGGGATGCCATTTCTCATTCATCTCCATTCACATTCATAGCACTCACGATCACTGCAAATGGGAAAAGCAGACAGTCACGAATGAGCATGCCATGTTGCTTCACAATCAGAGGCAATGGAGACGTACAGGTACGCTTGCCATAGCTGTAAATCTTCCTTGCCTTAAGTGCTGTGATGCTGTAAGCTTTGACTAGCCAGAGGAATTAGAGTCTGATTCTTTGCATCTTGTATACAGTGTTGTATTCTGGGTCATTGGACTAGCCATAATTTAATTTATTTAAACATGGGTGGTTGTATTCAGTACAATACAACTTTTTTTTGTACAGTGTTTTTCATGTGAATTGTGGAACTACTGTACTGTTTCCTGTTGACTACTACAGGTGTAGAATCAGGGTGCATATATTGATATTCTTTATAGAGTCACATAATGCAACAGTGATCAAATGAAAAATCATTTGCAGAGGGGGAAAGAGAGCTTAACAGGCACAGGTAAGGGAGGAAGCTGTTTTTCATGTTAGTTTGTAAAAGTGATGGAAAGTGAATGGAGAGCTAGAAAGATTCTGTTGCAGATGGCGGGAATTGCAAAAGAGAAGGCTCCTGCACTAATCTTGGTCAATATGTGGGAGAATATGGTGAGTAATTTTAAGATGTTTTCTGCACTGGATGTGGTGGCAGTTGATTTGTTTCCAGATGGAAGTGATGCAGTTGCTGTTTGTGGTTGTGTGGGAAAACAGGCTACAAAGTTCTGTGTAGGCTAGAGTCTGGAGCGGTGGGACCTGTGTATGAAATCTTTCAATGGTGTAGTGCGGGAACGCACAAGCATAATTTTTTCAGGCCCAGTACAAACTTGTAACGTGGACTCCTTGGTAATGGGGGTTTGCAGCCTAGGCTAGACCTCCTACAGGCTTTAGGCCCAGGTAAGGTGTACTGTTCCCCATCATCGATGTGGGGGCCTTGAGTGAGAGTGAATAGATGGGAATTTGAACTTTTGAGGTAGGTAGTGTTTCCAGTTCAGGGGTTTTTTGTTTTGTGGTGGTGTTTGTTGTAGGTGAAAGAGGAGAACTTAACAACTCTGTACTAACGCTATACTCCTTTTACTGACTATAACAGAAAAAATGAAAAAAATTATTTGAAGTTAATTTTTAGTTATGGTGTCTTGAGATTTTGGCTTAATATGTTATTTTACAGTTTCTGGCTTTGACATAGATCCTTTATTTCCCCATGGCTCTTACTGTGAAAAAAATATGCCCACTGTGAAATAAGGCTATTTGATCTATAATGAATCATAGAGATGTGTAAAAGTTCTAAAAGAGCATGAAATACATTTTTAGGTAATAACAATAATTCTTGAGACCACAAGTGTTCCTTTACATAATCATATTGCACTTTTTCCATCTTTCCATAACTGAAAATGGTTCATAGATTTTGTTAGAAAATTCCCTATAGCCACAGCATGTACATTTCTTTATTCTTCTTTATTCTTGTTTCTTAGGCTAAATTATGAGCGTCACACCTTCCTTTTCTTCCTGTGGATAGACATGTTTTTTGTTTGTCTAAAAACCTAAACTTTGTGGGTGTGTATGGGGGCTTTATTACATTGCTAAGATAAAATACCATACCAACAGCACATAATAAAGAGTGAATTTTCATTGTGTCCCTAAAACCATCCCTATGCTGAAAGATGAAGGGTCCCTGGTATCCGTTATCCTGATGAGTTCATCTGATGCACCTGACAAAATGGGTTGCAGCCCACAGAAGCTAATGCCAGAAGAAATTTTTTAGTTTTTAAGATGCCACAGAACTCTTGTTGTTTTTGCTGATCAGTTCAGTGTACCCCAACTCAGTATTGTTATATTACTTATCTAAAAGGTGTCATGTAATACATTATTGGAAAGCTAATAACTCCCTGATCATTAATATTCCGGGGCAAAGTATGTATAGTCAAATCTCAAAGGATTGTAGAACTGATGGAATTATAACTACAGTGTGTTTAAATCAGGTATGGCAGAGGGAGTTGATAAACAAGTTTCCTCCAAAGAGAGAAAGGAGGCCAACACTTTAAATGAGGTGTGGCCAAACTCAGTGCATTGTTCATTTGGATCAGAGGTTGTAGAAGGTTGTTGTTTGCATTGCAGAAATCACCAGTGGGGAGATTACATGGAGTCTAAAGCGGGCATCATAGCTTCCATGCTTAGCTGGTAAAAGGAATTCTATCTGAATAAATTTCAAAGGTTTACTGGTCTATGTAGAAAGGAAGAGTGTATCCTTCAGTCAGAGCAAGCTTTGCTGGCACCCTGCTCATCGCACCCTCAGCAGGTGTTGGGGGTGGGACCAGGCCTCCAGTTTGGGGCTGCCTCTGCTGGTGGGTGCCCTCTGGGGTTCCGGCCATGGCCGGCTTCTGCCCCCACCGGCAGGCAGCCTCAGGGTCCCAGCCAGGACTGACTCTCACCCCTGCCAGCGAGGGGCTTCAGGCTCTGGAGTCGGAGCCACAAGCTGGTGGGATGAGCCGCCCTGCTTCTCTCCAGCTCTGTCCAGGAGGGGGGTGTGGTCAGCAGGGGCCAGGAGAGCCACGCACTGCGGTTTCTTTGTCCCTGCTGACGCCAGCAGGGAAGTGCAGCCAGCTGGGCCTGGAACTCCTGCTCGCAGCTCTTGCTACCCAGTTGCGCAGCAGTGGGAGGAGCAGGGCCAGCAGAGGAGCCTGAGTGGTGCTGCATGCCATTCAGGCTAGGCCCCTGTGCCATTTTCGGCATGGGTGCCCTGGGTTGCCGACCTCTGCCCTAAGTTATCCTACATTTGAGAAGACAAAAGCAATTCTTTCAACTCTGTGAGGGACCTGGCTTTATTGGAAGAGGAAGATTGATGAAGAAACTATGGTAAACAGAGATAGTAGCCTGTTAAATTAGGGCATAGTCATTTTTTAATTTGTGGACAAGACGGAAAAAAATCCAGCAGAGGGCAACTAAAATGATTAGTGGGTCGAAGCACATGACTTACGAGGAGAGGCTGAGGAAACTAGGTTTTATAATCTGCAGAAGAGAAGAGTGAGTAGGGATTGGATACCAGCCTTTAACTACCTGAAAGGGTATTCCAGGGAGGATGGAGCTAGGCTATCTTCAGTATTGTAGATGACAGAACTAGAAGCAATGGTCTCTAGTTCCAGTATTGGAGGCTAGGTTAGATATTAGAAAAACAGTTCACTAGGGAGTTGGTAAAGCACTGGTAAGGGTTACCTAGGGAAGTGGTAGAATCCCCATTCTTAGAGTATTTTAAAGTGCACTTGACAAAGTATTGGCTGGGATGATTTAGGTTGGGCAGGGGGTTCGACTAGATGATCTCCCAATGTCCTTTCCAACCCTAATCTTATTTGATTCTGTGATTTAGAAAGTTTAGTGTTACTTCTGTTTTGTTTGTGACCCTTTCTATCTTTGAGCTTGTCTATGCTTAAGTGTTGCAACAGCACAGCTGCAATTGTGGAACTGTGCTGCTGAAGCACATAGTGAAGATGCTACCCACACCAACAGGTGTAAGTTTCTCCCATCATTTGTAAGTATTACACTTCCCTGAAAGGCAGTGTCTATATCAACGTGAGAAGTCCTTCCAATGCCATAGCGATGTCTACCCCAGGAGTTATGCCAACATCACTTGGTTGTCTGGACCAAGCATTTAGCCCTTGAACTTGAACTCTCTTAAGCCCATGAATTTTTGTTTTAAAAAATTATTTTTCTTTTACTATAGGCAATTCAGTGATGTGATTGAAATAAGTACTGACTCTTTAAAACAGCAAAGAACTTAAAAACTACTGTGGGTGTTCTAGCCAAGGACTGGACACTGTAGGAAGACAGAGTTGGGGAAATTCAGGATGGGGTTTTAGTGGAATTAGTGCTTAGTGTTGGTATTGGTGTCACTAATATGGGTATTAGTGACCAGTGTCACTAGCACTGGTATTAGTTTCACTCTGCAGACAGTAACTGGATGATGGAAGCCAGGATGTGACCTGCCTGCTGGCTCTTGGTGTCTGGGCTGTAAGCCGTAGTGGCATAGCATTTAAAGCACACGGAGTTGCAAAGAAGGTTGAGACACATCTACTTGGTCAGGTTTGAACACCAAAACTTCATGGTTATCCATCCTTTCATCCATCGATCCATCAATATTTATTAAAAAAAAGTACACATCCAGATATTCTGACCTGGATGGCTTGGTTTTCCTGATGGCAACACTTCGCCTTCAGTGGGTGCAGAATTTCATCTAAAGTATGGAGCCATTGGATAGCTCAGGCTTCTGTTGGTCAGTCCTTGGAGTTTTGAGAACCATGCAAAAGAATTACGTGTCTGTAATCAAAATCATTGTTTGAACCAGGACTAATTCTAGCTACAACAGACAGTATGAAAGGGATAGACTCTGGTTAAAAATTATAGGCTGGATTTTCACCTTTGTGGAAGATCTCCATCTAGGTGTATTTCAGGGCATTAAATTTCCTCCTGCTTGTTCTGTAGTGGGGTGCCTCTCTGTGTGCTCCCCCAGGCCCTTAAGGGATTCAAGCCCTTCAGAAGCACAATAGCTCTAGGCATCACTGCTTGGTCAGTGCAGCTCCTCTTAGTGCATCTTATTTTTATGACAACTGTCATTATAGAGGCACCTGGATGTAAAGTTCTTTATGATCAGCTACATTCTTTATACCTACAACTGAGTTAGAAAGACCTTTGTAACTGGTATTAGATATGTATCTCTTGGTAAAATCTTAGATTTGTAGCCCTGAAGTTTGCTTCAGCATAATTTGTATGATCTGTTATTAGGAATAAATCTTGATTCAATCAAGGTTTTTCAAGCACTTTTACATTCATTTTGCATTCCTTGATTAGGCTATGATGATTTCACTTGTTTGAATTTCCTAAATGTTCTTTTATGAAATCACAAATGGTAATGAAATCACCTAATCAGCCTTTAAACAGGTACCATCAACATGAAATCGAGTCAATTACAAATAAATAAATCCTTAAAATATATTCCTTCTTCTATACCTGTTTCTTGAGATCGCCTGTCAGTCTTCCCTTCTTTTGAGTTAAAGGTCCTTACAAACAACAGAGGAATGGAAACATTGACAGTGACTAGATAAACAAACTAGGAAATGTTTTTTTTCCTAGTCTCTTTCAATTATACTAATTATAGATATTGTTTGTAAAAATGTTCAGTCAAATGTACATTTAACTTTGACAGTGTCCCTTTAACAAGATCGAGAAAGGAATATAACATGTATCACTGCAGTTTACAGCTGGCCTTCTGCAGCAAGGGTTAGGGAACTTTGTAAAAGAGGGTTTGTTTTGAGGCATGTTGTTGGTATCTAGGATTCCACAAATAGCACAAACTGTTGTTGATTAGACACGTCCAGGAAAGTTTATTTTTTGTGGAGTCATCAGATTAAGCCCTAGTTGTAGGTTAATTTTTGGTTGTAGCCTAACCCTTTTATCATATTTCAAATATAGAATACAAAATACAAGTGTTGCATGTCAGCTTGCTATCAGCTTAAATGGGAACTACCCTTCTATTAAGAATACTTTCCAAAGGATTTTGAAAATTTAAATCTTGATTCTGCTACCCTCTTGCAAGTAGATGCAAGGAAGGCAAGATCAGGCCACAAACACACAGAAAGAGGAAATACAATGTTGTTGTCTATGATGTTGTCACTGGCTACCTTCCTATTGTCACACTACAGCTAAAGATACATTATTTTCCTAACATTAATTTTCACATGTAAGCAATTGCTCTATTAGTACAGGAAAGTTATAGGATTGCAAATGGGAAGGAAGTGGCTGTGCAATCTTGAATAGGTGAAAGAGTGGCCAGAAAAGCAATTTCTCCATTAAAATATGGTCCACACTACCCGGACTGGATTAATGCCTTGTGGGCCCAGGACTATTAGATTTTGTGGGGCTCCTGGTCAGCCATCAGCCAGCCTGGGGGCAGGGCAGTGTGGCCTCTGGCACCCAGGGGACCCATACTTGTATTGGTGACCTCCCCCATAGATGGCTGACGCCCTGCGGAGAGGGAAGGTCTACACATCCGTGTCCCACTCCTCTCCTTCCCATGCATTGTTGGCAGCAGCAGCAGTACCTTGCAAGGTCAGGGAGCATCTATGGGTCCTGCTCTTCCCCTGCTGTGGGAGTTGGCGGTGTGGCAGGTTCTCCATAGCTCTTTCCTTCCACCTAGGGCAGGGGCGGAGGGGCCGGAGGACACCCTGGCTTCCTGCAAGCTGTGACAGCTTGGGCAGTGGGGCTCTATTTCTCACATTCTGCCTGTAGCCTTCCCTCCCCTCATCCCCGTTTCCCTCAGTCCTCTCCCACGCTCACATCCACATGTATTCCAGACTCTTCCCCTAGCCCTATAAACCCATTGTCTCCTGATTCCTCTGTAACATCTCATTTTCACTCCAGCCACTCCTTGTCCCCTCCATGCTTCCTCTTTCTTCTGCCATCGCCCCTCCACCACAGGCCCTCACATCCCTGTTCCCTGCTCTGGCCCAAACACCCACCCCTCTTCAGTCCCCTTCTGACTTCCATTCCCTCTGTGCCCCCAGGTGTTACAGTCCCAGCCTCAGCCCAGTGCAGGCTGCTTCCCCTGCTCTGCAGACAAAGTTAGTTGGTGGGCGCGGGGAAGAGGGTGGTGATGGTGGGCAGGAATCATAGTCAACTCAGTTAGGAGAAGCCTCAGACTAAACTCTCCTCCTCCAGATAGGGCGTGACTGAAAGGTGATGCTCCCTAGGTTGCTGGGTGGGGAAGGTCTCTCTTTTCCTCCAAGCAGTGCTTCCCTGGGAGCAGGGGTCAGCTGGCTGATGCTAGATTTTTGCAGGATCCCCTGTTAGCTCAGGGCTTTGGGCTGTAGCACCTAAAGCCCCTACATTAATCCAGCCCTGCATGCTACAAAAATATCAGAAAATTTCTGATCTGGAACAGCCAAACTCTGCAGTCAAATCTCAGTGGATGTTTTCTGTGAGTAAGGACTGCATAATCTGATCCATGTTTAATGTGCAAATGTGTTTAATATGCATATGTTTGAAGGCAGAAATTAACTCTCTGAGACATGCACACCATTCCCATTGGGAATGGTGTACATCAAATCAAAGACAAACAAATCGGCCCAATGCTTTTATTTTGGTGGGTTTTTTTTTTTCTTGAAAAGAAAGTGCGACAGATTGACAGTTACCTGTAAAATTGTGAGCAAACCTTATGGAATTTAGATTGAATTCTATTGAATTAGGTTAAATGTTTTAGAATTAGGGTTAATAGCTTTGGGATCCATTGTATTCAAACACAGTTGTGTAGGTAAAATAAACAAGGAGTCCTATGTCACTTAAAGAGTAACAAATTTATTTATTTTATGAGCTTTCATGGGAGAAAATTCCACTTCATCAGATGCTTTGAAGATGGGTGAACTTACAGAATGGGAGGAAGTAAATGCAGGGAAGTGTAAGTCGAGGGAACAGGTTATTCTGTAACAGCAAATCAAAACAGTTGTAAAGATTCAAACACTGGAGAACAGCACATAGAGGAAGATGAGGTCAAATCACCTGTTTTAATGAGAGAAAAATCCAATGTTCCTATTAAGTTCTGAAGCAATGCAACAGAATTTGAAATAAATTCAATCTCAGTACCTTTACTTTGGAGCGTTGATCTGGTATTCATCTGTCTGAGCACAACATGGTGCATTTATCAGCTCATCCACCAATATAAGTTACGCCATCATGTGCCAGATATGCCCCTGTGCTTTATATATTGGGCTAATAGGATAGGCTCTGCACAAAAGAATAAATGGGCACAAATCTGACATCAGAAATCACTATCCAAAGGGGTAGCCATTGTTAGTCTAGTTCTGTAAAGCAAACAAGGAGTCGTGTGGCGCTTAAAGACTAACAAATTTATTTTTTGCATGAGCTTTCGTGGGAGAACATCCCACTTCATCAGATGCTTTGAAAATAGGGGAATTTATAGAATGGGAAGAAATAAATGCACTGTAACAGCAAATCAAAACAGCTGTAAAGATTCAAACACTGGGGAACAGCATATAGAGGGAGATGAGGTTAAATCACCTGTTGTAATGGGAGAAAAATCCAGTGTCCCAATTAAGTCCTGAAACAATGCAACCACATGTACAAGCAAATTCAATTCAGTAGCTTCTCTTTGAAGCCTTGATTTAGTATTCATCTGTGTGAGTACAGCAATGAATAAATCATAAATGAAGTGATAAAGAAGATGGAAATGTTCACCAACTGGTTTTAGAGTGTTGAGATCTGACATCAGAAGTCTCAAAATTCTAAAACCAGTGGGTCAGCATTTCAATCTTCATGATCACTCCATTAATGATTTGTTAATTATGGTGCTCAGACAGGTGAATACTAAATCAAGGCTCCAAAGAGAAGCAGCTGAAATCGACTTTATTTGCAAATTCGGTTGCACTGCTTCAGGACTTAGTAGGGTTATTGGATTTTTCTCTCATTACAACAGCTGAGTTGACCTCATCTTCCTTCGTATGCTGTTCCCTAGTGTTTGAATCTTTATATCTGTTTTGATTTGCTGTTACAGCATGACCTGATCCCATGACTTACACTTTCCTGCATCTTTTCCTCTCATACTGTAAGTTTCCCCATCGTCAAAGTATCTGACAAAGTGGGATTTTCTCCAATGAAAGCTCATGCAATAAGTAAATTTGTAAGTCTTTAAGTGCCACAGGACTGCTTGCTTGTTTTACTGTACTAGAGTAGCATGGCTGCCCCTTTGGAAGTTGTGTAGGTTTTTCTGTAGGACTGTATAAGTTTCCATTGGAAGAGTAAATAGGATAACTGTAGGGGATAATTAGGCAAATTCATTCAGGTTATGATTTCTCAAAAGAAGTCATTCCTGTGGAAAGGTATATGTGATTCTCTAGGGACCAACAGGAAAAGGATTTTTTTTGGTAAGTAGCCTCATATGAAACTGATTCTGGGGCTTCTTCCTGATTCAGCAATTAGTCTATGAAGTGTCTCGGTCTATAAGGTAGATTGGAAGGACTGGGCCTACCGAAATCTCATAAGCCTGTGAAGTGAGCTGAAGCCATGATGAACTGGTAACCACAAGGAGCCTCCTTCGTTGTTGGGTTTGAAAGACTGTTTCTGCCAGAACCCATGTTTGTGTGAACTCTGGTAAGCTTATTAGCATGTTTGTTGGTTCTTTTTGGTTTCAATATGCTTTCTCTGTAATGCCTTTTACCTTAATAAAGTAGGCTTGTGTAGGAAGTATGTGCAGTACCTTATAAATGTAGCAATTACTCCAGTTAACTGTCTGTGAAGAGAAGGCAAGTGGGTGTCCTTGGGCAACCTGTCTATGCTGGGAATAATAGAGAGTAGGCCGGGAAGTTTGCTGCCTGGAAATGCTCCAGTCAGAAGTGAGAGAGATGCAAGTCTTCATGCAAGAGAGGCAACACCTAGGGAGCTGCAAGCCTGAGACTTCCTGTAACACAAGAGGAGATACATTTGCAGGAGCTCTGAACTGTGACAGAAAGCACAGGAACACTCTGCTCCACTCCTTTTTCCATCATAGCAGGTAGTTCTGCAGAAATTTATGTGCAAGATCTCATGCTTCCATATAATAAACTGTTACTTCATTTCTTATTCTTAGGAGGGATCTTCTCCTAGTCTGGTCCTGTGCACAACTTTGGTGGTCTATAGAAGTAGTCAATGGATTTCCAGGGGCTGCTGTTAATTCAGGCACAGCAGTAGGGCTGTCCCCTTACAAATCTTGGGCTTGGTGACTGCTGGGGCAGGGATCAGGAAGTGTTGGTATGCTGTGGGGATTCTGGAATGTGGTAGATATAAGAAAAATGAAGTAAAAAATTGAGGAAAGTAAGAAAAATGACTCAGTTAAACAAAGTGCACAGTTCCTTTCATAGTTCAAGTACATTGAAACCTTCTGTGGGTTTGTCACATGCAGAATTTCAGTTTTTGTTTTCTGTTCAGTCACCTAAACCTTGACCATGTTTACAAGTTGGAACTGCTGTAGTTTACCACAGGGATATTTTGGTCCCTGGAGTGGCCCAGAATCATGGTGGCACATAAAGCACTTTTGTCTCTGAATGTCCAGTGAGCATCTTCTGTGCTGCAACTCCTGGAGGCCCAGTTGTGAATCGGGCCCACCACGTTCAAAGGAAGCTGATGGTTATTCCTGGTGCTGGTAACATCGTGCTGTGTGAGGTCAGGTGAATTGCTTCACCTCCCTCACTTTCCCTATTTGTAGAATGGGGGTGATGATGTTTACTTTCTTCTGAGAAGCACTGGGGTTTCCATATGTAAAGTGCTAAATAAAGCTGATGATGATAATGATGTATTATTTATTATTTAACTTTTATTTTGTGAATGGCAGGAAAATAAGAAAAGTGACTCCCATAAACAAAGCATATGCTTCCTGGCACAGATAAATGCATTGAAATCTTCTGTGGGTTTATCACATGTGGAATTTCAGCTTTTGTTTTCTGTTCAGTCACCTAAACCTTGAGCATGTTGACAAAACCCTGGAAGCTTTATGGTAGGCTGATAGCAGTATCAAGTCGCTTTTTTTGCTGTGCTCTGCACTGGAGGAGGAGGAATGGCTGAGAATAATCTAAATCCTTGAGTCAAAGCTATTGTAACTCACTGAAAATGTCTGATGCTCTGATCTGACAGTTCCGCAGTTCTTGGGCATAGTCATATGGTTTCTGTCTAATATAGAGGAGAGAATTATCCTTCAAGGAACTCTAAGGAAATACCATTGTGCAAGCTGCCCTGTTATTTATTTTTAATGTTAAATGCTAAACTACATCTGGCAGTTAAGCCAGAGAAGGCTTAAAGAGTTTGTTGCAAATCCTGCTTTGTAAATACATGTATCCTTTTTTATTTTATTTTGTAGTTCTCTGTTTTGTATAGATCCTGGATATATACATAAATCTCATTTGATACTCTTCTGTCCTAAGAAGTGAACAGTGCTTAGTCTGGTTATTAAAGACAATAAGGAAATCTAGGTAGCAAGAGACTATATTGTATTCACTTCAACAAGGATTTTGCACCTACATGGTAATTTACCTCCATTTTGGCTGAGTAGAATTTAGGGAGTGTTATCTTTTCATGCTCTCAATTAAATTCTAGAGATCTGGGTGCAGTGGCCAGCTCTGTTACGGACTTTCTGAATGATGTTGGGCAAGTCATTTAATCTCATTGTGCCATAGTTGTCATCAGTTAAATGGGGATAGTTATTCTTCCTCTTTCCCGTCTTTGTCTGTCTTGTTCATTTAGACCCAGGGTCTCAAACACAAATCACCGCAAGGGCTGCATGAGGACTAGTATGTTAGCCAGAGGGCTGCACCACTGAAACCTTTTCATACAATGATATTGCAGATGTTGATAATGATAGTGTCATTGTAAGCCACAGGAAATAACTTTGGGGGCTGCAAGTTTGAGACCCTTGATTGAGACTGTAAACTCTTAGTAACAGGGAGTGTCCCTTGGCAGTAAGGCAAGCCTTGACAAATCCTAGGCACCAGGATGCCTTGGAACCTAGGATTTTGCCCCAGAACCTAAGAGCGCCAGGGCAAAGGTCCCCACACCTGTTAGGGGAAGATTTATTGCACACTGTTCCAGTTGAATTTGGACCCTTATCCCCTGCACAGATTCTTGACCCTCTGGGCATCTATCATCCCACAATCACATGCTTTCTGTGCAAAACTGCAAGAGACCAGGCAGTCTATACGTTTAACACCTTTAACATTTATTGAAGGGGAGGTGAGGGGAGGGTAGAATGGGAGACAGGGTATTCATAAACTTGTTACGACTAACAGGCATATAACACATTGATCCCTTACAAACATTAACCCCTCATAAACATACATTGATCCCTTACAAACACCCCAAACACTTCCCAGATCGAGGAAGCCCTCTTTGAGGTCTCACTGTTGTTCTTCGCCTCAAGGGCGCTGTTCCCGATCTCCGTCTGGTTCTCCTGGGTTGTCCCACGCCACTCCTGGGCTCCGTCCGCTCCTCCAGGCTTGGCACGTCTGCTTCTGGGCTACTTCTAGCCAGGCCTGTATCAAGAGTCTTTCGCCCCGAAGCAATGTCCATGCAGGCTGATCTCAATCCGCGGCTGAGCCCAAAGCTCGATGAGTGCCTGCTTCTTCAGGGACTTCAGCGACGACGTCCTCTTCAGCCTACTAGGAGCTAATCTCCGAGGCTCTACAGTCTTCATGTACCTTAACAAAACCACACACTCCCTCTCACATCACCTCCCTCTCACTCTCTCTCTCCTCAGCAACTCCCTCTCACTTCCTCAGTACTCACAGCATACCCCCCACTTGCCTCAGGAGTCCTCTTACATACCACGGATCATAGCCAATCAGGACGCCCTCTTCTTCGCGCCAAAATACTGTCCATTAGGTACCATGGCGAACCTTCTAGGCCTTTTCCACACAGCCCTCAGCTATTTGCCCACGGCCCTTGCCTGTCTGCGCACGGCCTGCTGAGCAAAGCATGGCTGGTCCCTGAGTCAGAGGGTGTTGCTGGACAGACTTCACAGTCCTTGCCTGCCTGCCAGCAGTGGTTGCCGATCATTAAAGCACTCAGCTTAGTCCAGTTCTGGGGAGGATCACAGGCAAGTATACCCGGCGGACACTAACACACTCCAAATGTAGTAACACATTCCCTGACACAGAACAAATACAGAAAATCAACGCAAGAAATATTCCCCAACACACCCAGCCATTCAGAGCACACTGGGCTCCCCTTCTTCTGCCGCCAAATAAAAGTTGCTGCTGGCAGCTCTTTTGGTGGTGCAGGGGGAAGGGGGAGACATGGCATTGCTCTTCCTCTCTAGTGCCATCATCTCTTCCTCTTCCCTGCCTCCCAGTGCTGCCGGAAAAGCTGCAAGTAGTGGCTTTTCTTCAGTGGTGGTGGGGGAGTTCTTTTGGTGGCTAGCTCCTCCCTCACTGCCGAAAATAAGTCACTGCTGGCAACTCTTGGGGGGGGGGGGGGGGGCGGCCAGCAGCGGCGGGGGAGAGATGGTGGATGCCAAGCTGCACCACTGTTTTTGGCCTGGCCCGTAGGTGTCCAGCAGATATATTGAGGTCTGAAGTACAGGCAGTGCAGGTACTGAATTGTGGTTCTAATAGTATGTCTACTTTTACCAAGTCAACAACAACAAAACCTTACAGCAGCAGGTCTCAGAGGGTCGACTGACAAGGGCTTGTGAGGCTTGTACTATGGAGCTCACAACAGTAGCGTAGCATTCAAGCCAGGGCTCGAGCTGGGATTTGTAAACCAGTAAGGGAGGAAGGTCTCAGAGTCCAAGCTCCAGTCCAAGCCCAAATGTCTACACCTGCTATATTTAGTTTTATAGCATGAGCCCAAGTCAGTTGACCTTGGCTCTGAGGCCAGAAAAAATGAGCTGAACACTGTTTGGTGGCTGTCAGTCGGAGCTCTGGAAGCTATACACAGTAGCTAGTTTCAAAGGGCCAGCTGGGTTAGTCAAGTAAAGCAAAAAAAGCAAGGAGTCTTGTGGCACTTAATCTCTCAGTCTTTAAGTTGCACAAGGCTCCTTGCTTTTTTTGCTTTACTAGACTAACACGGCTGCCCCTTTGGAACTTGGCAAGATGCAAGGCACTGAATACAGCCATTTGCAGTGTAAATCCATCAACTTCATGAAACAACTCACACAGATTCAGACAGACATCATCTTCCTCTTCAAATGCAAACAACTGCACATCAGACCTAATGGGCTGAGGGTAAAAAATCCTTTACAATATGCGATAAATAAATCAGTTAGTAAGTGCCACAGTAGCTAGCATAACTCCCATTTACTTTGTAACGTCCATTTAAAGCACTGTCCCAACTGCCCTGTGCAGAGAGGAAATGAGTTGGCATTGACACAGCACTGTGCTTTTTTTGGTGGTGGTTTTAATAAATTGATTTCTGGATTGATCTGATGGTAGCAGATTTGCTGCAGTCAGTGTGTTAGCCAGAGACTCATCACTGCTGGTGTGTTTTTTTTTTTTGTTTTGTTTGGTTTGGTTTTTGGTTTTTGGTTTTTGCAGTGCATGCAATACCCTGAGCTGAAGGTAGCTGCTGTTTCCCCTTGCTCCATGAGGAAAGTGAACTCTGCCAGCCTTTATAATAGCACTGCCCTTTTCTTCTTCTTGCTGACTCAGGTGTGCTCACCAATGTGTTGGGGGAACAGGACTGATTCCTCCTCTTGGCTACCACACTGTAGAAACATTATTAATGAGTCAGCAGTTTATGCTCTCTGCCCATATGCCCATGATTCCCAATTTGTTCCCTGCATAAACAATCTGGAAGGGTCATATTCCAGGCCTAGGTCTGTATAGTGTGTAGCACAGTAGAGTCTTGATCTCAGTAAAGACATTTAAGGATTACTACAATACACCTAACAATAATGATCCAAATTAATTATATTTTGAGTGAACGATGCAATGGTTGGTTTTGAAACTGGTATAAGAATTAGCAGAGGGATAGCTGTGTTAGTCTCACATACAGTAAAAACAACAAGAGTTCTAATAAGCTTTCTTCACACATCTCAGTTATTAACTAGCAGAGATGGGTCTTAGTGATGAAATTCAATTTCATGGAGGATTTCTTTATTTTGAAATTTGGCTCTGTTACAAGTTGGCAATAAACTTAAATAAACTGAATTGTTTCTGAAAAAAAGTTAGATTTCAATGAATCAGCAAATTTCCATAAAAAACGTTTCAAGTGAATAGCTGTAATGCAGGGGTCAGCAACCTCTGCACGCATGCCAACAGTGGTACATGAGCCCATTCTGAACGGCACACAGCACCACAGGAAATTGCTGCTTCTGCTGCCGAAAGTTGTTCCGGGTGGTCTCTGTCTGTAGCATGTCCGGGTGTGCCTAGGGACCTCCCATTCCAGCAGAAAGAAACCACCCAGGGTGGTTCCTTTTGGCCCAGCTGAGGGGTGGCCCCCACCAAAGCTTTGGCTGCCACTGAATTTTCAGGCAGCCGCTGCCTTTTTTCAATGGAGGGGGCCATTGGCATAGCTGAGGGGTTGGGGAGGAGGAGCTGGTGCAGAGTTTGACAAAGGTTGCTGACTCCTGGTATGCTTCAACTAAGCAAAAATAGAGCATCATTTTGAAGTTTCTTTGTCCTAATTGGAAAAGTTTTGCTGGGACCAAAACCTTGTAAATGATAATAAATAACAATGGTTTTGGCCAAGCAGCAAATAAATAAAAAAAGAAGCTAATCAAAAACACAGTGAAGTCAGTTCAGATAAAACTTTAATATACAACAAACCATGAATGATGGAATCAGCTTATCCATATGCTGGTAAAAAGAGAATCTTCCTGTGTTGACTTAAAATGCCTTGATCTAATCTATGTAACAAGGCAGAAGCAGCATTTCTCTAATAAAATTTAATTACCTTTGTATTTGAAGTATCACAAAAATGTTTTCCTCATGGACAAAGGTGGAAGAAAACCCAGATAAGCACAAAGAGCAAATTAGTAAGCAAGTGAGCTACTTTGCACACTAGGGAGCTGGACTCAAGGGTGAATATCTTCAATAAGCTCTGGGTTTTTTTTCCCCTCCTGTTGTAAATCTTTTTTAATTCCCTTGTGTCCTTTGCCTTCCAACATATTAAAGTCTTTTTGATATTTACATACCCAAGTACAGACAGAGGCTGGAAGTAGACAGACTGGAAGATAATATTGCTTTCCCAAGCCAGTTGTTATTCAGGTAATGAACGAAACATTTCAGGGGGAAATGAACTTTTTTCCAGAGAGAAAAATGTACTTTACCTGTTACTGTATAAACAAGAAGGGAAAATGTACTTTTAAAATCAGTCATGTATTACTTCTTATTTGCTTAAAGAGAACAATATAGACAGCTATTCATTCAATAAGATTCTCTTGCTAAATAGTTGAGGAAAAATCATATTGATTGAAAAAACAAGTCTTTTGTGTGTTGATAGCTATACATCTTTTAAGATCTTCAGTTTTTGTCCCCAAAGTGAGCATATCTGCAGCAGTGAATTACTAGGTGTGTGATATATTTGTGTGTGGCATAAGAAAATAGTACATTTAAGCTTGTAGTCCTAGTAAACTTTTCCTATGATGCTATGATTGTAAAACTGGCAAGTCAGAAAACAAAAAAGTTTTTAGGATCCTGAATTTGGTAAAAAAAAAACCCCAAAACATACTGAGATTGCATGATTTTTATTCCCTGGTACAATCTGTTAAAGCTTATCCTTTTGTTATTCTTTTGCCCCATGAATTCAGTCTGCTGGGGCCAGATTTTACAAACTTAACAAACAAGCCTTACTGCATTAGTCCCATTCACTTTGGTGGCACTATTGACAAGAGTAAGGGACTACTCACATAAGTTAACCTGGTAGGATCTGGCCCTAGCCCTACTGGCAATGGGTATGTAGCTATACTTGAACTTATACCCTGAAGCACTCAAGCCTCATGTTAGATAAGTAGATAGACTTGTGTGTCTGAGACCTGATTTGCTTGGCTTTTTAAATTTAAGTATTTTTTGTTAGGGGGAGCAGTGAGAACATCAAGATGTATTGAATAGAGAGTTGTTTATTGTCTCAGTTGAAGGGTAATACATTTGGAAATGTACTAGACCAAAAAGTCACCTGTTGTTGAACTCAGAATGTTACATTCAGAAACATATGAAAAGCTTTGCACTAAGGATGTGAATTTCAGAACTGGTTTTTACTGAAGCCAACATTCAAGCAGGTACATACATTAGAAGGCCCAGAAATAAAACACAAAGCTGTTACATATTTGTCTTTGGGTGTACAAATAATAGTTTTATTGGAATTCATTGCAGCCAATAAAAATGCAGTATTTTTCATATATCATCTAATTTATTAAGCATGCCTAAGATTCCTGGAAGACTGAGCTGGACTCATTCAAAGGAATTTTCTTATAAATATCTGTTTGTTTTCTTATTGATTGGTAAACGGAGGCTGACAACCAGAGAGCTTCACTAAACTGCCATAGATATGAACACAGACTGCAAACTATCACAGTGAAACCTGCTTTGCAACCACCCAAAGGACTAGCCATAGTTTATTGTGTAGAACAGGTGGCCTTTAACTAAAGGTCAAACAAAATGTGCTGGAAACCATGGTTACTTAAAGAATGCAGTTAAGACTTTTGGTTTCCAAAGGGAGGTGGCCTTTAGTACAAGCTTCACTAAAATTATTGTTTATAAATACTTAGTGTGTTTTAGCTAAAGAGGAAGCTTGATTTAAAGGGAGAAATAGTAAAGGAGTAAAATTCCATTTTCCCCATTACCTTGATTGCATCACTCTCTATGTTATAGCTTTACATTGGCTTTCTCTTGCTTTCTGCTTCAAGTTCCACTTTCTCACCCCATCTTTAAGAGCTTGAACAGTTCTGCTGCCATTTGCAGATTTGCTTTCATTTCCTTCTTCACCCTTTTTGTTCCCTTTGCACAGTACAAGCCACCTTCCTTTGTATCCTTCCCCCCAAGGCTTGTCTTTGTACATTCAGATACAAAGGATTCTGATGCATCAAAACACATAATTGCATGTTAGATTCATTGCTGTTCAAAAGAACAGTTAAGCATGTGCTTAAAATTAAGAATGTGCTAAAATGCTCTCCTGACTTTTGAAACCAAACCAAGCCAAACTCTGCACTGTGCTGTGCGAAGTCTGTCTTCTGCTCACCAAGTGAATTTTGTTTCTGATTTGAATTTCTGGTTATCTTTAGGGCTCCTTAATTTTCCTCTGTGTTCTTTATAGAACCAAGTATACTGCTGACACTCTGTAAATAATATCTATTGTACTATAACTTAATGTTTCTAGATTTATGGAGCTAGAAAGAATAACAGATCGGTCAAAAATTAACTCACCTAGAAATCAAGATACATGAAATATCATGAAAGCAAATCTGTGATTCCTATCTAGAGAGACTCCAGATATAGAATGGGAAGATGATATCTGGTTTTTATGCACACTAAACGCCCATTGAAATCAGTCAGGACTGGTCCAATAGTTTGTAGGTATCTACAACCAGAATAGAGGGGTAAGAATATATAAAAAAAAGCTTGATAGGAATGAGCCTGCAGAAATTTTGTCTAGCTCTCTATAAGATTGATATAGATTTTGTTGCTGTATTGTAAGGATGTGGTTGGTTATTAGAGAAGTGCCTCACCATTAGTAGTCTAGAAATTTATTAAATAAAAAAAAAGTCTAAATGAATCTATCACCTATTATTTTGGAAGCAAAAAGATTCAAGATAAAACTTTCAAAAGCACTAAAGCAGATGTCTATATTGCATCTGGGAGCTGTGATTCCCTGTGCGGGTAGACTCATGCTAGCTCTACTTAAGGGAGCGTGCTAAAAATAGGAGTGTGGACTTCGCAACATGTGCATCAGCTTGGCTTAACCACTTACATTCAGACTCAGGCAGATAGGTATGTTTGGGCTTGAAAAGCTAGCGGTAGCCGCCAACTGTGTTGCAACACCTATTTTTAGCGTAGTAGTTTGAGCTGAGCTAGTATGAGTCTCTGTATCTGTGCTGGGAATCTTGCCTCCCAGGTCCAGTGTGGTCATACCTTAAGTGACCTAAACAGGAGTCTTGTGGCACCTTAAAGACTAACATATTTCTTCAGGCATAATCTTTTGTGCATCTAATGAAGTGAGTTGCTGTCCATAAAAGCTTGTACCCAAAAGAAATTTGTTGATCTTTAAGGTCCCAGAGGATTCTTGTTAGTTATTGCTGTATACAGACTAACATGGCTACCTCTCTAGAACTTAAGTGACTTAAGAGTCCAGGTTCAATTTTAATTAAGCAATTTATGTATCTAAAAATCTAAGTATCATTGGAAGTTAATAGGACTCAGGAGCCTAAGTGCTTAAGGTGCTTTGGAAAATAGGTCTTAGCCTCTTAAGTTACTTAAGCATTCCCCCTCCCCCCCAAATTTACTCAGACATATGAAAACAGCTCAAAGCCTTCTTCTGAAGTTAAAGTTTAGAATAGTAGATTCATTCTCTTTCTACAGACCAGTCTGTCATGACTGCTTTAATTTAGACATGATATAACAGTCCATGTGGTACTATGCATTTACCTGTTGTAAATTTGTTAAATTCGGTAAGCTTTACTCATGTAAGTAGTCCCTTTGGCTCCAGTGGGCTCCTTGTTTGAGACTATTACTAATGAGAATAAGCCCTAATTGTCAAAATTTCTGTTGTTTGCTTTTGATAAATTAAAAAAATATTTTTTTCAAAGCCCTAGAACAACAACAAGCTGGGAACATGGATGCATTGTGGAATTATTGGTCATGTTTTCCATTATAATATATCTATTAATTACCTTACATGTGCTGCATATGCTAATTGTGACTATAGCTTAGGGAGGGACTGGGTAGATTATTACTGTAATTTTTTAAATTATTGACAGTGTAGTCATTGCTTTTCAAGCATAAAATTCATGATTCCTCCTCTCTATTGTATTCATTGTTACTGTAAATGAACTTTATGAAGTTCTACAACTGATGTTTCAGGATCCAACAGTGCAAGGTACTGAGTTCCTTAGCTGCCATTGCAGACTAAGGGAATGGAGGACACTCAGCTTCTTGAAGGCACAGGCATTAATTTTGTTATTGTCTTAATGGGTGGGGATCATAAAGTAGCTAGTCAAATACATAACAGTAGCTGGTGAATAGATGAAGAGTCAAAATTCACTTAATAGTGTTCTCTTTAAACTAACCCCAAATGTTGTTTTGTGGCTTAGGTAAAATAAGTTGGTTGCCCCAATCCAGCTTCTAGTGGACAATTTGCCTCTTTAATATCATCACTTGCATTGCTCATGGCAGCGAAAAGCCAAGGAGTGAATGAATTAGGAAAGTAAACAACCTGGTCCCTCCAGCTGGTGCATATTGACTGGGCAGCAGGAAGAGCATTGGTTTGCTCATGTCTCTGCTGTGACTGTTTGGGTATGTCCACGCGTCTCTCTTATTTCAAAATAATACTGGTTATTTAGAAATAAAAGATTAGGTCCACACGACATATCCTTATTTCAAAATGACAGGCTCCATCATGTCGAAATAAGAGCCGTCATTTCGAAATAGCTTAAACCTTCTTTAAATCGAAACGGCTGTTATTTTGAAATAACTTCGTTTGGACATGTTATTTCAAAATAACCATTATTTTGAAATAACATTTTTGCCCTTCTCCTTCCCAGGGTGCCTTCCTTTTAGCCTATATTGGGTGGGGGCATGGCCCAGGGAGGGGGCCATGTTGCCACACCTCTCATGGTGCCCCTCTTAAAGTGAAATAGCAAGTCCTGTGTGTGGACATGCTATTTCACTTTGAGCTTTTCCCTTAATTCAAATTAACTTATTTCAAAATAAGGACTTATTTCGAAATAACGATGTACATGTGGACATAGCCTTTGTCTTGTAAAAATTTCTTTTAGCTTATAATGAGGAATCCAGCTAATGTTTTGAAGCTTAATAATGCTTGTAAAGTGCTTTGAGATCTATGGATAAGCAGCACTGTAAAAGTACCAAGAATTATACTGTAAGATACTAGGTATTTAAAGAAGGTAAAGAAGAATTTTGTTTGGCATGGAAGAATATTATTCCTTGTGCCTCAGCACAGATCTCTCCATTTAAAATATTTATTTAGGTTGTTTAATTACATAACAGAGGTTTAAAAAAGCATGAACAGTCAGAGAGAAAGAAACAAAGAAAGGAATGGACACTGGAGCAGTAAATGCAGCTTTGTTAGCATTCAGATAAACTTACATAATAGGGGTTACAATCATAAATAAAAGTAGTAGTTCTGTCTGAGCACAGAGAGCACTGTTTTATAACAAATTAATCATATTGCATAGCACTTACAGTACTTTTCACTCATCAACCAAGCATAATTTCCATTTTACAAAATTGGTGATATGTCTCAGTCATACACCAGATCAGTTGCAACATTGGCTATTGGAAGAAGCAGTCTTATGAAGAAGTGTATCAGCCATTTCATAGTCTTGATACATAGAAGATTTTTTTCTTTTTTTAGTATCTCAAAGTCCAATATTGACTTCAGCCTTGTTCAAAAGGCTTGTAGGATCAAACCTTTAATATGAGTAAGTGTGATAATTGTATAACATCTTAATACAGTAACAAAATACAGAAGTAAAATACTCTAAAATAGTTTGGCAAACTTTCTGGATGTTTTAATGAATCTTAAAACCATTAATGCAAATCAGAAATACAGTACTTTTTAAAGTAGGAAGTTCAGAACTGAATGACTTCAAATATTCCTGACTGAAATACATCCATGGTAATAGGAAGAAAAATTATATGATAAATTGAGATAATTTTGTATTGAGACTGTATGAGGGAGCACAGCCTCTACACATTGTTTTATAGTCATCAGGGTTGGTTTTTTTTTTCAGTCTTATCTGAAGCTTTTTTGACTAACTGTGGTGCTTTAAGATTATTTCACTGTTTCAGTTCCTTGCAAATAGATGGGGTACAGTAAGTTTCATTGAGTGAAATGCTGAAAATAGTATCCTGTGTTTCTACGGGAGAAACACAAGAAGATGTGCTGTCAGAGTACAGTTTCTATAGCTTCAAAGGCAAAATGCCTCCTGGAAACTATGTTGTATTCCTAAAACTACCTCCATAGTTAGTTGTATACTTAGCTTCATGCTGCTTGTTTCTGTGCAAATGCAAGCTCATAATACAAATTTAAACTGCATCTGCAGTAAAATAGTTCACAAAAGTGAAAAAAGAAAACAAAGCTATTAATCAGATTGTGTAAACATCGTAAATCTTGCATCTTAAATCTTTGCTAACATTGGAATTTCTGTGAGTCTCTGAACTTTTTGTGCATGTGCAAAGATTCACTGAGGACTTTGTAAACAAAATGGGTTTAAAAGAGACTACAACTGGCTTTCTTATTACAGCAAGTGACTTTCTCCTCTTTCTACCTCTCCACCTTCTAATATGTTGTTCCACTCTGAATCTAAACAGCAGCTTTAATTTGCTGAAACAGTCTGACCTGATCCTGTGTCTTATGCTTCCCCTGTGTTTATTTTCCTCCCTGCAAATTCTCCATCTTCAAGCATCTGATGAGGTGGGATTTTCTCACACAAATGCTCATGCGATAAATAAATTTGTTAATCTTTAAAAGTGCCACAGGACTTCATGTTTGTTTTGCTGAACTAGACTGACATGGCAACTCCTCTAGAATGAGTTAAAAAGAGTTAATAATAAATGAGTTGTCAACAATTGAGTTAATAGTTCAGCTAGTTGTAGATAAAATGTTTTCAAGTGAATTACCAGTGCTATAAGTTTAGAGAGAGATATAGTTTCAGGTTCCAGAATAACAACCTTTGAAGTGTTTTTTGTTTGTTTTTAATATATCTCAGATCTTTGACTTGGTAACTCTTATATTTGAACTCAGTACATAGGATTGGAAGTTAGTTATGTTAATAACTGCATTAAAAATATTTTCTGCTTCTAAGTGCACATCCTCTCTTATGTTTTTAAACCTTATCTTCATTAGAAAAAAAGGTGTACTCATATGCTGTCTTAACTAAAATCCTAGTGAAGAAAAAGATAGTGGTATTAACACAAATTAGCAGGTCAACATAAACTTAGACCTGCTAACACACGTGAAAGCTACAAATTGCTTTGTCTCCTTTAGGATTTTAGCACATAACAGTTACCATGTGTTAGCTAACAAAAGGTAAGAATATACCTTTTTTCCTCCTTTCACTACAGTCTTTAAGCTTTAAACCAGGGTGGATTCATTTGAGTCTAGGTGCTTTAAATTAACTATTTAAATCATGATGAAAGTCACCAAGTAGAAAGCCTTATTTTAACAAAACAATTTTAATAAACTTTCCATTTGTACTTTAATTATTTTCTTAACAAAAAGAGCACTCTCATTTGCTGATGTAACCACTAAAACATTGCTAGGTTTGGTACATCTTTTTGCTATCTATGAGGGTGCACTATAACTAAATACATTTATGTAAGCAGTGATATAGCTCAGCTTTTTCAGATTCTTATTAGCTGTACATTTAATATGTTAGAAAATGATGAATGATATATTGCATGTTTACCAGGTGATTAACTTTTTTCTCATACTTTGTGTCAAACTGCATTCAAATGGTAACTATAATTTAATGAAACACGCAAAACAGCATATAAAATTTTAATTAAACAAAATGAGCCCATAATACAGAATATGAGCGGTTGTGCCCTATTTATAAAGCTTCACCTCAAAAATTAGAATCAGTGGAAAAATACCTTTCTTTATCTAGAAAAGCAGCCTTTTACTCAAATTTTTGATAATCTCTTGGATTCAGTATATTTATTTTTACTGAAGTGATTTAAAAGCTTATAAGTTTACACCTTAACAAATATTGTATTAAATTTAGATTTCGTTTTAAACTGGTTACTTTTTTTTAAAAAAAGAAGTGTCCTATAATTTAAATATAAAAATTTTAAAAATCCAATTATTTAAAAAAAAAAAAAAAAGATTTTTATCCACCCTAGTTTTATCCATCAAAGTAGAAAGACTTTTGCTTCCTTAAATATTTCATTCTGACAAATGAGAACTTGAATGAATTGTTGTTTTGACACTGTTCCAATAAGATTGTTCTAAAGAAGGAAGACTTCAAGAGGAGTTAGCATCTGAATTGAAAGTATCAAGTACCACCACAGATTTGCTTTGGAATATAGAATTATCTTGCTCTATACTCTCATACTTTGCAGTATCTGTACCCTCATCATTAGTTGGTAAGGTACAAAATTATGATAAGTAAATTGATTTCCTTCCCATGCACTCGATTGCGAATCCCAGATTATACATACTCTTTCATCTTTCTGTTATTCCAGCATTAATGTAATGGTGATTTAGTGTGCACATTTTACTTTTAAATTTGTCTTCTCTTGTTCTCACTCTTCAGGTATTGCGTGTTTGAATTTTCAGAGCCTGATTCTTCTTCAGTCTGTTATACTTTTTTTTTTTCCCCCCCCTTTTTAAACAGGGGTAATGGGATTCCTTCCACTCACTTCAGGGAGCTTTGTATAAAGTCCTTAGTCACCACAAGACTTTGTTAATAATAATCTGTGTATGGCACAATAATGTGTGTATTGATACAATCATAGTAGATGAGCAAAACTCTACCATCCCCCTCATACCAATTTCTTTTTGGTCTGAGTTTTTCTATGATCATAATTTCAGTTTGCACATTGCAGCATATTGAGATTTGATTATAAATGGAATATTCCTATATACAGGCATGGCCAAACTGTGGCTTGTGAGCCACGTGCGGCTCTTGAAAGAAAAAGTGCGGCTCGCAGAAGAGCACAGCGGGGAGAAGCGCGGCATGGTCAGAGAGGGCAGGCAATCAACAGCATTTTTACTGTAGGCCTAGTTTTCATGGTAACCTTAAGTAACTGTTAGAATCTGACATTGGTAGGATCAATATTTGCACTCTTTACAATAAAATTAAAATGTGCAATGAATTTTAAACTTTGTAATTTTGGAGTAGGTAAAAGTATATGGCTATATGCCTCAGTGTAGCTCACGAAGGTTTAATAATCAACTTGTGTGGCTCTTGAGTTCCCTAAGTTTGGCCACCCTTGCATACACATTCATTACATATGAGTTGCATCATATTGTACTGACAATCAGTGAAATTAATTTTGGGATTTAGCAGGTTGTCTGGACATTTAAAGTATAGATTCTTCTTTTCTGTCCATTAATTTGCAAAGTTGGAAGTCCTGAAACTATTTCTGCAAAGTGATCTCTTAGGCTATGTTCACACACAGGGGGTTATTTCGATACAAGTTGTATTGAAATAATGCCTTATTTTGAAATAAGTTAATTCGAATTAAGGAAAAAAGCTCAAAGTGAAATAGCAGGTTCAGACAACAGTTATTTTGAAACGAGTCACTGTTTCAAAACAACGTGTTCAGACGGCATTATTTCGAAACAATCATTTCGAAACAACGTTGTTTCGTCCCCACATGGGGTTTAAGTTGTTTTGAAACAACAGTGCGTCATGTGAACATGGCCTTTCTTATTTCAAAACAACCTCTGTTGTTTCGAAATAAGACTGCTGTGTGAACACACCCTTATTCTAAAATCCCTCTACTAGGTCTTTCTTCTATGTGAATACACAGGGACAGTTCCCCATAGTCTTACTCCTAAATTCCAGCTGAAATAACTTTCCTGTTCTAAATGCATTGGTAGTCAGTGGAGAAATACCAGTTGATCTTCTCTAAGATGTTGGCTTGGTAACGTGGGGAGTTTGTGACAAATCTGCAGTCTAAGTATGCTCCTCAGAATACTGGCAGAAAGACAGCCTGTTACTTTTCTCTCATGGCTGAGACTATTCAGGAAGCATGTTTGTCTTTCTTCAAAGTTAATTATTAAATATCTTTTCCCACTGGATACTACTGTTCAAATGGCAAACTTTTCCCACAGTCGAGTTTGTTCTCTGGTGACAATGCTATTTCTGTAACTGAGAAGTTCCTGCAGGTACATTTTTAACCATTCAGAAAGTAATAGTTAAGATAGATTGTCCCTTTCCAGCCACTAGAATGTTGTTTAAAAATGAATATTTCCATGAGAATTACACTGGTCTTATCAGACTGGGAGCCTGTAATGCCTAAGTTTGAATCTCAGCTCTGACATGGGTTCTCTTTCTGGCCTTGGGCAAGCCACTTCCCCTCAGCTGTCTGTCTGAAATAAGGCTGACAATACAGGATTAATGGTATAGGATGATTTCATCAGTAATTGTAAAGAGCTCTGAAGTTGTCATTCACAAAAGTCTCACCCAAGCCAAGAGATGCAGAATCAGGACTTAATGCTCATTATTGTTAGTACCATGCTTGAAATTTGGTTTTAATGACAGAGGTGTCAAATATGCAGTCCACGGTCTGGATGCAGCTCACAAACTTCTTCCATCTGACCAGTGAACGTGCTCTGTGGCACATCACTCTGTCTCTAAGAGAGAGGTCTCGCATATGCAGTGCTTTGTGATGCCATGAGTGTGTTGGGTCTTGTGACATTGTGGAGCATTAAGTATGTGAGGCTGTGCACTGTGAGACCACATTCTCTTCCCTAACAGAGAGAGCAAGCGTAGTATCACAGAGTACAGTCTTCAATGTGCAGCTCTCCACAATGCAGTGAGAGTGCCCTAGTATTTTGATTTATGGTACGTATGGCCCACTTGAAGTGCACTTGTGAATTCTGGCTCACTAGAGCAAATGAGTTTGACGCCCCCGGTTTAATGGGTTTCCTCAAGACTAGCAGCGGGACCTTCTCTGTCTGATTCTTCTCCCTCCTATATGTGAAGGGCAGGGAGAGAGGATCAGCTACGTCAACAGCACTGTTCTTCATTCCCAGCTCCTGTGGAAGGCGTCCCAAGAAGTCTAGTTCTGCAGGGGTCAGAGAGTTGAGAGATTGTTGGAGATAGTGGCTGTCCTGAAGTTGTGTCTGGTTTGAGCCAGAAAGATGCTTGCCGTTCTTTCACTGGCTTTGTAGAGCTTACTAAGAAAAGAGAAGATAACTTATGGTAGTTCCTGTCCCTTCCTCCCACTTTAATAACAATTCTCCATAGCAGAGACCACAGAACTGGGTGTCACAGCTGCTTCAAAGGTGAAGATCGCTGGACAGTTAGTTTTGTGCTGTCTTCCAGGATCTGGAGCTTTTAGGGGACAGAGATTGGGTTCTGTTTTACAGCCCTGTTCTTTCATCACTCTCCTCTCCCCATTTTATGCTGTCAGGGAATCTCTCTAAGGCAGTCTTCACAGAGCCTGCCTCTCACTGCACATGTGTGTGTCAGATTGATAGAGAGTTGCCTAGTGTTTGTAGACACTTAGGGATTAATAGTGCAAGGAATTGTTTTGGGATGGCTTAGTTTGTGTCAGGACAAAAAGAAATTTTAACAACTTAATATTGCCATGGTTTGAAGTTGTTTTTTTTTGATGTGTCTGGTACATTGTATGTGTATACATGTCTATAACTGATTATATGAGTAAGCCACCCTTTTCTCTATATATCCTATACCAGAGTTCTTCTGACCCTATTGATAAATATATTTTTGTAACCTTCCATGAAGATTTTGAAAGAAGATAATCAAGGGATATTAAAAAATAAATTTAATAAACAAAAATTTTAACACTAACCAGATAGTCTAGGAGATTCTGAATTATGGTTTGTGCTTTTAACTGTCACCACTTTGCTTTTTATTGTGTGAAGCACATCAATCATAGGCAGGGCTGTCACTGCCTATGATTGAGGATAGGGCCATGGGCTCCACCCCCTGGACTCAATCTGTCCCCCCACCAATCCAGGAGCCAGATAGGGCTCCTTCCCTGGCAGCCCAGCCTGGATCCAGCCCCTGCCATTGCCAGTCAGCAGCAGGTGGCCTGGGCTCAATCCAGCCCCTGCTGCTGCCAGGGTAAGGCTTGAGATTGGTGAGGCTGGAGCCCCACGGGACCAGAGGCAGTGGCACTTCTGATCATAGGTGACCCTGGAAACTGAATTTGCTGACTTTCATTAGTTTATGCCACAGTTCTAATGCTTTTAAATTTATTGTTTTCCTTGTATAGTCTGTTTTATACTTAAAAATAATCCTTAACATACTGTTAAGAGGAAGCATTGCCTAGTGATTAGGGCTCTAATTTAGTATTTGGGAGATCTGGCTTCAGGTTCCTGCTGTGACATAGGCTTCCTGTGTGACCTTGGACAAGTCATTTAGTTTATGTATGCTTCTGTTCTACATCCATAAAATACGGATAACAGTACTTCCCTGACACCAGAATTTTCTTCAGGATAAAGTCTGAAGTGCTTTGATATCAACTGGTTGAAAATAGTTACATAAGAAATAGGTATTACTATGACTCATTTCAGGAAAGATGTAGAGAAATTGGAGAGTCTGGAGAAAAGCAGCAAGAATGATAAAATGTCTAGAACACTTGCCTTATGAAGGAAGATTGAAAGAACTGGGTTTATTTAGTCTGGAAAAGCAGAGACTGGGAGGTGACACAATAAGTTTTCAGGTGCCTAAAAGGTTGTTATAAGGAAAAGGGGAAAAAAAATATTCTCCTTAACCACCAATGGACAAGAAACAATGATCTTAAATTACAGCAAGGGAGTTTTAAACTGAATGTTTAGGAAGAAAAATCCTAACTGTTAGGGTGATTAGCCACCGAAATAAGTTGCCTAGGGAAGTTGTGGAATCTCCATCATTAGAATTTTTTAAGAGAGGGGAAGACAAACACCTGTGGGGGTGGTTTAAAATAGTACTTGGTCCTGCCATGAGTTCAGAGGACTGGACTCAATGACCTCTTATGGTCCCTTTCAAATTCTGTAGTTCTACGATTACCACAAAAGGCAGTCACATTGTACTGTTTTAATTCTAGGTAGCAAAGATTATATTTTTTTCAACTAAAGACTGTATTTTTTATTTTTTCAGCTAAAGAAAATGAAGTCCAGTAAGCTACATTAGCTGCAAATAATTCATGTTTTGGCTATAGAATAGCCTTCATCAAGCAAAACCAATGAAGGGGTATGGTGGGGAGAATAAGGCACTGGACTAGGAATTAAGGAGAGCTGAATGTTGTTCTCTGCTCTGGCACTGACCTTCTATGGTGAGTGATACCTCTCCGCTTTCCTTCTCATCTTTCGTCTTTCCGATGTATTTAGATTTTAAGATTTTCAGGACAGAGATTGTCTCTTACCATGTGTATATACAGTGTTGGCACAGCATGGTCCTGATCTCAGCTGAGATTCTGCTATCGTCATCATCATCAATCCGTTATGGAAAAACCTTTGGAATGCAATGGTAACAGAATGAATACAGTGGTAAAAATGTAACTGGAGTCTGTCAGCTAAATTGCTAACCTTACCTCAGCCACAACAAAATCAAACATCTTTTAACTTACTTTATAACTCTGCCAAATTACTATTTTGTGAAGCTCACAGCCCAAACAGCACAGCTGAAGTGAATTGTCTGTAAATTTCACTTCACAAGTGGATACAAATTTGTGTTTTCCTATCTGTCACTAGCTAAATCTGTTTTGTTCTGCTGCATGTTGACTTAGTGTATTTTGGTTTCACCTGATTTCTCATGAGTCGATGAGTAATGAAGGCATTGAAATGTTTACTCTGTTGACTTTGGAAAAGTACTTTGGAAAACTGTATTAATCTACAGTTCACTGAAGCAGTAAAATAGAGAGAGGGGGAGAGTGTGTGTGTGTGTGTAACTAATTTTGCATTAAACTGACTTGCTTTTAAATATTCAAATGTGCTGGTTTAGTTTTCAATATTAATTATAGGTTTAGATTCATAGCTGACAGTAGTAACACTGGCGCACAAGATCGGATACGAAATGAATTTGTCCTTGACCAACAGTAACAGAATGACATGATGTTAGACTGTTTGATGTGCTTTTGCAGTGTGCCATTAATCTCCTATTAAATTGGAAGTGTCGGATCTGACTTTCCTTTGGGTAATCATTTGCCACAGTGCAAAGTGAGCGTAAAATGTAAAATCAGAATGGCAGCTTTGTACACCTGCTTTGCATTCAAATTGCACTGGTATAATTGACTGCACAAAGAGCTGACCTGACCAATGGTGAATCAGGACTGTTGAATTTATTTGGCTCAGACTGGATCCTGAAACATTGTATAAAATGTTCTTCTATTTAGTGCTTCTGTACCTGTTCATCACACATGATATTTGCCAGGGGCCCAGTAGTGAAATCTTTATACAGTCAGATACCATTAAAGTTCACAGGTCAAATGTAGATCTTAATTTTTACTCAATCCTGTTTCAGACAACCTGCCCCTGGCGTCAGTGGGAGTGTGTTTAAATAAATCAAGTCAACCTTGTATATTGATTTTAGGATTTGCCTGTGATGTCTCAAATTTACTGCCATGGAGCTTCATAGCACAATGAAGTTAACCTAATAGCATTTGTGGTAGGGAGAGTGGGTTGTCTATAGGCTAGGGCATCATGACTCATGGTTTAGAACAGAGACTCTTCCATTGAATTGTTTTGTGAATGACTTTGACCAAGTTGATCAACTTTCTGTGCGTAGTTTGCGTCTTTGTAAAATGCCCATAGTATGGGCCTGAGTGGGTAGTACAAGTCAAGTTGGTTGAGAAATTATTTTCCCTTTGATAATTTATAGAAAATGGGGGGAGTCTTTGTGTAAAATTCTTAAATTTGGGGGTTTTCACTGAAAAACATTTTAAAAATTTGGTTTTGTCATGTGAAAACTGACAGATGTTGGTATGTGGTTGGCAAAAACTACAAAACATTTTTTTAAATGAAAACCTAAAGAATACAACTGAAAATTGACATTTCTATTTTGGGGGAAAAACTCCCCAAACCAACCTATTTTATGTTGAAAAAAGCTTGAACAAATTTTTTCCACTAGCTTTGCTTGAGACCCTGTGATAAAGATGCTACAAGAATATAACCTGTTTCTTCCATCTCTAGATATCTGATGTCAAAGATTCATAGTTTACAAGTCAAAAAGTTTGGGTTTAGCTTAATCCAACTTCACAAAAATCTGTCTGTAGTTTAGTATCACTGAAAGTTTGCTATAGCTAGGATTGCAATGGTGTTGATGTCTATGGATATTGAGAGGCCAGTTGGGAGTGCGGGGGGAGAGGGGCAGGGGAAGAGCATCCACTACAGTATATCTGGGTGGGCTAAGTATGGTCCCATGCTCAGTCTCTCACTTCCACAAAATAGTCCTCACCTTTCTCCAGTACCGATGGTTCTTACCCCCAAAAGCAATTATTTGGACAATTTTCCAGCTTCCTCCCAAACATTTGTTTATGAAATGCATTTTGAATAGTTTGTGCCCATCAGACCATTCTGTTATTTTAATAATGTAGCTTTCATGAAATCATGGCTATAGAATACATCTTGTACAAATAAGCCTTACAATATCAACCAACCATTCTGTTAGCATTATAGTGAAAATTCTGAATCACATTTTATATCCACATTATTTTATTGTAAGCATTTTTTGTATTGGGAAAACTGCTTCCTCAAGTCAGACCCAATCCAAATAGAGTTCACAGCATTATCATTTAGGATAAAGCCTGGTACCCTTCTCATCTATTCTGGATCCTTTTGAAGATTGGCAGTGACATGGAAGAAAGGTCATCCTCTTTCTTCCCACCCCTCTTTCTTTAGTGAATTGCTAACCACATTTGTTTCCATTGTGCTCTGCCAACTTATAAAAGTGTGTGTGCACGCGCGCAGGGGAGAGAATAAGAGGTAAGAGAAGGCAGATGACTTCATTGTTAAGTGTACATTATCTTACAGAAAAACGCAAAACCTTCAAGCTGAACCATGTTTGAAACTTTACTTATAATTTGCCTTTGTCTTCTGTTTTATGTTAGCCACATGAGGTAAGAGGAACTGAACATGCCTCGCAGTCCAACATCGAGTGAAGATGAGATGGCACAAAGCTTTTCAGATTATTCTGTTGAATCTGAATCAGACAGCTCTAAAGAAGAAACTATTTATGATACTATCAGGGCTACAGCAGAGAAACCAAGCAGCAGAATGGAGGACAGTAGGAGCAACACATTAGTGATACGAATTATAATACCTGACCTACAGCAAACGGTAAGAGGAATTGCATAATAAAGTTTTTAAATGTTTGGCCAGATCCTCAGGTGGGGTAAATTGAAGTCAGTGGTGCTATTTCCAGTTCTCTCTTGGAGATCAAAGATTGATGACATCCCATGCTATTTTCACATTCACAGTTTTGACCCAACTGAGACAACAAAATAGGTGTTGGTCCTAAAGAGATAATACCGATAGGAAGCCCAGCCAGTGTAGTCAGTCTCTCTCACATATGTTCTGGATTAAAGTCATGACCGTAAAACAAAATATCTGAAGTGTTGTTAAGAAAGGTCAGATCAGGGAAGTTTCAGAAGGTTTGTGAATGCCTGAGAATAAGTAGTAGATAGAGAACTATAACCACAGTAGAACACTGTGATTGAAAACAGAATTCAGATGCTATCTTGAGACATGCCTGGCATCTCTGTCCCTCACTATTTTTTACATTTTCTTTTTCTCTGGCACTGTGGAAAACTGTTTGTTAGCTGCTGGATGTGACCCTGGTATGAGGGTGAAAAAACTCACCAAGCTCTCTTTCCTACTCTTACCCTACCCCATCCCCCCAAAACCCCACATACAATAAAGAGAGGAGAGTACGAATAAGGATAGACCCCTCTTGCTGTTGCCATCTGTCCTACCCTGCCTGCAACTCAGCACTTTCAGCTGGGGGAAGTTGTTGCATAAAAAGACAGCTATTTAGACTCCTATACATTCCTGTTACATAGCTACACAGGCTATTTAAAGGTGCCACACAGGTGAAAGAAAGCATGACTTTGTTTCTTTTCATACTTCCCTATAATAATAATAATAATAATAATAATAATAATAATAATAATAATAAAAAAAAAGATTTGGGCTGTTTCCCTTCAGAAATATCTGAAATGTTAAGTGTGTCTTCTCTGGTTTTCCTAGAGGACACAAGGGGTTGGGGTTGTGGGTGGGGGAGGAAGAAAGGGGCTTTGCAACTGAATTAACAGCTCTGTCTTTATTAAAGTGATGGGAGTATTGAAATCTTTAACAAAGATTTCATTCTTTGAAGCTTATGTTAGGCATTAAAATTGCATAGGTGATAATAAAATTGAACAAAACAATTAAAAATCCCTTTCCTTTTGAGTTATTCAGCTTTCAATCACTTTTGTCTTCTGATGACATTCTACCAATAGTCCAGTTGACCATAGAGCCACAGGGTAAATTGTGATGTAAACAAGCAGATTTTTAATTTTCCTCTTGGCAAAAAAAAACTGCTAGGACATCTTTATGCATCAGTAATAGTCTGAAGAAGTTGAAAGCCCAGTTTCCTCACCTCTTTCCAGGTAATCTTTAAGTAGCTTTTCCTTCCCCGTCTGAATGTAGTGCAGACAGGAGTTGGGGGGCATCATACAAAATTATATTCCCTCAACAACCTAGGAGGGAACTTGAAAAATGTTACCATTGTGACTTCATAAGTATGAATTATAAATATGAACTACCCACTCTTCCCCCCCACCCCATCTCCTAGTTGTTACAATAACTGTAATATTCTCAGCTTGGAGAGTTTCCTGGGAGTTGATGATTGCCTTTACCTAGCATTGTGAGCTGTCCTAGTTTATGATTAATTTCTTGGATTACCTTGGGCCTTCTTGAGTGGGGTTTCCTAAATTAGCATTTTGAAAATTGGCAATAGGTGTCAGTGATGATTATAAAAATAAATTCTGTTCTGCAGACATGTGCCATGTCATTCTATGCAGCTGTTTGGTGTATTATATGTATGTCAAAAGCTGAAGCCATTTCTTCTTCTTCTTCCAATTAAGCAGCAGAATATAGAAGTCCTGTCTGGAAGCTTACAGGGAAGGGTTTTCATTCTCTTTGTGCTAGACTAGAGGAAGGAAGCCAGTCTGGAATGCAGGTCTGCAACCGTCAAGCGGCTGTGGGAAATTTAATAATTCTCCCCAATATATTATCTAAGCTAGAATGATATGAATAACTGTTATTTTGGTTCGGTGGCCAATCCGAAAGAAAAAAAAAAATGGGTTTAGGGCAACCTGAAATTAAAATTTTTCAGGAAAATGAAAAAATAATGAAAGTTGCTTCAGGTCAGATAGAGTTTTGTTTAACTTGAAATGAAATATTTCATTTGAGATTTTACTTTTTAAAAAATAAATGGAAATAAATATTAAAAAGTCATTTTGAATTAAAAAAATGAACATTTTATTTTGAAATTTTCAAACAGAAGCTTCTTAAATGGTCTAGATTTTTTTTTTGAGGGGTAAGGAAAAACAATTGGTAATTTAACGTGAGTATGCAAAATGTTTAGGTTCATCTATGTATTCATTTCTTGGCAAAATGTTTTGTTAAAAAATTTCACTAGTTTCTAATCTAGGTTTTTATATGGATTTCATCACTGCCAGCCCACACTAGGTACCTTGATAAAAGCCTGATTTTTGAACTTGTTCAGCACTTATCTGTTTCTTCTGTGAAATTTGGGCCCAAGTTTTCAAAAGAGATCATACAACATGAAGAGTTATTCTGAAAAGCTGACTCTAATGGTGGATCCCGAGGTCTTTTTAAAATGCGAACCCATGATCATGCAAATCTTTGATGGAGTTGGGAATTGTGCCCCAAATCCCTTGGGTTTCTAGGATATTGTTTTAAACATGCAATCAGCCCAGTGAAGTCAGTGGGAGATCTCCCATTGATTTTAATGGTTACAGGGTTAGATTGTATGGTACAGGATGATGGGTTTCTAAGAAGGAGAAGAGCTGTGGGGAGATAGGTCCTGAGTGAAAAAGGGAGCATCTCTAAGAAGGAGCTGGGGTGGGGAGGAAAGGCAAAATGATTTTGCTGTTTTATTTTGGAACATGCTTGTGTTGGATTTGGCTGAAGGAATAATCAGGGTGTCACTTTCCTTTAGAATTTAGGTGAAAGAATTCCTGTTGGGTTTGACATTTAAAGGGATCAGATGTAAAAATATTTACTTTTATTGCTTTCACTGGAGGCCTCTCTCTAGAATTTACCTAGACTTGACTAGAACACCATTGCTGCTCCCACTAGCCTATCTTTTGTTAAAATGGCTACCTCAAGTCAGTTGAACACTTAATTATTGTTGTACCTTAATTATATTGGTGTTTTGTAGCATGACTCGAAATTTTAACAGTTTACTAACATAGGCCCTAGAACTGTGATCTGATCTGAGCAGGTCGAATCCTGCACCTGAGCATAGCACCATTGTCTTGCCCACTTAAAAATTGTTTAAATTCATTAACTCTGGACCAAAAATGGATTTTGAGAGTATAGACCAATTTGCTATCTACGTAGAACTGCATTGTCTGCTAATAGATTTGTTACAACACAAAATCTCTATTCAGCTGAATGGTAGAAAACTGAGTATTGTACTTTATTTAGCAGGGACATTTCAAAGTTTTCTATAAAAGGTGTTGATGAGGTGCTGCTGATTTGCTGTTTCACTGTCGTAGATTTAATTTAGCTTTTTTATTTTGTGCATGCATTATTCACTGTCCACTGACTTCCTTAATAGACAACTGTGGTATTACCAGAAGATTTGAAATCCATTTATCAGTGCTCCTCTGCTATTAAAGAGACAGTGCTAGAAATAGACTGTGTTGAGGAACTCTCAGGCCATGAATTATTTCTCATCCATAACAATAATACAATTATTTGATGACACTTTCTAATTCTAGTCCTATCTGTATCAAAACATTTTACAAGCATTAATGGACCACATGCAGCTCTCAGTTAATCTAGATTAAGGGTCATTCAAAATTTCTGTCAAAACATTTTTTCAGCAGAAGATTGGGTTTCCAATGAAGCAAAAATTTCAGCAGAAAGTGTGAACAAAGCAAAACCCCAAAATGTTCAATGTTTGGGTTTTTATTTTTCCAACAAAAGTTAAATTTGTCATTTCCTTAAAAAATAGTTGTAAAAATAAACCCAGTTTTCCAAACTGTATTCCAGGTGTACACTGGATAGTGAGATCAAAAGTAGGACCAATATATTAAATAACCCTGTAAATATAGGGGTGCATTATTGTTTCCATTTTAGAGTAGGAAACAGTCTTAGAAAGGTTAAGCAAAGTTCTTAGTTTACACTGAAAGGCTGTAATAGAGCCAGGAATAAATCTCAAATCCCTAGTTCTGTATTTTATTTACAAGGCAAACAATCTTCTTCACTACTCTCTCTATAATTAGAATTATTTTAACAGAAAAGATGTTTTAAAATTATGCTACTTAATCAAAGGAGAATGAAATTGCATTAGATTACTTCTGTTTTTTATTCTTGACTGTCATTTCAGAATCAAGGTTCAGACCAAATAATTTTGTTTTCAATTTTTAAAAAAAGCTAATTTCAGCATTTTGAGTAAATGCTACCACTTTTATTTCATTGTGCATGTAAGATCAAACAGTGAACATCATAGGGAAGGATATGTTACTGTAGATTTTTTTTTTTTTAAATGTTCACCAGCTCTGTGCAATTTGCTTTCCTATGGTTTTATTCTGATCTGTAACTCTGACCTGTTTTGTGAGCTATGGCAGCATAAATACTTATCACTTTGAAAAGGTTTCAGCAAACTCACTGAGGCTTCTGAATGGTTCTTTATTTCCTCTGTTACGTTAGTTCTCTATTTGCCTATATTTTAACGGCTGCGTGTGACCCAAGCCTCCTGGGCTAACCTTCTGAGTGTGCCAAAATCAGGGCAAGCTGAAGAAACCAGGGGCCAAACCCCTGAACCACTGATGGGTGGTACTTAAACGAGTGTCCCAGTCAGTAACAAAACGTGTTTCTGATTCTCTTCTCTGGTTATTACCAAACATAACAAAATAGAAACAGCCCCCTTTATGCACATCAGCTCCTATGGTCTCCCCAGCCAGTGGGTCTCTTAAAGAAATAGGTTTTCCTGACTCCAAAGGGCCAGCCACGTCACCCAGAACAATATAGCCTTGGATCTTACCCAAAATACCACAGTGCCAGCCAATCCTTTAGTAACTACAACAAAAAGTTTGCCATAAAAAGAAGACAAACAAAATATGAGAAATATTAAAGGGCCAAAGTGAATCACTTACATACAAGTTTAAATATTTAGAGTCCATAGAAAGCAAATCCTTGAACCAAATCCATGTCTAGCTGGCAACCAGTAATGAGTTGTGTGCCCCAAGAGTTGGTCCTGGGGCTAGTTCTGTTCAATATTTTCATTAATAATCTAGATGATGGGGCATTGCACACTAAGTTTGCAAATGACACCAAGCTGGGGGAGATGGTAGACGCGCTGGAGGGCAGGGACAGATTGGAGCAGTGGCCCAATAGAAATCTCATGAGGTTCGACAAGGATGAGTGCAAAGTCCTGCACTTGGGACAGAAAAACCCCATGCACTGCTACAGGCTGGGGATCGATCAGCTAAGTAGCAGCCCTGTAGAAAAGGACCTGGGGGTCATGGTGGATGGGAACCTGTATATGAGTCAACAATGTGCTCTTGCTGCCAAAAAGGCCAATGGCACATTGGGCTGCATCAGTAGAAGAGTTACCAGCAGATCAAGGGATGTGATCATTCCCCTCTATTCGGCATTGGTGAGGCCACATCTGGAGTACTGGGTCCAGTTCTGGACTCCCCACTACAAAAAGGACATGAACAAATTAGAAGGAGTCCAGCGGAGGGCAACAAAAATGATCAAGGGGCTGGAGCACAAGATCTATGAAGAGAGACTGAAGGAGCTAGGCTTATTTAGCCAGCAGAAGAGAAGAGTGAGGGAGGATTTGATAGCAACCTTCAACTGCTTGAACAGATGTTCCAAGGGAGAGGGAGCTTGGCTGTTCTTGGTAGTAACAGAGGACAGAACAAGGGGCAATGGTTTCAAGTTGCAGCTGGGGAGGTCGAGGTTGGATATTAGGAAAAGTTTTTCTTGCTAGGAGGGTGGTGAAGCATTGGAATGTGCTACCTGGGGAAGTGGTGTAATCTTCATCTTTGGAGATATTTAAGGCTTGGTTAGATAAAACCCTGGCTGGGATGATTTAGTGAGATTGGGCCTGCTTTTTTTTGACAAGGGGTTTGACTAGATAGAATAGAATAGAATCATAGGGTTGGAAGGGACCTCATGAGATCATCAAGTACAACCCCCCTGGGGCTTAGAACCCAGGACCTTCTGCATATTAAGCAGAGATGCTAGCCACTACAAGATGACCTCATGAGGTCCCTTCTAACCCTATGGTTCTGTGATTCTGTAGTTTGCAGGTTAGTCCTGCTCCTCTGGTGTGCACCCAGCAGCAGCAGCAGCAGCTGGGTGGGTCTCAGTCCTTTGTTTAGTCCCAGGAGAATAGTCTTCAGTCTCTCTGCAACCAAACCCTCTTCTGGAACTAAAGACAAAATGGAGATGGGTCCCCCATCTTTTATCTCAGGGTCCTTGCCAGATAAAAATGGAGTTGGGCCACATGGTCAGTCTGGGTAGCTAGCTTGTTGAACAGGTTTTTTCCTGGGCCCACTGCAGCTGGGTGCTCTCTTGATGGGGGCCATCAAGAGGAACAATAGTTTTGCAGACACCCAGTCTGGGATTACCTTAAGAACAAATCACTTGGAACACACATAAAACAAACATATTCCTAATTTCTAATACAAATATGGACCTTCCATATAAATCATATAATCATTCCTAGCAGAGTACAGCCTCTCTCTTGATACCAGACATGGCATATCACATATGATGTATTACAAATATGAAATATTAAATATGGAAAATAATCATAACCAGTCCCTTAGACCCAGACAGCATCACACTGCATTAGTTCTTTATTTACTTATATGAAATCAATATTATCAAGGTTCTTCATACACATCAGCTTAGTAGAAAAAGGGTTAAACCTGGATTTACACTGTAGGCTCATTGTTCAATTTCAGTATTACAAATCTCCACAATTCAAATTACTGAGACGCTTGCCTCTGAAAACTATAATCTTGATATTAATTTAAAAAATTATGATGAACAAACATATCACATTTTGGTTTCTTTTGTCTGTGTCACACTGTCCAGAGTGTCTCAGGGCCACGGGTTCCAACTTCAGGGCAGACTGTCAAACACCAGGGAGCCATCCCAAATTGTTGCATGTTCTATAATTAGATTTTATCAACTCAGTAACAAATGTGAACTCTGGAAGCACTGTAACAGTTTTACCATGGAATCACTTGAGCCCTCCAGTATATCTTGCCATGCAGGCAAGCAGGACTTAGTGACAGTAGTTGATGTATACCAGAGATCACAAAAGGTTCAGATTGCTTCTAATCCCAAGAGACCAGTCACTTACCCCAGGTAAATTTGTACATCAGATATCACACCAAAGACAGCATTTATAGCTAGTCCTATAATTAAGAATTTATTAACTAGGAAAAAGAAATGAGAGTTATTTACAGGTTAGAGCCTGCAACATATTGTGACAAAACAACAGTACCTTTGTGATGGTGGGTCTCATGCTCTAGAAGGCTAGTGGGTCACAGGGGTCCTCTTCTTCCTTGTTTCTGCCCATAGGGGCTGCCATGGGTATTGCTCTGCTGTGAGGAGGAGGCTTTGGGACCCAGGCCCACCCTCTCCTCTGGGTCCCTGCCCAGGGGCCCTCAGAGATGCAGCTATGCACTGCTGACCAAGTCCCAATCTGGCACTCCTTTCCCCTGGGCTGTTTTTCCCCCTCCTTTATACCTTTCAGGGTTTTCACCCAGTTTCTCCTTCTTTTGAGTTCCTTCTTCAGCTCTGTCTTTTCCTCTGTTTGTCTGTCTCATTCTCTTCTAGAATGCCTTCTTGAAGTTCCACAGCACAGCACTAACCTCCTGCCCCTTCTCCAGCTTGTGCAACTTCTGTTTGGGGCGGGGCAGCTTTTATTGGGCACCTGACTAGGCCTTATTTGATCTCAGGTGCTTCTGACTGCCCTGCAGTATCCGCAGCTAGCCACTAGGGAAACAAGCTCTTAACATTTTGCAGCTTATACACCTCCCTTCCCTCACTCTTAGAGTGCCTGCTGCCCTTAATATCTCACAGTATATGCACAAATGAATTAAAGTCTATAGTTTTAAAAGGACTGAATTGTAACAACCCATCAACACTGAATGTCATTTATTTTAGGCAGGAGCGTCACTGCCCTGAAAAAGCATGAGGGGCCCCACCCCTAGGCCTCAATATTGCCCCTGGGCCAAATCTGACTGGCCCTGGATCCCCAGCTGCAGTAGGATCCTGCTGCCACTGGCTGGTGGCCCAGCCCCCAGGTCCCTGGCTGGGGGTTGGGGTGGGATCCTGCTGCTGGCTCTGGCCAGTGGCCTGTGCTGGATTGGGCTTCTGCCGCCCCCAGTGGTGGTGGTGGGGAGGTGGATTGGGGTCCTGCCTCACTGCTTCTGGTTCTGAACACCAGCTTCAGGACTTGGGCACTGGCCTGGGAACCAGGTGCCTGGACCACTTGAGCCCAGTGCCAGTGACACTCCTGCTTTTAGGGTCAACCCAGCTTGATCCTGGGGATCTCTACTTTTGTTTTCTAGCTGCAGCCCAATGAGAGATCATACAGCAAAGAGATGAAGAATTTTCATGTTAGGTATCTTTATTTCCTTCTTCCTGAATTCAAGGCGATGGGATAAACTTCCTTACACGGGGTACTTTCATGGGTGCGAAAGGGCTGGTAACTCAGTTTTGTATTACGATGTTTCACAATGGCCCACTTAGTTTTGATAGTCCTTCCTGAGTTTCTAGGGTCACAAGTTCAGAGTTCCAAAAGGGGTAGCCATGTTAAGGAGTCTAGTGGCACTTTTAAAAACTAATGAATTTATTTATCGCATGAGTTTTCATAGCAGAAAATCCTACTTCATTGGATGTTTGAAGACAGTATTAAAGCAAATCATAGGAATTGGAAAGGTCCATGAGAGGTCATCAAGTCTTACTATCTTAGGTTAATCTTATTGGTTATCAAATCTTACATGTTACCTTGTGCCAGTGGATACAGACATGAAAACTGAGATTAATGCATGCAGGATCTTAGTCATTTCAAAGAGCAGGGGTCTGCAACCTGTGGCTCTGAAACTGCATGTGGCTCTTTGGCTGCCCCCTTGTGGCTCCTGGCTCAGAGATCCCCCCCCACCCCCACTAGGGGGCCTTGTGGGCAGTCTGCTCCTGACTCTGCGTCCTCCCCACCACTGGAGGTGAGGGAACCCTGTGGCAGGCACCCAGGCCCATCTCCTCCCATCTCCCACTAGGAGGCTACACTCATTGCTGTTCTCAGAACACTTGGTTACTGAAGGAATTTTAAAAAATTACTCTTCTTATCATTCAGGTTGCTGACCCCTGTCACAGAGTCTAAACAGATCATTACAAGGCTAGTACTTGTTTTGAACAACACTAACATAGAGGGAGCTGATCTATTTTCCAGCTATGTCTTTGCTCAGTGCATGCCAACAACCTTGGCAAGAGCTGGCACCTGGTATGTCAGTGTCACAGTATATCTTTATGGGAAATTCAGCTTTCCTCATTTTCTATGTGAAGAGTGTCATGAGAGAAAGTGCTTGCTTGAAAATTTACTGAATGGGCAATGGAGGCTGGCATCATAGGCTGATTGGAGGCTAGAGTTGATATTTTGATACTTACTGAGAAATTATAGAGGGTGTTAGGTCATGAATTCCTTGAAATTGAATTCAAGCATCTTATGTTTGATAGGATTAGGGAAGAGGAAGCTAGTGGAGGGGTTCAGATAAAGGAGTGGTATGTTTGAAGCAATGGACTAGGAAAAGCAAGACCATTTTGAATGGATTTGAGCAAGACATCCAAGTTACATTGACAGGAGAGCCCTTCAAGTCAACACAACCAAGTGAAGACACTACAGTAAGTAGGAGTAACTAAGTCAATGGGAGATAAGCTTTCTGTGGTGTGCAGATGGCATGTCTCCTGCCGATTTAGCCCCACAGTGTGGACTAGGCCTCAGAAGAAGAAACCCAGGATGAGAATGTTAGCTGTGTGAATAGATAGACAAAGCTATGTTTTAGACATGTTATGCAGAAACAAGGAAAATAGTAGACCTGAACATGGAGGAAGTGGACTCATCATGAGATTTCTTCCAGGGCATGGCTGGCTCAACCAATAAGCATATGAGGCAGTGGCTTTGGGTGCAACTGCCTTAGGGGCAGCACGATGGGCCAGCTCAGAAGCCAGACCCTCATTCTCACCCCTCCCTGAGCTTGCCATTCTGCCCCTGGGAATGAAGTAGGCCAGCCGATAGGCCCTCTCTGCCTCTAGGGAGGAACAGCCAGCCCAGGGGATGAGTTGGAGAACAGAGCCCTGCCTCTGGGGTGGCCTGTTCTGTCCCTGGGCCAGCTGTTCCCTGCCTTGGGGGCGGGGCAACCTGGCCAGAGTGAAGGCCGGGTTCCGCATCTCCCTCCCCCCCCCCACATGGGGGCACAAAGCCAAAAGCCAGCTTGGGGCACTATAGCCTCTTGTGTAGGCCCTGTTCCAGAGATGCTCTGCAGTGTGAGAGCAGAAACTGAAGAAGTAAGCATTGAAGGTGAAGCCAGATCTAGAGATTGATATAGGAGAGCTTGAGATAAGAGAGAAGGACAAAAGAGTCAAGTTTGGAGAGAATCAATGCCATATTGATGAAGGAGAGGGCAGAGAGAAGAGAGCTGAGGCCAACAGGATGTCATCACAGCTGGTGGACTGAAAGTCATGGGAAAGTTGAGAGACAAGGTTGGGAGGAAGTTGGGGGCTGGCGAATGATGCTAAAAAAGATGAGATGATGTTCAGAGAAGAAGAGCTTGCCAAAGAAGATCAGGGAGAGAAGGAGCAGCCTGTCCCTTGGAATCTGCTTGCTAAGGCTCCTATGAGAAACTGGGAAATGTCTATGATATCTTCTATGAATAGTGTGCTAAATAGGAGACCTTGTGGGCAGTCTGCTCCTGACTCTGCCCCCTCCCCACCACTGGAGGTGAGGGGAACCCTGTGGCAGGCACCCAGGCCCATCTCCTCTCATCTCCCACTAGGAGGCTACACCCATTGCTGTTCTCAGAACACTTGGTTATTGAAGGAATTTTAAAAAAATTACTCTTCTTATCGTTCAAGTTGCTGACCCCTGTCACAGAGTCTAAACAGATCATTACAAGGCTAGCACTTGTTTTGAACAACACTAACATAGAGGGAGCTGGCCTAGTTTCCAGCTATGTCTTTGCTCAGTGCATGCCAACAACCTTGGCAAGAGCTGGCACCTGGTATGTCAGTGTCACAGTATATCTTTATGGGAAATTCAGCTTTTCTCACTTTCTGTGTGAAGGGTGTCATGAGAGAAAGCGCAGAAGTGCTTGCTTGAAAATTAAATGAATGGGCAAGCATACAAAACTGAACAGGGAAATTGAGTCATGCATCCACATTCCTTGTCCCTCTTATACTTCCTAACTGTATGCCAGTTAAATATTTGAAGCACATCTCAAAAATTTGTAGTTTGTACTAGTCTCAAAGGCTGTGTTCACACAGCACTCTTATTTCGAAACAACAGAGGTTGTTTCGAAATAAGAAATACCCTGTTCACACGACGCACGGTTGTGTTGAAACAACGGCACCCGTTGTTTCGAAACAACGGCGTTGTTTCGAAACAGCTTAAACCCCATGTGGGGACGAAACAATGTTGTTTCAAAATGGTTGTTTCAAAACAATGCCGTCCGAACATGTTGGTTCGAAATAACTGTTGCCTGAAACTGCTATTTCGCTTTGAGCTTTTTTCCTTAATTCGAATTAGCAAACTGTTAATTCGAATTAAGTTAATTCAAAATAAGGCATTATTTCGATACAAGTTGTTTCGACACAACTTGTATCGAAATAATGCCTGTGTGTGAACACAGCCAAAGAGAAAATCTGAGATTGATTCCCAATGATCCAGATTCAGAAAAAGCACTGTGGAGTTGGATTTAAGCAAGTAATCATGAGCCGCACATATTTCTTTAGTAAATGGGTGATTGTATGATGCTATCATGGCAGCTTAGCCATAAAGTTTCCTGACAGGCAACAAAGATGAATAGAGGATACGTCATTATCAATATCTATTGAAATTTAATTTGAGGAATAATTAGCAGAATCAGAGCCAAATGTTGACTGCAGTCCCATGAGTTGGAGTCTGTGAGCAGGTCATGGTATCCAGTTAGCTTGCCATACAACTAATGTACAAGGCCAGACATGGCTAGTAATTTGTATTTCTGTAGGGCAAAATCTTGAGATATGCTGGCGCCCAGATGAACACTTTCAATGTCCAGTGAATTTAATGGAGGATCAAAAATCCTTTTTGCCTCTTAGGATCCAAGAATGGTTTTCACTAATGGGAGTATTGTCCAATAATGGAGAAAGTGACCTAGAAAAAAAGCACTGCCATATAAACCCATAATGCATGGTACATTTTGCATTTGATTTTGCCATTTGAATGTGTTGGTTAAATGTATGACAGAAGAGAGACCCACATTCAGAACTATATGGTATCTTATCTAGTATCGACATGTTTATCATTACTAAATTTCACAGTGATCAGTATTTTACATATGTGTGATATATCTCCTGAGAATTTTATGACCTAGGTAACCTATAGATATTGCAGAGGTGAATTCTACTGAGAAAGTTGTAAATTAAGTTGATACATCAGATTAACAAAAACAATTTTCTTTTTTTGTAAGGTGTCAGTTTGTATTTTTCTTTAGTCTTCTGGTCTTATTATCTACATATAGAAATATGAAATGAACAATATAATTGTTTAGGCCATTTCTAAAGTTCTCTATGTTAACAGAAATTAATAACAACAAAAAGCTGAGTTACTGGTGTTGTAGTCACAGGTACAGTTGCTATGTGCATTTTTATTTTTTCTTACTGGGCTATATTGATTAAAACATTGTTCAAGTTATAAGATACTTCACTTGACCCCCAGAAAAGCCTCTATGTGTTGCTGGAGAAATACAAGGGGACCAAAATAGTCTTTTAATGGACCAGACGAGAGATTGACATAGCAACTCTGTGATAGGCTTGTTGCAAAACCCCCATGTAGGAGGAGGGAGAGGCATGTCAACGTGAGAGCAGGCAGCCACTGCATATAGCAGATGTACATGAGGACAAGCTGCTATAATTTTAAACCTTAATTATACTACGGGCTACATGGGTCATCTGACCAGAATTCTGTGACCAGAATCAAAAAGCAAAACAAAAAAGGAGTCCTGTGGTGCTTTTAAAGATTGATAAATCTATTTTTCTCATGAACTTACTGACGAAGTGAGACTTTGCCCTTAAAAGGTCATGTGAAAAATAAATTTGTTGGTCTTTAAAAGTGCCACAGGACTCCTTGTTTGTTTTTTTGCTGAACTAGACTAACACAACTACCCCTTTTGGACCCGGATCAGAAGGATGCTTGAATCCCATTCAGTGTGCTTTACTTGGGTTGTACCAAGAGGGGGAGCATGATCATATGTGATCTGTGAAGTAGAATGTGATTTCTAAAACCTGAGAAAGAACTCAGGATGCCCTGTATTTTAATAGCATCTCTGTGTTTAGTTTTGTTAAGAAAGGGGTCTCTGAAATCTAATCTCCTTGGTAATTCAGTTCTTTGTTTTAGGATTTAATTAAATGGAGATTTGCAGGTAAATGCTGACAAGTAAGTACCAGTTTATGTGTTTAATTTGTTTTAGCTGGTTTCAGTCATTTTGAGCTGAAGTAATATGCTTTCTTCTCTTCCTATTTGCTTAGAAAATGTTGGGTAAGATATTGTGAAAGTGTGCCTGAAAATGAAACAACCAAAGTATTGTGGAATATTTTGTCTTATGGCTAAGCAAAATGTTTTACTTTGTATGTAAGGGTATATTATGTTGTGTTTGTATTTAATTTCTATGCACTTTTTTCAGGCTCACACAAAATTACTTATGTGGCTTTTTGTTACTTTAAAATGACCTTTAAAAATCTCTCCACAGTTTTGTAACATATTGTAATCTTGTTTGTCTTTACAGAAATGCATTAGATTTAATCCTGAAGCTTCTGTGTGGGTAGCAAAACAACAAATTTTATGCACTTTGAATCAGAGTTTGAAAGATGTCCTGAATTATGGGCTGTTTCAGCCTGCCAGCAATGGCAGAGATGGCAAATTTTTGGATGAGGAACGACTCCTTAAGGAATATCCACAACCAGTGAATAAAGGTGTTCCTAGCTTGGAGGTATTTTAATACAATTGTCATAATTTTGAAAATAACTGTCAGAAATATTTGTGTTTACTGTATGGTATAGTAAACTTTGCTTGAGGTTTCTAAATGGAAGTGAATTGCATGCAGAAAGTAGTGATCAAAGGGCTGATTTCGAAGTCTTGCTCACCTGAGTAATGCTATTTGCTTCAGTTGGATCAGGTTTGATGACATTTTGTAGTAGGATGTACCAGCCTTGGAATGCTTAAAGGGCCAGACTGCCGTTCCAGTTGTAGGCTGGTCTGAAATTCTCTCTTTTGAACTATAATGGGTTGCTGGGAAATGTTGTTTCTGAATAGTCAGCTGTAGTCTTACCTTAAAGTAAGGCATGTTGGGAAAAGGGGCTATATAAATCTTATCACTCTCTAATGAGTGAGAGAACTGGAAGGGCAGACTGTTTCCTCCAGAGGTTAGTGCATATAATACACTGCTTGACCTACTTTATTCATTATTGGAACACTGGAGTATGCTTATAGCTAGGGCCTTGTGAAATCCAGAAGAGTGAAGAAAGGAAAAGCTCTGGTTCAGAAAAAAGATTGTAAAGCAGAGCCCAAGGTGTCAGGAAGGGAGAAGGGTACAAGCTACTTCAGTGTGGCCTTTTGTTTGGCCTGACTCAAAGTTATCATGGTTCTCCATGGTGACTTTGTTAATGTCACCCTTCTGCTAGTGTGAGATGTCAGAGCAAGGACTGGGTTCCTTATCTAGGGGTTTCCAAATAATGCACTATTCCCAGTGCACTCTAGAGGAGTAATGCTTCCCCACTTGCAAGCACAAGTCTGAGTGTAGTACATAGAACTTTTAATAGCAACATAAGAGAACGTACAGAAACAATATCGAGAATCAGTGCAGGACAAGATTCCCACAAAACCCAATACAGTACTCAGTTCACCCCAGTGTATATGGAGAATGTCCTCCATGCCAGCTGCCTGCTGATCACTCATGCTTCCCAGCCCTCTGCTGGCCACTCGCACTTGTCCTCTGGCTCTTCCCACTTGTCACTTATGCTCTCCGACCCTCTGCTGGCTCGACCTGCTGTCTGCCGGCTTCACCTGCTGGTCATGCATTCTTCCCAGCCCTCTGCTGCCCGCTCACACCCCATCCTCTGGCTCCGCCTGCAGGTCACTCACGCTCCCCGGCTCTTTGCTGGCTTCTTGCACCATCTGCTGGCTCCGCCCTCTGGTCATTCATACTCTCCAGCTCTCTGCTGGCTGCTTGTTCCACCCACTGTCCACCATCACCACCTGCTGGTCACTATCCAGTGATTTCATCTCTTAGAGAGGACCTTAGTCCTCAGTGATTTTAACTCTTAGAGGGGATCCCAGTCCTCAATGATTTTAGCTCCTGACCACAAACAGTTCCTCTGATTAAAATAACAAAGAAGACTCCCAAAGAGTCATGAAGTCTATCCTTTAACAGTGGGGCAGGGGTAAGGCAGTGCCTCAGGCATAGCTCTTTATCAGAGCTATGCTAGCCCCACCCCTTTTTCTCCCTTCACACACTGAAACACAGAATTGCTCACTCGTTCAAGCTCTGTGTTGCTGTTGGTGACTTTTCCACCAAATAGGCTAAACAGAGTTTATACAATCAAAGGCTACCATATTATGAAAAAGATAAGATAATATTTCATTTCCCTCCTCAGTTAAAATACAGGTATTGACAGAATTGTGATCAAATTAACCCATATACAATTTACCGTCATGCCCTGCACCTACATAGAGAGACAATGCTAATATCTAATTGTGCGCAAGCGAATACAAGGCCCATAGAGATTAGTTGCCCCCCTTTTGGCTGTTAAGCCCAAGAAGTGCCCAGCTTGTAGAACTGCCTTACATTAACAAAGTCACTGTGTAAAACTATGCGACAACAATTTGTAAGGAACTAGAGGGGAAGGAGTGCATTCTAGTATCACCCCTATTATAATTAATACTTTGTCTTTAAAACTTCAAAGGGAAATACAGACTGTCGAACCATTTAAAATACCTATGTACCAAAGTTCTTAAAAGAGATAATGATGTTCTTAGATCTGTCTTTAGGAAAGTCAGGGATCTGAAAGATACATTCTCTTTTTTGTTCCTTTGTGAAGTGTCTGCTGTCTGACTTCAGGAAACAACTTGAAGATATTCCATGGTAGCCCAAGAAATTATTACAAAATCAGCAAATTTCAAGATTGAGTAGGATGATGTTAGAAATGAAAGAAGTGTGGGCATTTAAACAAAACTGAGAGCAGAGGGAAATATTTGGAATCAATCTGTCTCAGGGTTTTTCTAAGTGATAGAGTAGTCCACACTATTTGGTGTGTGATGTTTAAAACCCTAAAGCAGTGGTTCGCAATCTTTTGCAGGTTTCAACGTGGCATATTGTGACCCTACAGAACACAGCACCCCCCACCCAGTCCCACCCCTCAAGGCCAAATCCAGCCATCACACCTGCTCTCCATGACACACTTTACCACTGTGTAGTGACACAGTAATGTGTCTTGACACAGCGGTTGAGAACCACTGCACTAATGTGTTACACATTCATTGGTTCATGTAGATCCTGCTGGTACACATTAAAAGTTCTCTACTCTAGTGTTTCCTGGAGGGTGGATTCCAATCAACCAGTGGGTTGCAGGAAGATTCTAGATCAGGGATTGGCAACATTTGCTGGCCTCTGTACCAGTCCTGCCCACTTAACCCTCAGCAGGTCCCAGAGGATGGGGCCAGAAAGGGACAGGAATTGCTTACTCCTTTTCCCTGCTAACCCTATCTCACAGCTGGGGAGTGGGGCCAGCAAGGGACAGGAGTTGCACTGTGGGAACAGCCGGGGAGGGGTGCAGGCATGGCACTACAGGGCCAGGAGCCCTGCATGCCGCTGTGCATAGGCCAACGTGCCAGGTTTGTCTTGTGTGTCTGGGGTTGCCAGCCCCTGTTCTGTATGCGTCATCAGCCTATTGTGGAGAGAAGGGCCTGGGGATGGAAGTTGGGGTTGGGGGGGAGAACAAGTATGCCTGCATTCACCCTGCAGTGGCAGCTGTTGTGCTGTGGGGGCTGTGCTTGGCTCTCAGAACTGAACATTGCAAGCTGGCATCGGAGACAAACCTGAGTGGTGCTGTTACCTGTGCGCCAGGTCACAGCTCTGAGAGTGGAACCTTCATTTGGGAAACGCTGTTCTAGGGAACTTTAAGTGCACAGTAGTGGGCTGTCCTTGGACCTAATATTGTGGGTACATGTCAGTGTGTTTCAGAAGTCACCCACTCCTCCTCCATCTGTAGTGTGCATTACCCCACTGCAAACACAAACCTTTGGCATGAGTAATCTATGTTTTGTGAAGAATGAGGGAAATTGGAGATTATTTTGGATTGTTTTTGTATTAAAGACATACCCTAACTTACATAAATTATTCTCTGATTTTATATGCAATTCTTCCCATATATGTAGTATATTTGTATAGTCATCTTTCAATGGAGAAAAGACCCAAAAATTGTTGTTTACAGGAAGAATACAGAATTAATAGATAGATTTACATTGATGTAAAATCATTGGAAGTGAGAGAACTACACTCTAGCTGAATTCAAAGAGTCTGTCATTGATGTCTCTGTTATAACCCTGAACAAAGTAAATAATCACTATATTTAGGTCTACCATTTTCCCAGTGCACTTGTTACAGTGTTGTTCTAACAGTACAGGACTTGTCAACAGAATTCCTCTATGTGTGTAGTGAGGAAAAGATGCTTTTTCTCTGCAGTATTCAAGTACATGGTATGCACAGAATAAGAGTTCTGCTTGAAAAACTGAAATTCAGGCCTTTTGCAGTACAGTTTCCCTATCCAAAATATATACTGCAATCTTTGAATTCTACCTAGTAAACAAAGATCTATTTTTGTCTCTGTTCACAACATGTAATTACTAGTTCAAAGAAAATTGTGGCACGTTGAGTGCATGAGTAGCTACAGTAGAATCTTAATGAATACAAAGAAACAAAAATACCATAAAAAAGCTTATATTTTTAAAAAGGGAAGAAAAGGGGATGAATGTAGAGTTGTAAACTATTTCTGAACCTCAGACATAATCAAGAAAGCTTATGGGCCAGATAGTGAAGGGACCTTGTGTAATGGCACACTAGAAGCTTCTCCCACCTTGCACCTTCATGCGGAAGCCTATCTTCCTGGGGCACTCGTACTACCTAGGCCATGGCTTGACCCCCCTACACTGGTGTATAAGGTGTGGTGAGCAAGCCAGAGGCAAGCAGTCTACTTCTTCAGTTCGGCTGAATAAGATATGCTTGACAATGGCCAAGGAGCACAATCTCTCCAGCACGTCTCCTGAGGTATTGCAGTTTCACACCATGTCCTCACCCCCAGAGAGGTGTCAGAAATGCCACCAGCTAGCTTTGTGAGAGGACAGTTGAGGGTGAAATCTGTATGTGATAATAAATTTTACATCAAAGCTAATTAATCACAGAGGAGCCACTTAACATCGTAATGAACTATAAATTGTGGTGTGCTGGATCAATGGTAATTACATATCATGGTGTAATGGTGACTTTGAATTTTCAGCTGATTTGTTTGCTCTAACAATAGATAAACCAATCAGAATAAAATAATAATTGGCCTCAGTGGAACCCAAGCCAGTCCTGTAACCCCCTATGCACCAGCAGTAATCCTTACTTACATCAGATGTGCCATTAACATCAATGCCACTACTTTTAGGAGTAAGGATTTTCACGATTGGATCCTTCTTCTGAGATTCAGAAACATTCTGCTGACTTTTAAAAAATATGTTTTAAATTTTCACATGCCTCTGCAATTCTTTTTTCTGTCTGTGTCTGGAAGTGAAAGCACTGAAATGTCTTTAGGGAAAGCTCTTCACATGGTATTTCCATTTGTGTAGATGAGTGGGGCTAAATGCATTCCTCATGTAACTTCACTGACTTTTGTGTACTTACACCAGGGACAAATTTGGCTTACAAGGATTGCAGAATTTTAATAGTATTGTTTCAGGCATTCTAACATCTTGGTTATTTATTTAAATTGAACCCCTAAGCCCTATTTTGAAGTTTACCTAAATCTACATTACTCTTAACAGGTACCATATTCTGATAACTTCTGATCTTTTTCACTATTAAATAAAATGTGAAATTTTGATTTACTCTGTTTTTTTTCCCTTTCAGTTTCGGTACAAGAAGAGAGTATATAAACAATTCAATCTTGATGAAAAGCAGCTGGCCAAGCTTCATACAAAGGTATGTCCAATTTACTGGGGATTAAGGAGAGAATCCATTTTCTGAAAGATAGTATCTGGCAGTAAAATTACTAATGTCAGATGCACAATGATCCTCTGATTAGAATCTTTTGATTCTAATGGCAGTCTAAAAAAATACATATGGAGTGCTGCCTGGATAGTTCTGGCATTGATCTTGCAGGTCTTTGTTCATGTGAATAGTTCCACTGAAATCAAATGGACTGTTCATGTGATTAAAGCCTGCAGAAGTTGGGTTGTATATTCAATACAGTTCTTGGACTTCTTTGTGCTATAGATCAGTAGTTCTAACCCTTTGTTGACACAGGACATCTTAAACTTAAATAGACAAACCTGCAGACTCCCAACCAGAGGCAATGTGTGCAGAAGGGGGCATGCAGGGTCTCCTGCCCCTTTCCTCCAGCTCTCAGATTTCTGTCTTTCATTTTTGGTCCTGCTCCCTGAAGTGCTGATGTAGCAGGACAGAGCAGTGGTGTGTCTTCTTGGCTAGCTGCTTCCTGATCACAGAATCAGTGCTGTGAGGCAACCCCTTCTGATGGCAGGAGGTGATCCCTCTTCTACAGTGATGTTGCAGTTTTTGGTTGACCCATCCCTCCAACCCAGACAGGCTAGGTGGCTGGCAGATGTGAGTCGGGGGGGGGGGGGGGGGGGGGGGGGGGGGTGCACCCTCTCTCTCTGAGTCTCACCGTCTGGAGCCAAAGTCAAAGCCCAAGTTTGCTGAAGGACTTGGGCTTCAGTCCTTGGCAGCATGGCTCCAGTTTTAGCTCTGCGTGTAGGAGCTGAAGCCTGGTCCTTGGCAGATACTCTGGAACTTGATCTTTTGGCAATTCACACCTTATCAACTGTTTTGAATGGGCCATGTTCACTCTGATAGAATTGACCTTGTTAATACTCACCCTGCTCATAAATTTTAACTCCTCCTTGCATGCGTATATCTTTCTAACAAGCTGAAGTTTCCACTTCACGTGTCTGACGAAATGGGTTCCAGCCTACAAAAGTGTCCCCCCCCACCCCCATTTTTGTTAGCCTCTAAGGTGCCTCAGGACTCCTCACTGTTTTGCTGAAAACAGGCTAACACAGCTACACCTTGGAAACCAGTCATGACTGGAATGTGCCTCAAACAATTTGAGGACTTTTCAATCATCATTTTTGTTGCAGGCAAATTTGAGAAAATTTATGGATCATGTTCACCACCTCTCAGTGGAAAAAATCACTAAGATGTTGGACCGGGGACTGGACCCCAACTACCATGACTTAGAGAGTGGAGGTAAGAGATTAATTACATTAATAGCATAAATTGATACTCATCCTGGATTCATTGTATAAAGAAAACCAAATCCTACTTACAGAATCTATTGCTCTGTAAAGACCTGGTCTTAGCAAAACCTTTGTGCTTTAGTTACATAGAGGTGGCAAGTTAATAGTTTATGATATTCTCAGGGCAGTGTTTTATAAGTGCTATGCTTAAAAGCTTACAATGAAAATATTTTTTGAAAAGCTTGTTAATACTTTTATTTATTGAAGTTCATTGTATTTTTCTCAAACATTATATTCTTTTCGTCTTTAGAAACTCCACTGACTTTAGCAACTCAGCGTGATAATTCTGTAGAAGTGATCAAAGCTCTGAAAAACGGAGGGGCACATTTAGATTTCAGAGCCAAAGATGGAATGACAGCTCTGCACAAAGCAGCTAGAGCCAAGAACCAAGTAACCCTCAAGGTAAATTCTTTCAGAGCCAAATTATGCATTATTTTATTCAGAACAATATATAAAGAAAAATGTTTGTAGTTAATTATCATATTGTCCTTAATGGATCTTTTAATTTGTGCTTGCTTAAGTATTTACCCCTGGGCTTTTGACTTTCAGGATATGCATTCAACAAAAGGCTCTTTCATTTAAGAAGCTTATGTTTTTGGTAGAGAAAAGAAGTGATGGTGAAATTTAACTTTGTTCATTGAAAGATGATGTAAAATCTGTCTGTAGAAAATGGAAATAGTGTTATTGCCGTTTATCTGTCTTTGAAAATGAATACCAGTAGCATGGATTATACATTTTATCTTATTAATACTGGGTTCTTTGTTTTTTCTTCCTGGTGTAACTAGTATTGTTGAGAATTTTGTCAGTCTATATTGAATCTTGTGTTTATGAAATTCCCTTACTTCCTTCTGGACAGGATTTCAAGTTACACAACATTTTTGGTAAGACCCACTACAACTGAAGAATGGCCAAAAGCTGAAACTTCAGTAAAGCATCCATTTTTTCAGCTGAACTCAGTAGCAGTATGGATAATGGTCAGTTTTGTCTACTCATTCTGTCACTGGAGCCATTGCAGATCCCCTGAGTACCACAGTTAGGACTTCTGCTAGGATACTTCACATAGTGCAGCGACTACTTGAATTCCCATGGGCAACTGGCACTGTGCCATAGCTCTTCTGAGACAAGGTTGTCTGTAGTGCAGCCTGGTCAGCCAACTTGTATAAACAAGTAACAAAAAATGACTGCTGGTAAACACCACTTTGGAAAGGACTTTGAAAATACAGTGTGCATCAGTTATTTGCTCAGTGTAATGTTTACAATTTAAAATTATTTCTAGACACTTTTAGAGCTTGGAGCATCTCCTAACTACAAGGACAGCTGTGGATTGACACCACTATACCATACTGCTATAGTAGGAGGGGACCCTTATTGTTGTGAACTTTTACTTCATGAACATGCTACAGTCAGTTGCAAAGATGAAAATGGATGGCAAGAGATTCATCAGGTATGAAAGCTTACTTTTCATTAGGTTTTGTGTTTACTTCTATTGGGCCATTAGGTCAGGAAGCAGACATACTCAGTAGATTGCGTTTCCAGGATTTTGAGACAAAGAAATGAAGGAAACTCTTTGTCCATGTTGCATGTGTGTACGTGCACACACAAACTATAGGAAAAGAATTCTTTCCTTTGTATGCTCTGAAACTGGGATCAAGTGGTATCAATGGAACCTGGGCCTTTTGCTGGTCGGCTACACAAAACTAAATTTCTTGCTTGCTTCCTAATTTTCTAAGTGAGTGTTTTCCAACCAGTGTGCCCTGGCACACAGGTGTGCCATCAGATCTGAGCAAGTGTGCCACAAATTTTTTTGAAAAATTACTCAAAGAGCTCTGGATTGGCTCATTGACTCATGAATATTCATGAGTTCATTTGGAAACTGTATGGTGGTGTGCCTCAAATTAATTAAAAGTAGCAAGGTGTGCCACAGCAAAGAAATGTTGGGAACCACTGCTCTAAGTAGTTGAGAGCATATTTTCTTTCCCTCTGAGATTAATTGGATCTGATGGTGTTCACCACCTTACCAGTTTGGACTCTTGAGAGATTTAGATGTAGAGTTACCAATGGCCTGGGGATAAGGTTTTGGAGCAAATTAAAGTAATTTAAAAGAAAGCAGCAAGATTCTCATGGAGGATGCATCTGAGATATTGTAGAAGCCTCTGCTAATGGGTTTGTTCACTGGAAGCAACTCAGTACTGTAGTACAATTGACAATTCTAGCGTTTCCAAGTTCAGTGCAATTATTTTCTCAACCTGTCTTTCGCATTGTTTAGTTTTTTAATTGCCTCTGAAATGAATTGGTCTGGTATATTTACCGACGTGTGCTCATGGGCAAATATCCTAAAGGACAGATCAGATTTTCTAAAGAAGATGTCCATTTTTCCTTCATCACCATAGTCTCCTTAACACACAATTCTTGTCTCTTTTTTTTTTTCTTGTGAGAAGTAGGAGTTGGATTTCAGTGGCAAAGTTTGGATTTGGATCCAACTCTTCCAGAGTTCAAAGGTGTTCAGCTCCAGGTTAATTGTTTGGCTCCATCTCTGTTAGGAAATAGAGTTTTATCTACCATTATCATTGGGGTAGATAGGGGGAGTATAATATGTAGGTAAGCATTTCTTTTTGTTTCCTCAGAAGTCTAGATGTCAGAGATGGAGAGGAAGTTTTCTTTCAAAGAATGGTCTTGTCTGCGATCTCTGGAAATACGATAAAGAATCCCCTCAGTATGAAAACCCAAGTTAAAACATTTATTGTAATTATCTCTCCTACTGAAAGAGAGCTGTGTTTTTTCCAAAACTATCTTCTTGGTTTTAATCCTAGATAAATCAAAGAAGGTTACATCTGGATTATGGGTTAATTGAGCAGTCCATGCTCATTAAGCAGTAATGTCAGTATTCCTCACTGAAGTGTGAAAGATGGCATTATGAAGCATTCCCATCTGTTATCATTTTTGAGAGATGTAAAGTGACTTAGGATAGTAAAAACATCATTAGTCATAACTTGGCTTCTATACATTTACTAGTACAGTCATTTAGGTCCAGATTCACAAAGGTATTAAGTGCCTGAACCCCAGATTTAGGTATCTAAATCCCAATTCCAGCAGCCACTGCAATCCATAAAACCATTTGGCTGCCATCTGGTTCTAAATTTACTTGGTGAATAAACATTCCATAGGCACCTCAGTTTCTGTTTCTCTACACAAGCACTGCTGCCTCCCTCTAGTCATGTGGCTGTCCATCTCTGACCTAAGTTCCAGTATGATCCACAACCAGGGGAAGTTAGGAATGCCAGTCTCACCTGCAAAGTGTGATCCAAGGACAGAGTGCACCAACTCAATCAGGCCTCATCAAAAACTAAATCGACACTGCTTCCCTCATATCTTTTAATGGTTAAAGCAGTCATCTGTGATGTGGGAGATGTAGGTTCAGTTCTTTTCTCTGCTTAATGGGGAGAAAGGATTTGCACCGGGGTCTCCTACCTCTCGGATGAGAGCCCTAACCACTGGATTTTGGGGTATTATAGTGTTGAGCACTCATAGTTTCTCTTGTTGAAGCTTTTCCACTTTGACTCACAATGTCTTCTTTTTCTTTTAATATTGATCTAGAGAATGAGAAAGAGAGAGAGAAATAAATCAATGAAACAAACAAAGAGTCCAGTGGCACCTAAGGACTAACACATTTATTTATCTCATGAGGTTTTGTGGAAGAAAATCCCAGTTCATCAAACACTTCGAAGATGGGGGGACTCCCCTATCTTCAAAACATCTGATGAACTGGGATTTTCTGCCACGAAAGCTCTTACGCTAAATAAATGTGTTAGTCTTTAAGTGTCACAGGACTCCATGTTTACTTGCTGAACTTGGGGTTAACACGGCTACCTCTTTGGAAGAAATAAATGAATGAATCTATAGCCTTGTGATTAGGAGGTGGTTGACTGTGGATTCAGCTTCTTGCTCCAGTGACTAAGGGTATGTCTTCACTGATGGCGGCGAAATTGCTGCAGTCAGTCCGACATTCTGGGCATGATTAGCAGTGAGTGTGAACTAGCTGCTGCACTCTGGAAGTTGGAACTGGAAGTCCTACCCCTAGAAGACATAGTTGAAGGCTGACTGTAAGCCAGTGGCATCGCTAGCGCTGGGCACCCGGGGCACATGCCCCGGGTCCTAACGCCGGTGCCCGGGGTCTCCAGCCCAATCCCTGGCGGTCCGCGGCCACGGCGGCCGCGTCTCCGGCCAGAGATCCGGGGCCTATCTGGCCGCCCAGGATAGGGCCAGGGGGTGGCCACGCCGCTGCCGCCAGCTAGCCCTTGCTGCCGTGCGGCGCGGCTCAGCCTAACCTGGCCCGGTGTGGCCGTAAGCGGCTGCTGGAGGCTGGGCCCGCGGCCGCAGCCCTGGATCCCCGACCAGGGACGGGGCCGCTGCAGCCGCGGGCTGCTGGCCGGGTCCCGGATCCCCGGCCTGGGACGGGATCGCCGTAGCCACCTGTGGCCAGGCCAGGGATCTGGGGCCCGGCTGGCCACCTGCGGCGGCCCTGTCCCCTGCTGGGGATCCGGGACCCGGCCAGCAGCCCGCAGCTGCAGCGGCCCCGTCCCCCGCTGGGGATCCGGGGCCTGACTGCGGCTGCGGCAGCCCTGTCCCCGGCCGGGGATCCAGGGCTGCGGCCGCGGGCCCGGCTGCACTGGGCCGGGCCAGACTAGGCTGAGCCGCGCCGCACAGCAGCGCGGCCCAGCTGGTAGTGGCGGCGGCGCGGCCTCCCCCTGGCCCTATCCCGGGCTGGGGGTGTGGCCTTTTGGTTGGGGGCGGGGCCTGCCTTCAGGGGGCGGGGCTGGGCCCGTGCCCTGGGTCTTTCCCTGCCCCAGCAATGCCCCTGCTGCAAGCCATTTACAGTTGGCATTCAGCAGTGTGTCCTGGTGGCTTAGAAAGTCACCAGCAGATACGCAAGGTCTTTTATGTGCCTTGCATATCTGTCAGTCGACTGCCACTGAGAAGCTCTCGAGTGTAGACTAGAGCTAAGAGATAATATAAAGAAAATGAAACAGCTTCAACAGGAGAACTTGAGGTAGACCTACATCAGAATATCTGATCACTCTTTGATTAGGGGCATGCTACTAGGGCGTGGGTGAACACTTGTTCAAATCTTTTCTCCCCATCAGGTAGAAGAAGTAACTGAACCTGGGTCTCCCACATCCTGGCTGGGTACTATAATCATTGCTCTGCAAGGGATAAGAGAGGTGGCATTTTTTTGTTCAGTTAAAAATGTAACGTTCATTCTTACAAAAAAAAGAGCATAGGCATCTGTTACAGGACACTGACTACAAACAGTAGCTGAGATCCTAAGGTTCGATGGGTTCAGTAGGCACAACACTGGGAGACAAGGTGAAAGGTAAAAACAAAATAGTTTTATTAAACAGACAAGAAAGAAAAGAGATAGGAATGCACCAATGCTTATGCACCTTCAGCAGATGGGAAGCCCAGTGTAATGACTGCAAGTGCAGAGCATAGGGAGCAATGACTCATGGTGGAGACCATAGCAGTTGCCCTGATGACAAAGTTCCAGTAATTGAAAGCTAACTATCAGTCTTTATATACTTAGCCAAGAAAAAAGGGAGGGGAAGCTGGGGCTTGTAGTGTCTGCTTCATTAGTTGTTTACTGGCTACATTTCCTGCAGGTGTCTTATCTCTTGTTTTGCAAAGCTAGTAATCCCTGTTTTTCTTTTGCAGCCTGTAGAGTCACATGTCTGCTGGGACTAATTTACAGCCTGCCTTTACAGGGTTAACTGGTCAGGGCTGATTGATGGCAACACCACCTATTATCTATGCTTATCCCCTAACAAATTCTTCCATGGGAATTCCTTCTGTCTACAGCACCTGAGCCACTCACTTCCAAGAAAGGGGTTCCTGGTTGTGGTTCACAAGCAAAGGGAGGCATCTCTTGCAGCCCATACTTAGGCACCTCCCTTCATTAGAAGGGTGGGGTTTAACACATCTCTTTAATCAGCATCTCTGATTGGCTAGTTAATGCTGCTTCCTGCCTAGCATGCTGGCTTTTGTGGATCATTTTCTTAGGCAGCTTTCTGTCCCCATGCACTGTATAGGGAACCTGGTTACCTAATTTAGATTTTGTGACTTCCATTGTAGTTCCGGTGTTTTCACAGGCGTCTAACTGAGGTGTTGCAATTTTGAACATTGTAATGCCTAAATCTTTTTGTAGACCCAGATCCTACTGATTTTCACAAATTCCCATGAAGATTGTGGCACAGACTGGGTGGCCTTTTAATGGAAGGCAGGCTAAGCCTCGGTTATGGTATAGCAACTATTACCCATATGATCCTGATTCTGTTGGCTTAATTATCTTTGGAGAACCCAGCTACGAAGAGAGTCAGGGAAGACTACATAGACGGTAGAAAGAACTCAGGAGACAGGGGTAGTGTTCCCTTTCTCACTGGGAAGAGTCTGCTGAACTCAAGTTGAGGAGGACCCCAGAGATGCAATCAGTCCCTGTTGTGACTCCTGGAAGGGAAAAAAGGTCTGAGGGAGGAAGCCCCATATATCGGTGTTCCAGGGAAGGAACAATAACTGGGAAGACTTAGGGAGAAGTCTGAGAGGTCTGGGAACCAGAGAAGAGGCTGTTTTAACCACATTCTGTTGGGAGATAGTACAATGAGATAACAAGGTGTCCTATGGAAACAGTACCATGTCTAAAGGAACAGATCTAGCTGCTTAAAATGGGGTCTTTTAGTCAGCATGCAGGGGAAAGGGTGAATCTGGGTTTCTCTTACCAGCCCTAATGATGGCTCCCAACACAAGGGCTGTTGAGCTGAGCTGAGTGGGGGCTGAGAACTGAGTCTAAAGAGGACAGGTAGAGGAGCAGTCCAGGCGGGGTGAAAGGATTTTTTTGTTAGAATATTTGAACTTTTAATGGTCTCAGAAGAGATCTTGATTAGGTGTGATTTAGCTGGGAGGATCAATTGTGGACAGAAAGAGGCAATCATAGGGTTAAACAGCACATCAGCTGGGGGTGCTAGAGTCAGACTCCTGTACACAGTTTTTTGCCACCGGGGGCGCTACAGCTGTCAGTGAAAACAGGTAAGGGAGCATTGTTTATTAGCCTCCTTTTACTGATTAGTAAAGAGACACTGAGGGCTAAATATATCTCCACCATCAGCAGTCACGTCTCCTGTTTGCCTAAATGTGATCTGTCTTTTTATATCAGGCCTGACTTTAGCATACAGGAAGTTACCTGCCAAGGTCATGTAGTGACTCAATAGAAATATTGGGCTTAGAATTCTGGGATTCCAACATTTTAGTCCGTGGCAGGCTTGCACTCATTAACTGGCTGTCTACTGGAGAGGCGTGTGAATTCTGGAGCTCTGTTTCTATCTGTCTATCCTAATCTAAACTGTACTGTGTCTTTCTGTCTATCCTAATCTAAACTGTACTTGTGAACACAAATATACATTACCATTTTGTAGTGGTAGATTTAAGGATCCTATTATGACTGTTCTGTTTGCTCCTTGTTGTGTAATATCCTGCTAGTGCCTTTTAGAATAAAAATTTCCTTGAATACAGGAGTGTCATTGCCCTGGGTAAAGACCCACTGGACACCAACCTCGCCCTCTGGGAACCAGCTCCACCCCCTGACCTCAATCCAGAGTTGGGGCCCTGGGTTCCTGCCACAGTCAGCCCAACCCCGATCCCTGGCTGGGTGAGACAGTGGCTGCTGTGGGTGGCTCAGCCCAGATTCTGGGCTGGGAGAGGCAGGTGCTGCCGCAGCTGGTCCAGCCCCAGATTCCCAGATGAGGATGAAGCCAGATGCTATGCCAGCTGTTCGGGGCACTGGCTCTGGGACTCAGGGCATGTGACCCCTATGCCAGGCACAGTGACACCCCTGCTAGAATAACTCCATTTTCCTCTACATAGGCAAAAAGTTCCTAATGAATAAACTATTTAACAAATGTTGTTTTTTCCTTCCCTTTTTGTCTTGTTTCTGGTCTGTGATCGGAAACAGGAAACATGGCCCAGTAGTTCGAACATTAGCCTGGGACTCAGAAAACCTGGATTCACTCCTCGTTCTGCCATAAGATAACTGTATGTCATTGGGCAAGACAAGTTAGCTTCAGTTTCCTGTCTATAAAATAATAAATAATAGCCTTTCCCTTCCCTGCAGAGGTCTTGTGAGGATTAATACATTAAAAATTTGGAGGCATTTGTGTGTGGTGGTAGTGGGACTGAGATGAAAAAAACTAAGATTGATAGACAGAAATATTGTGATGATTTTTTTCTCTCAGATTTATGCATTAATGAGTATTATTCACCAGATAATTTCTGTGGATAATTCATGGTCTCATTCAGTGAACAAATTCAGCATTTGAAATTTGAACTCTGTGTATGGTCACCTAATTTGTGGTTTTCCCCTCTTTAGCTCGAAATCAGACCCTTTGTATACACTTCTGTGCTTATTATTTATTACATCTAAATAATCTCTTACAGAGTTTCTTTTGAAATTATTTTAACTGTTCCACATATGATACAGGAGTGTACTTCAGAAATATGTAGCTGTTCTGCTCTCAGATCAGAGCAAGGTATTCAGAAGGAAAGAATTTTGTGAAAAATCACTGACTTAAAATACTTCAACTAATCTAATTCCCCAGCATATCTTCACCCTGTAAAAGCAGTAATCAGAAATCACATCATCTTCAGTGCCATCTAGTGTCACATTTTTAAAAAATGTTTTTTTTCCTTTAATGCTTGTAAACAGAAAATAAATGTTTTCCAGTCAAATATGCAGCATATTAATTTAAGGGCATAGTTTTTTCAGGTGAAGGAATATTCTGTCTTGGTTCTGTTGCATACAGTTCCCACTGCATTTATAGGAGTAACAAACCCATGTCGGTAGGTGAATAATTCCAAATTATGTATTCTATTGGCAGGGGGATCTCTGGTACATGGCAGTGGGAGGCACATGCCCTGAGTCCCAGAGCCAGTGCCCCGAATGATTGTGGGGTTCTCTGCCTCTCCAGGCCCTGTCCCTGGCCGGATAGCCAGGGCTGGGCTGCCCATGGTGACGCCTGCTTCTCTGGCCCGGATCACCTGTGGCAACTGCTGGGATCGGGGGCTGAGCTGGTATTGGCAGGAGCCTGGGGCCTCGACTCTGGGTTGGGGCTGGGTCTTGGGGGCCTGTGCCCCTGGTCTTCCCTGGGGGCAACGATGCTCCTGTCTATTGGTATCTTAGGCTAGGCTGTTATCCTCCAAATTCTTAAGTGAACGTTTAACTTGTACACAAAGACTCCCATTGATTTCCACTTGGGTGCAATCTTGAACACATAGATATGTTTTTTTGCAGGGCCTTATGCTCCAGTTGAGCCTCTATTTAAGCTAGTGGGAGTTTTTTCCATTGACTTCAGTGGGAAGTGGATCAGACACCAAACATTATCAGTTTCATACTTACTATGTCAAATATTGTTTTCATTTCAAATCATACTTCCATTTTAAAGTGTTTTGTTTTTTTAGGACTAACCTAGCCACCTAGGGTCAGCTGGTATGCAGAGCATCCAAATATAGATCCTCAACCACACCTGTGGTAAATTTAGGAGCAAAGCAGAGCCAGCACTCTCATCTCTTCGAAGAGAAGGAAGTGTGTCACTTGCTAATGACTGGCTTCATCAGTTATAGAGACATTCTCTTTGGAGGGCCAGAACTGTACCAAAGGCTGCTGTATGGAAAGGAGAGTTATTACAAGATGGAAATTGGGAGGAAGAGATAGAGGAGGAAACTGAATGGGGGTGGTGTCTTTGGACATTCCTATTGGGATTCTAGAATCACCCAGAATAAATGAGAATTAGGCCATAAGGATGTAGCATATGTTTGTATGAAAAGATGTGTAATTGGGATGTTTATGTGATGCAGTAAGGCTATATAGTAATCAAAATGTTAAATCTGTATTTTCATAGGCTTGCCGATACGGACATGTCCAGCATTTAGAACACTTACTGTTTTATGGAGCAGATATGGGAGCACAGAATGCTTCAGGAAATACAGCATTGCATATTTGTGCCCTTTATAATCAGGTTAGTTATTCTTTTATAGCTTTCTATTTCTATTCTGTACCTTTAAAAAAAACCAAAAAACAAAAAACCAAAATCCTCTCATTGCAATGTACTAAACAGAGCAGAACAGGAACTAAAATTATTCCAAACTGGAATGAAAACTCAGAACTTGAAGTTTTCCATGCAAAATAAATTGTAGAAAAATTTGAGGTCAGATAGGGAGGTATCGGAAACTTAATTAGAATGAAATAAGAAATATTTAAAGAAATACCAGAGAAAAATTGTCCCTGTTGTGAAGTGGGTGTAATACTCTACTGTTATACCTTATATAGAAATTTATGGCTGAATAAAGTGGCTATAAAACATTATAACTGTGAAATGATAGCATTTTGCACTAACTTTGCATGGGTGTATATGAACTCAAACAGGTAAGAATCAGTCTTGGATCTTTATTTGCTAATAATTGATGGGCAATATGTATGACCAAATAATCTTGGAGATCAGCATTAACTTTTAAAAACTATTACAGAAAACCCTGAATTTCTCTTTGAGAATGAATATTTATTAATCTACTGGGCCATATTCTGCCTTTGCCAGCAGTTGTATAAGGGGACAGATTCTTCACGCATATTAACATAAGGGTCTTGTAGGATCTGTCCCTAAATCCAGAATAAACCCAAAGAAGTCAGTGAAATACGCTAATCTATGCTGGAATAAATCAGATAAGAATGGCTTCCAGGGGTTATATCTGGAACATAAATGCTGGCAGTTTTTCTTGTTAGGTTTAACTATTAATGATTAGGTTACCAGTACCTATCTTCAATAATAAGGCCCCAATTCAGTAAGGCATTTGTACAAGTGCCTAAATTTAAACATGTGGATAGTCTCACTGACTTTAAAGCACTCACTACGTGCACTGGCTACAAGGGAACTATTCTGATGCCTGAATTTAAGCATGTGTTTTAGGCTCTTATTCAATGAGGCATTTAATGAATGATGGGAAGGTAACAATAGCATTAGCACTTTACTATAGGGCCAGACTTTTTCCTCACTTATGTCTGGCAAAAGGATTTCATAAGTTGTAAGTTATGGTAGAGTTTAACCCAGAGCACATAAACTAAATAAAAGGGTGCAAGGAAAACAGAGCTGTAGCTCTTAAAATATACCTGTATATGTCTGCAGCTGTTTTGAACAAACCTTCTTTTAATAATTATAGGGCAGACTATGGTGAGTGGACTATACAAGGGAGTAAAGGGATTTTAAGATGCTTTCGATTGCTCTGAGTTGACTATGCAAGGCCTGCTGTGGTCTAGAATCCAGATATTAGGCAGAGGAGCAGAAGTTGTGTCTGAGTCTGTTTCCTTGTGTGCAAGTGTGTAAGCAGACGTGTATGGCAGAGCTCACCATGCCCCAACATGCAGAACTAAGAATGTGGGGACAAGTTTGATGTTTCTGGTAATAGGAAGGATGCACCCTACTCAGGCAGGCTCTCTAGAGGGGCTGAAAGTGAGAGGGATGTCTGAACTACAGTTCTTTTCAGAGCTGCTCCTAGAGCATCATACTTTCTCAGGAGTAAGAATAAACTCTCAGTCTAGTCCTCTGTTGGGAATAAAGTTTGGTTGCATTATGCCTGAGTTATAGTCATAACAATGAGCAGTTACTGATAGATATATTTCCCTCTTTACAGCCTGTTTTATGTAGTTGGATGTGCAAATTCAAAAGCAAAATCTGGTTGCTTTACTCAAATGAGTAATTTTGTGAAGTCAGTGAGACTATTTCTAAAGTGTAAGGCAAACAGGGTTTTGTGCTTTTACTTTCACACTTGGTCATTTTATAACATTCCAGCTCCTATGTATATTAAAACCATGTTAGGACAGTGTGCATGTAATGCTAAACTGCATTAGAAAAGCACAAGTCATGAGGCATGATTGTAACTAGTAAAACATCTGTTAAAGCATCTGCTTCTTAATTAATTACCATCTCAATTGAAAAAGCCTCGTCAAAGCAGATTTCTTCACTTCCTTTAGGATGTCTAAAATATCTTTGACTTTTTGAAAAGAGATGATTTTTGGAATAATTTAACATTTTCAAAGATCTGTATGGCTTAATGTACATATGTCAATTGATATTAGTTATTAGGAATCCAGTTTTGCAAACTCTTACTGAGGAGTGTAATACTTATTTCTGGCTAAGGTACTCTGATAACATGGCAGTGAGCATGATACTAGAAGAGAGCTCACAACTGTCTAGAATCACTGTTGTCAGTAGGACCAGGATCAGTAAAGGGGCATCACAGCCAGCAAAAAGCCTGTGGGATGAGATATACCAACCCCACACTCGGTTGGAAGGGGCTAAGGCAGTGGTTTTCAAATGTTTTTTCTCAGGACCCAGTTGAAAAAATATCATTTATGCCCATGAATGAATGATTACACCTTTGAACAATGCATTACAGTCTTTTGGCAGTGGCAACAGGGGACACTGTGACCCAGTACCTGAGGGTCGTCGAGCCAGTACTGGGTCCTGACCCGAAGAGTGAAAACCACTGGGTGAAGGGACATTATTGGGCCCAGTAGCCCTACCCCTCTAGTCCTGCAGAATGGGCTGAACAGGGAGCAAATCAACTCAGAATGAGGATGAGGACAAACCTATCCTGAAAATTCCTGACAAGGACACTGGAGAAACCTCCCTGAAGGCATAAGATTACACACAGAGCCCAGCTGGGGCTGACAGTTTGGTTATGGAGGGGTGGTTTTTCTTTCTTTCTCCTTTTTGCCTTCTCTTATCTGGGACTGTATGACAGGTTGCTCCCTGGATCTGGTCTGGTGTGCCTTTGTAAACCCTCAGTTCCCCCACTCCTGAACCCTGACTAATCTCACTTTGGCAGATCACTACTCACTCCATGCAAGCCTCCTGTGTGTAATTGGTCCTAACCAGTGGTCCCCAAACAGCGTAGCCAGGCACCACACCCCGCGGGTGCCTGCAGCCCTGTGCAGGCACCTGCGGGTGAGGCACAGCCCCGCGCGTCACTCCGTGGGTGCCTGCAGTCCCCTCCGCCGGCCAGCGGACACCCCTCAGCACCCTGGCTAGGGTGCTGAGGAGGCAGCCCTTCCTCCCAAGGTACTAAGCACCCTGGGAGGAAGGTCATATGTTGTTTCAGAACAAAGTGTTCCACACAGGGCTGTTTCGAAACAACCCTGTTTCGAAAAAATTAGTGGTTTAAGCTGTTCCGAAAGAACGGCGGCCATTTCAAAATAAGCAGGTTTGCTTGTTTCGAAATGGCCGTGCGTCGTGTGGCCATGGCAGTTCTTATTTCGAAACAACCTCTGTTGTTTCGAAATAAGAAGTGTGTGTGAACATACCCAAGGGCATCCACTGAAAGGGGTCCAAATGCTAGCCATTATCTCACCTGAGCAGAGATCAGCATCTCACTTCCTCTTGACTAAGAGTTTTAACACAGCACAGCATTAAAGAGAAAACATATAGAAATTACAAACATTCCCATAAGCATGCTAAAAGTGCATCAGGTTACCCATAAGTTTGATGGGGCTCCAGTGAGCATAATTTTTTGCAACCCTTGTGCAAGGGCTGGGGGCTACCTTGCAGAGAAAGTACTGTGTTGAATCAAGACTAGCACTCTGTCAGTTTAAATGTATCCATATCCATTTATCCTTCTAATAATCCTTCCTTTTACTCTTTAAAAGAGCCACAGGGCTCCTTGTTCTGCTTCAGCACACTAACATGGCTGCCCCTTCAAATCTTCACAATATTCCAAGGTCCAAAGGTCTACCTATATTAGTCTAGTGCAGTAAAAACAAACAAGGAGTTCTGTGGCACTTAAACTTGTTAGTCTTTATTTATTGCATGAGCTTTCATGGGAGCATCTGACAGTGGGATTTTCTCCCACAAAAGCTCATGCAATAAATAAATTTGTCAATCTTTAAGTGCCACAGAAAAAATTGTTCTTTATATTCCATGTACTCATCATAATCCAGGGGAAATCACACAATTAGAACTTTTATAAAAAATAAACATTTCACAATAAACCTAAGAAATGCCTCTAATACCTTTTCAAGCAAACAGAATGTAAGTACATACATGGAATGTTGTATAAGTCCAAAGGGGCAGTCATTTCAGTCTAGTTCAGTAAAACAACCAACAAATCCTGTGTCACTTAAAAACTAACATTTATTTATCACATGGGCTTTTGTGGGAAAATCCCACTTCCTCAGATGCTTTGAAGGTGGGGAACTTAAAGAATGGGAGGAAAACAAATTCAGGGAAGGGTAAGTCATTGAATCAGGTCAGACTATGAAAGAGAGTCAAGGAGACTGACTAAGTAGGATTTTCTCCCTTAAACTCATACAATGTATAATGCATTAAGAAACTGCCACAGGACTCTTTGCTTCCCATGGTTGGCTCACTCAAATCCCATGTAGCACCGAGCCCCTGAGCTGGGCAGGTGCCCCCCACTAGCTGGCCAGCAAACCTGGCCAGCCAGCAACACAGAGTCGGGGGTGGGGTGCCACCCTAGATCCCAAGCCTTGCTGGCCACCCAGCCAGGCTTGGTGGGGTACCTCTCTGTATTGCTGGCCAGCCAGGGTTGGGGTGTGGGGGGAAATGCCTCTCTACCACTGACCAGCCAGCCCAGCTGGGCAGATGCCTCCCCTGCCCCCACAGCCAGCAAAGCCTGGCCACTTAGCAGCACATGGTTGGGGAGCAGGTGAGTCTCCTTGGCTCCCTCACCCCCAAGCCAGCCAGCCCAGCTGGGCAGATGCCTCCCCTGCCACCACAGCCAGCAAAGCCAGGCCACGCAGCAACAGTGTCGGGGGGTGTCTCCCTGCCTCTCTCCCCCACGAACCAACCAGCCACCCAGGGCCAGGAAGGTGCCTCCCCCCCCAGCCAGTCAGGTAGTGCTGGTGCCTAGCCCCCAGTGCACCACCACTTTCTCCTACCTGGCTTTGGATCCGGCAGAGGCCGTGGCAGCTGTGCTGGTGGCCAGACTTCTTCTCTCCCCTCCCCCCTCCCAGCATGCACCTGACCAGACATTGCATGCTGGGGGCAGGGCGGGAGTTGACCTCCTCCAGCTACAATCTGGCTAACAGAGGAATGTGCCTTCCCCAAGGGACTTTCCACTTCAGGGCTAGGCAGAGTCGTCTGTCACCCTGTGAACTCTTCACCTCAGGGCCCCGCCCCATTGGCCCCTGGTAGTTAGGGACCAGCCTCTCAGTCCCTCCTTTTCTATGCTCTTGTGTGATTTTTTTTTTTCCCCCCACCTGAGCTAGGCCATTAAGTTTGCATTGCCTTTGTGGTGCACCTCTCAAGCCTCTCTGCTGTTTATGTGCTGCTGGAAGAGAGTTCTGTCTGTCCCCCTACCCCCCTGAGCGATGTAACCTGCTTCACATGGCTACAGATATGTGATGCTGCAGGAAACATGATACCCTATTAATCATGTAGATTATGTTATGAACATTCATAAAGGAACCTAGCATGGCATAACTGGCACCAAACCATACACTTAAATTGCTAAAGAGAACAAAACGTTATGTAGATCATAACCTAGAGAGGCACAGATATGCATCCCAGGCAGACTGAAAGTGGGGAAAGAAAGGCAATGGTAGGAAGTGACTCATGAATGGTAACTCAAAGGGCAGCTAGTGGGCCAGACATTGTTAACCCCCTGTAGGGTCCTGGATTGGATTCTGATGGAGTGAGCAGTCCTTGGTCCCTTACCACTGCCCCCATGGCAAGAGGAAGTTAAATCACCTGTCCCACCTCTCCTCAACTGTGATTAAAGGAGGATCAGGACTGTAAAATGCACCCATAGGGAGGGCTTACTAGGTGTGCTAACCACTAGGTCACGTAATCCCTCAAAGACTCTGTTACAGTTTAAGTTCTAGTTAAATTCCACTTAGTCTGAATGAGATTTAAGTGGTCCAAATGCTTTGTGGATAGTTGTGATGTTGGTAGACCAGGTGCCAGGTCCTGCCAGGGTCACCAAATCTCAAGTGAACATGGACCAATATGTAGCTGGAAGCAGTCTGGCTCGTATACATATTAGTAGTTTTAAAATATATATTAGAATTACAATAATGTGTTTTGATTTTATTGTGCATTGTGAGTTGCTGCATATATTAATTTCACTTATAGCGTCTATGTTGTAAGCCTCTGTGACAGTGTAAATCACCACTGAGGAGAGAGCTATAACTAGGGTCAAGTGCTAGTCTTCAACAGAAGGTCTTAGGACCTGGCCAGCAAGGAAGGCCCACTGTTATCAGACAAACTATTGTGGAACATTAAAGAGAGCAAAAGACGTTGTTGTGCTGCTCTTCTCCCATGAAGATGAGTCATGCAAGTGGATTCTTCATAACAATTGAGTTTGCAGCTTAAGTCACATAGAGAAAAGGGAATAGACAGTGGGTTACCAATGTAACCGTCCTGCTTCAAGATGGGCTGCTCACATACATTCAGTTACAGGTGTCTATATGCCACAGCACACAGTCTCCAGAAAGTCTTTTAGCCCTATGCTGTCAGCTCAGGATCAGCGGCCAAAACCTTCTCCATACCATGACTGGGGCTATATACGTGACCCTGACCCTGACCTTCCCAGTCCCTTCTTTTCGCCAACTCTGAGCAGTGGGGATGGAGGAAGGGATCTCAATGTACGTGAGCAGCCCGTCTCGAAGGATGGTTACATCGGTAGTCCACCTTTTTTCTTCAAGTACTTCTTGCATCGTTCAGTTACAGGTGACTGCTAGCCATACCCACGATGGTGGGCAGAGTTACAACTTATCCACATTGAGTACAGCTCTGCTCAATGCAGCATCCTCTCTTGCCTGTTGGATAATGACTTAGTGTGTCTTGAAGGTATGCGCTGGTGAACACGTAGCTGCTCTGCAGATCTCCTGAATTGGGACTTGAGCAAGGAAGGCCATTGACGAAGCCTGGGCTTTCGTTGAGTGTGCTCTGACTTTCCCTGGGAAGGTGTACCTGACCATCTGTAGCAGTCTTTGATATAGTTCACTATCCATTTGGAGATGCACTGTGTAGTCACTGGTTGTCCTCTTTTTCACTCCGCGACTGTGACACAGAGCTGAGAAGTCTTGCGGAATGAGCATGTGCACTCAATGTATGTCAAGAGCGCCCTTCTGACATGCAGCATGCGCCATCTCCTCTGTTTCTCCATGACCTGAGGGTCCAGGAAAAACATTGGGAGACAAATATCCTGGTTCAGGTGGAAAGGAGGGGCCATCTTCGGGAGGAATGATGGATGCAGGCACAGTAGCACTTTATCGGTGAAGAACCTTTGTATATGGAGACTCCAAGGAAAGGGCCTCAATTCCAAGACCCTTCTTGCCGAGGTTATGGCTACTAAAAAGGCCACCTTCCACGAGAGTACCAACAATGTACATGAGTCCAAGGGTTCATAAGGTGGCTTAGTTAAGCGGGGAAGCACCACATTCATGCTCTATTGTGGAGTAGGATCTCTGGTATGTGGGAAGATCCCTTCAATATCTTTTAGGAACTTGGTGGAGGTGAGGTGGGAGAAGACTGATACCCCTCCACCTTATCATGAAGGGCTGAGATGGCCGCTAGGTGGACCCTAAGAGAGGGGGTTGACAAACCCTTATCTTTGAGGTCCATAAGATAGTCAAGTATCAAATGAATGGGAGCTGACTCCGGTACGATCCCCTTCCCCTTGGACCATAGGGCAAAGTGCCTCCGCTTAGCTGTATAGGTGGCTCTAGTGAAGGGTCTCCTATTGCCTACTAGTACCCTCTTTACCCTTTCCGAGCAGGGTTTCTTGGATTCATTCAACCATGCTGCCTCTAGGCTGTTATGTGTAGTATTCTCGGGTTTGGGTGCTATAAGCGACCTGATTCCTGGGGTAGTGGGTCTGCGCAGAAGGGAAGGCAGAACAGAGTGTCTAGCGACAGGTCCCATAGGATCGAGTACCAGTGTTGCCTGGACCAGTCTGGAGATATCAATATCATTTCTGCTCCATCCCTTTTTATCTTTAGGAGGCCTCTGTATATCAGGGGAACTGTTAGGAATGCATACATTAGTGGGCCCCCCTCATGGTATTAGGATGGCATCCACAAGTGAGTCCTTCTTGTGACTCCTGAGGGAGCAGAAGGTGTGACACTTCTGATTCTGACATGTTGCAAAGAGGTCCACCTGGGGTATACCACACCGACTGATTATGTGGGACATCATGTCCATGTACAGAGACCACTCGTGATGTGACAGAAAAGTTCTGCTCAGTGAGTCTGCTGTGCTGTTGTCCACCTCTGTAAGGTGTGCTGCTACCAGGGTGAAGTTCTGCCTCAGGGCCAGTTGCCAGAGGCTGGCAGCTTCTGCACAAAGGGCTGGAGAACGAGCACCCCTTGGCGATTTGTGTAAAACAAGGCTGCTGTGTTGTCTGTTAAGACCTGGACTTGTCTTTCCCTTTGTCAGGTACAGAAAGGTCTTGCAAGCTAGATGGATGGTTCTGAGCTCCTGCACATTTATGTGTAGGAGTTTGTCTTTGGGAGACCAGTTCCCTTGGGTTGAAAGACGTTCTGAGGTATGACGCGCGCCCCCCCCCCCCGGTCAATGCATCTGTGATCAGAGTCACCATAGGTTTCAAGGACTCAAAGGGAGCCACCCCCATGGCAAAGAGTGGGTCCTGCCAGATTTCCAGTGTTGTCAGGACCACGCAGGGGACTGACAGAACCTTGCTCAGAGCATGTCTCTATGGGTGGAAGGCCATAGCCAGCCAGAGCTGAAGAGGCCTCACTCTCAGACAGGCTGTTCTTATCACAGAGGTAGAGGCTGCCATGTGGCCAGGAGCTGAAGGCACTGTCTGGCCATGGTAATTGAGGCATTCTGGAGCTCTGAAATGATGGTGCAAATGGACTGAAACCTTGATTGGGGCAGGGATGCTTGTTTATTGAGTCTAAGAGAACACCTATGAACTCTATTCTCCAGGTTGCGGAGAATTTTGATGTTTCCTGGTTTACACACAGCCCCAGATACTTGCACAGCTTTCTTGTGACTCTAACGCTGTGTGGAACTTGGTATTTTGATCTCCCCTTTATTAACCAGTCACTGAGGTAGAGGTAGATCCTTATGCGCCACTTTCACAGGTGTGTTGCCACTGCCACCATGCATTTTGTGAATACCCTGGGGGCTAGGGATAGTCCAAATGGAGGTGATGTGAATTGGAAGTGTCTTCCCCCTACCAGGAATCTGAGAAATCTCCCGTGGTGGGGGTCTTATTGCTATGTGAAAATAAGCATCCTTTCGACTGAGGGCTGTGAACCAGTCCCCTTGGTCTAGAGCTGGGATGATCTGTGATGGGGGAACCATGCAGAATTTTTTTCTTTATGTGTTTGTTCAGAGCCCTGAGGTCTAAGATTGGACTCAGGTCACCATTTTGGCTTGGGGACTAGGAAGCAATGGGAGTAGAACCCCTTTTCCCCACTGCTTCCTTGGGACCTCTTCTGTTGCCCCCAGGGAGAGCAGCTTTTCGCATTCCATTTGCGGTAACAGATAGAGCTCTGGGTTCCCAAGAGTGGAGTGAAGGCATGGTTTTCGGTCTTGGGGAATAGATTTGAATTGTATGGAGTACCCTTTTGATACTGTGTCGAGGATCCAACAGTTGGTTGTGATAATGGCCCAGTGGTGCATGAAGGGAGCCAGATGATTGCTGAAGACCAGGGGTTGGGTGTGGTATGTGCAGCTCTCTAACTGACTGTCAAAAAACGCAAAAAAAAAAACCTAGGTTTAAACTAGGTTCGAGGGGGGAGGGGGACCAAAGCCCACAGGTAAGTGGTAATGTGGGAGATCTGGGGGAAGGGATGGAACTTGGGAGGTGCTGGGACTCTAGTACGAGAAATAAAGGAGAAGGTAGTTGGAACATGAGGGGGGAATCAAATAATTGTCTTAAATGTTCCACTGAAGCCCCAACAAGTGAGGAGAGTGAGGGAGGAGGACTCCAAGAAAAAATGCAAGGAGGTTCATGTAATAGAATTGAAAACCAAACTGACAAAGTAGGGCAATTGAGCGGGTACCTTAGGTGCCTATACACTAATGCGAGGAGCCTGGGAAATAAACAGGAAGAATTAGAAGTACTAGCACAGACAAGGAACTATGATATCATAGGAATAATGGAGACGTGGTGGGATAGTTTGCATGACTGGAGCTCTGCCATGGATGGATATAAACTGTTCAGGAAAGAAAGGCAGGGAAGAAGAGGGGGAGGAGTAGCACTATATGTAAAAGAGCTCTATGACTGCTCAGAGCTCCATTATGGAGGTGGAAGCGTGCCAGTAGAAAGTCTGTGGGTTACATTGAGAGGGGAAAGCAACAAGGGGAATGTTGTGGTGGGGGTCTGCTATAGACCACCAGACCAGAAGCAGGAGGTGGATGAGGTGTTCTATGGACAACTAGTAGAAGCTTCTAGATCACAGGCCCTGGTGCTGATGGGGGACTTCAATTACCCTGACATCTGCTGGGAGGCCAATACAGCAGTGCATGGGTAATCCAGGAGATTTTTTAGAGAGTGTTGGGGACAACTTTCTAGTACAAATGCTAGAGGAACCAACTAGGGGCCTTGCACCTCTTGACCTGCTGCTCACAAACAGGGAAGAATTGATCAGGGACGTAGAGGTAAATGGCAAGCTAGGAAGTAGTGACCAAGACATGGTTGAGTTCGGGATGCTGATTAAAGGAAGGAAGGAAAGAAGCAAAACAAAAACCCTGGACTTCAAAAGAGCAGATTTTGGCTCCCTCAGGGAACTGATGGACAGGATCCCTTGGGAAGCTAATCTGAAGGGAAAAGGAGTCCAAGAAAGTTGGTTATATTTTAAAGAAACCCTGCTAAGGGCACAGGAAGTTGCCATTCCAGTTAGAAGAAAGAATAAATATGTGAGGCAGCCAGAATGGCTTAGCAGAGAACTCTGCTCTGAGCTTAAAACATAAAAAGGAAGCTTACAGGAAGTGGAAGCTTGGTCAGATGACCGAGGCATATAAAGATATTGCTAGGGACTGCAGGGATAAAAATCAGAAAGGCCAAAGGACAAATGGAGCTGCGGCTACCAAGGGATGTAAAGGATAACAAGGAGGGGTTCTACAAGTATGTTAATAACAAGAAGAGGATCAGGGATGGTGTAGGTCCCTTGCTGAATGGGGCAGGCATCCTCGTGACAGAGGATGAAGAAAAAGCTGAAGTGCTCAATGCTTTTTTTGCTTCAGTTTTCACAGGTAGGGTCAGCTCCCAGCCCACTACCATGGGTATGACAGTTTGGAGAGAAGAAGAGAAGTCCTTGGTGACAGAAGGTCAGGTTAGGGACTGCTTAAAGAAGCTGGATGTGCACAAGTCCATGGGGCCGGACGAACTGCATCCAAGGGTGCTGAGGGAATTGGCCGATGAGATAGCAGCACCTCTGGCTGTTATCTTTCAAAACTCATGGAGAACGGGGGAGGTGCCAGAGGATTAGAAAAAAAGCAAATGTAGTGCCTATTTTCAAGAAAGGGAAAAAGGAGGATCCAGGGAACTACAGACCAGTCAGCCTCACCTCAATCCCTGGCAAAATTATGGAGCAGATTCTCAAAGAATCCATCCTCAAACACTTAGAGGAAAATAAAGTGATCAGGAACAGTCAGCATGGATTTACCAAGGGTAAATCATGCCTGACCAATCTCATTTCCTTCTATGATCAGATGACTGGTTTTCTAGATGCAGGAAGAACCGTTGATGTGATATACCTTGATTTTAGCAAGGCTTTTGATACAGTTTCCCACAGCATTCTCATTGGCAAATTAAGGAAGTATGGGTTGGATAGGTGGACTATAAGGTGGATAGAAAACTGGCTAGATCAACGGTTTCAGCGTGTAGGAATCAATGGTTCCATGTCTAGCTGGCAACCAGTCACTAGTGGTGTGCCGCAGGGGTCGGTCCTGGGGCCGGTTCTGTTCAACATTTTCATCAGTGATCTTGATGATGGAATAGACTGTACTCTCAGTAAGTTTGCGGATGACACCAAGCTGGGGGGAACAGTAGATACGTTGGAGGGCAAGGACAGGATTGAGGGAGACCTAGATAAATTGGAAAAGTGGGCCAATAGAAATCTTATGAAGTTCAATAAGGACAAGTGTAAAGTCCTGCATGTGGGACGGAAAAACCCCATGCACTGCTACAGGCTGGGAAACATTCAGCTGAGTAGCAGCAGTGTAGAAAAGGACCTGGGGGTCATGGTGGATGGGAAGCTAGATATGAGTCAGCAGTGTGCTCTTGTGGCCAAAAAGGCCAATGGCATACTGGGCTGCATCAAAAGAAGTATTACCAGCAGATCAAGGGATGTGATCATTCCCCTCTATTCTGCACTGGTGAGGCCACATCTGGAATACTGTGTTCAGTTTTGGGCTCCCCACTACAAAAAGGACGGGGACATGCTGGAGAGAGTTCAGCGGAGGGCAACCAAAATGATTAAAGGGCTGGAGCACAAGCCCTATGAGGAAAGACTGAAAGCATTAGGCTTATTTAGTCTGCAGAAGAGAAGATTGAGGGGGGATTTGATAGCAACCTTCAACTACTTGAAGGGGTGCTCCAAGGAAGATGGAGCTCGACTATTCTCGGTAGTAAAGGAGGATAGGACGAGGAGCAATGGTCTCAAGTTGCAGTTAGGGAGGTCGAGGCTGGATATTAGAAAAAACTTTTTTACTAGGTGAGTGGTGAAGCCTTGGAATGAGCTGCCAAGGGAGGCGGTGGAGTCTCCATCTTTGGAGGTGTTTAAGGCCCGGCTGGATAAAACCATGACTGGGATGGTTTAGTGGGAGTGGTCCTGCCTCTGGCAGGGGGTTGGACTAGATGACCTATGAGGTCCCTTCCAACCCTAGGATTCTATGATTCTATGAACGCTGCTTTTGGTTGGCAGCACTGGAAGAGCCAGTTCCCTGTCAGGTGGTCTTTGCAGGCTGGGATTTTGAACCTTTGCCCGACCTGGTTTTCTCGCTGTCAGGGCCTCCATACTGGTGCTGAGAATATTGATAAGACCTCAGGTGAGCCCCTTGTCATTGGTGTTGTTGCTGCAGTTGGTGGTGGTGTTGCTGTGTTTGCTGGGTTCTCAAGGAACATCAGGTTGTTTTAGGCGTGTATGTTTCCAGGGACTTTACGGTGGCCTTGGAATCTTTCATCACGTGTAATTTGGAGTCTGTGGACTCAGTGAAGAGGGCATGGCCTTCAAAAGGGAGGTCCTAAGTTGTTAACTGCATCTGCTGCAAAAGGCCAGACCCCCACTGGAAGGCTGGTCGTGCCATTCCCACTGCAGAAGCTATATTGTGTGACGCAGTGTCCGAAGCATCCCGTGAGGTCATCAGGATGTCACGGGAGGCCAGCATGCCCTCCTTTGCTATTGTCCCATGGTCCCAAACGTGTTCTCTGGGGACTACATTACCAAAATGTTATGTAGATTTCCAAAGTTTGAATACATATCTCTCCATGAGGGCATGATGGTTTTCAATACGCAATTGGAGGGTTGAGGTGGAATAAACCTTCCTGCCAAAGAGGTCCAATTTCTTATTCTCTTTGTTCTTGGGAGTGGAGCCTGGCTGGCCCTGTCTCTGTGAGCGAGTGTAAACGAGCAGTTCGTTTGGCCCACCGGGAGATCACCCCTGGTGGGCAGCTGGGGAGTTATTGGCTCAAGTGTTCCCGCTGGTCCATCTTCCCCCTGGGGGATGGGTAGCGGGCAGTATGTTCCCAACCCCTGAGGGGGTTGTAACTATCAACAAAGAGTCTGGGTAGGACAGTTCACCCAGGGTCCCGTGCGCTTAAGCGGGCGTACAGTCCACAAGTCACGATGCAATTTGGGTTAAACAAGGTGGGATAGCACTGGGGTCGACATCTCAGGAAAACGGGGAAGAGGAGGAGGTAGGACACAGGCTCGCCCTACTCCACTGTGTCCCAGCCCAGGGTCCTAACAGCGGCCTGGCATTTTAACCAGGGGGTCAGCGGGGATCTGGCCGCAACACGCTGACCGCAATATGGGGATGTGCAGCTCCCCTGGGCTACTACTCTCCCCCTCTCCCATCAGTACCTGGTCTGTCGCATCCTCAACGTCCTCGCTGAGTGGTACCGAGTAGAAGCCCTCCATAGTGTCCGGTGGTGGCAGGTCTGAAAGTTCCAGGGCGACCTCCATCTCCTCAAGGGGTAGCTCGGTAGGTCCACCAGGTCTGAGGCAAGGGGGAGCTCCTCCAGAACCGCTCCCTCAGAGGGGTCTGCTTCAGGCAGAGCCAGGGGCTGTCCCTCCAGGTCCTCCCCGCTAGCTGCCAGGGTCCATCCTCTGGACTCCAGGCCCTCCCTGACATTGGGGGGGGGGGGCTGAGGTTGCTGTTGGGCCCACTGCCTATCCACCACAGGCGGGGGGGGGGTCCTCCTACGGAACAACTGCCATGGGAGGCCCAAGCCAGCCATCGCGCTATGGGGCTGGAAGCCAGCAGGTAGGCCTGGACCTCCTCTGCCGGGGCAAGAGCCGGCTCTGAGGAGCCCCGAGGGAGCCATCCTTCTCCTCCGGTGGCCAAGGCTGAACTGAGCTCCCTGGCCCAGGTTTTATACTTCCTGTCCCGCCCCTTACCTTCCGGTTTAAGTGACAGCCCTGCGGCAGCCATCTTGCCTCTTCTGGAGGCGGCCATTTTGTCTCCTCTGGGGGCTGCCATCTTGCCTCCTCTGGAGGTGGCCATCTTGCGGCCTCTTTACACTCTCCCTCTGGTTAACTGTGTCTACTATCGGGGAACCTGGGGTGGGATGGTCGAAAAGGAAGGCGAATTTGTCGGAGGGGACATGGTACCTCTGGTCAGCCTCCTTGGACACAGGAGGGACCGAGGATGGGGTTTCCCACTGTGCCATTGCGATTCTGTACACCCCTATTGTGCAGGGGCACCGAAATCTTGGCTGGTGGGGCTGCGTCTCCCACATCGAAGAGAGAATTACACTCCTCCTTGACAATCTCAAGAGCCAAGCTCAATTTCGCAGCCATTCGGCTCTGCAAATCCTGCTGGGCCAGGGAATCATCCCTGTACACCAAGGGCCGTTGATAAGTCAGCTCATCGGGGGAAGATGACAAGGAGATTCGAGATCTGCTATGTCAGGCTCTGGGATTGGGTTCCTCATCTGAATCTTCTGAGGATCAGGGGATCCTGGTCGAAGGTGGTACTGAAGGTTGTGGGGGTGCTGCATGGTCATCGCTCTGTGAGTCCATTGATCCACTGGTCCACTCTCAGAGGGAGCATGGTGCCGAGTCGTGTCACGTCCTAGAATGGCCTGTCTCCCTTCTGAAGCTGTCGGTTCTGCATTGCATACTCCTGGGTCAGCTGCACAATCTGAGAGGTGGCGGGAGGGGGGGGGGTGAGAGGTGATGGGTTTGGTGTCGAGGGTGGCTGCACCAACAAACCAGGAGGTGAGTCCTCCTGGCTCGGGAGTTGGGGAGCACCTACGGCAGTGTTTGCCCACAGGCTTTGATGCTGTCGGGGTTAGCGCTGAGGCCAATGGGGTGTCACAATATTGGGGCTCATCGTGAGAAGAAGCAGAGGAAACCGAGACAAATCTTGCCCATCTGGATCCTTGAGAGTATGGTACTGAGGGCTCACACAAGGAATCGGGAAAGGAACAGTCACTTTCCCTGGTCCTGAACTCATATTGAGGCTCAGTGCCGTTTTCCGGTGCTGAGGCAGAGCCTGTTGGTGATGGCATTGCTGGTGCCGGTTCTGGTCCTCTTGTACACGCTATCCATTCCTTGGATGAGAGGGCCAGCTCGCTCTTTGACCGGGTCAGTCTCCATGGCGTGGGAAGCGGCATCTGGAGTAGTGCCTTTGCAGCAGGGAAGGCTTCCAGGGTCAATGGCACCAGGAGGCACTCTGGTCCCTTTGCACGGAGTGGGTTGCCAGAGGCGATGCACTAAGATGCCGAGGTGGTGCTGAGTCAGATGGTGATCATGGCTTTTTGTTAGTTGGAGAGCAGCACCAGGTGGCTTCCAGTGCCAACTTGGCATGCAGTACTGGCGAGTCCTTAGGCGTGTCAGTTGTACTGGGCATCTGTAGTGAAGCTTGTTCGTGGGCGATATTGCATAGCCTTTGCTCACTGTCTCTGCATGTCCTCCGTTTAAAGGACTTGCACATGGAGAATTTTTCCTCCAGGTGTGACTCACCTAGGCATGGGAGACACTTGCAGCAAGTCGCACCGGGCTTGAATCCCGGCATGAAGGAAAAACCGCAAGGCTCGGTTTTAATGCAATGAAGACAGGCACTTGCTGACCAGCAAGGGCGGGCTGTTCCAGTACCGTTGGTGAGGGCGGAAGAAAGGAACTGGGAGGGTCAGGGACAGGGTCACATATATAGCTGTGGTCACAGCATGGCAGGGGCATTGGCTGCTAATCCTGAACTGACAGGCTAGGGGTGAAAGACTTTCAGATACTGTGTGCTGTGGCATGTAGATACCTGTAACTGAAAGATGTGAGCACCGCTCAAAAAAGAACTCTCCCTAACAAGAAAGATCTGTATTTCTGTGCTGCATGGACTCTTACGGACAAGGTTTCTAGACATAAGTGAGGTATCCTCAACTTCCTCTTTGAGTAGCGTCCCTGTGGGTGCTCCACCTTAGGTGTTGGTGCAGCCATGCAGCATGGCTCAGAGAACTGTTTAACAATACTTGTCTGGGTCATGCAAGTGCCACAAGGCTGCCTCAGTTCCTTCTCAAGCACCGCAGACAACGGACAGAGCTCGACTCTCCCTCCCACCCCATCATATTCCTAGCTTGTCTTTTCTTGGCATTTTTTCTCAGTTTGAACTTTCTTTGTACTTTGCCCTTCCCTAGTTCAAAAAACAAAAACAAACAAAAAGACCCCACTTTTTTCTTTGATTTACTATTCTGTGTTCTCCAGGCTTTAAGCACTGTGTGATACCTGCCACAATGCCGTGCCAATGTCAGATGGCTACTCAGCCTGTTTTAAATATCTGGATGAGGGACACATTGCCCAAAAGTGTGTTCACTGCCAAAATCTCAGCACTAGAGCCCGCTGTGATCGGGACCTATGCATGAAGCTGTTATTGATGGAGCACTCTCTATGTTCTGCCTCAGACCCTGGAAAGAGCACCTCAGCCTCATGGCTGTGTCCCTCTGAGAGATGTCTTACTGCACCACACTCTAAGGCAAAGAGAAGGAGATCTCTGTCACCTGACAGATCATGTACTAAAGAGGCTTCTGGTTCCTCATGTATGGTGGCATTGAAATCCATCAAGGGGTCCACATCTTTGACCCATAGAGTGAAGAAAAGGCACTCTGAATACCCGGCACCACTGGCCTCAAAACTGCTGAAAATACCATCCGTATGGCACCATCTATCTCAGAGGTGGCCAGACTTATGGAACTCAAGAGCCGCACAAGTCGATTATTAAACCTTTGAGAGTCACACTGAGGCATATAACCATGTAGTTTTACCTATTCCAAAATTACTAAGCTTAAAATTTATTGTGCACTTTAATTTTATCTTAAAAACTGGGCAAATATTGATCCTACTGACATCAGATTCTAATAATTACTTAAGATTACCTTGAAAACTAGGCCTATACAGTAAAAACTTACTGGATGTAGAACACTGCAGGTTAGTGGCAAATTTTTTAAAATCTGGGCAGTAACTTGTCAATGCAGTATGTAAAAGCTCTCACAGGTGCTCTAAGATGATAATGCAGCTTAGCAACTTTTGGATGCAGCTGAGAAAGTTCCCTCCTGGTTCCCTGACATGGTGCTGAGCCCCTGCTCATCAACTCCCCAAGTGCATTCAGAACTGCATCAGCTTAGAAGCAACATTGCTCCTGTCTCCCATGACAACTCAGCTGTCCTGGGAAACACTTTCCTACTCCATACATGGCCCAACACTTGTCTTTCAAAACAAGCTTGGTTTTGTAGAATAGGATTCTGCATAAAATAATTCTGAAGGATGCTATGGAAAACAGCTCATCCTTATTCCCAGTGCCTCAGGGTCTCTGAAAAGGCTCAACTGTCCAGAGTTCAAAGGGGCAGCTGTGCTAGTCTAGTTCAGCAAAACGAACAAGGAGTCCTGCGGCACTGTTAAAGACTAAGTAATTCATTTATTGCATGAGCTTTCATGAGAGAAATGTGATAAATAAATGGGTTAGTCTTTAAAAGTTCCACAGAGCTCCTTGTTCAGCTGTCCAGAGCCTGATCTACAGGTTTCTGTAGAGTTGGCAAGAAGGAGTAGGATTCTTCATTGCCTTATTCCTTCTCCCTCTGCTGCAATGGAAGACTTTTTAACCTGTTTTCCTGACTAACATACTTGTAAAGGGAATGCTTGAGGTGCCCTGGAGTTTGTAAAGTGCTGTGGACAGGACTGAGACTGCCATGGCATGTGGTATAAGGTAAATGCAAAACAAACAAATTAACAAATCCACCCAAACCAACCAGACCAAAAGCAAATAAAAAAATACAAAGTACAAAAAAATAAATAAAGCAAAGCAAAATAAAATCCACACCGAAATCTATGAAACAGAAAATAATTAACAATAATTTGTTAGTCTTTAAGTCCTTTACAGCTTGTCTCCTCCCTGATCCCCTCAGTCACTTCCCTCATTGCCTCCATTCCCTGAAGTTCCTTTCTGTCCTTAGACCCCCCCAACCCTCCCCCTGTGCCTCGCTTCCATGAGCTGCCAGCTGCTTCTCTCTCACCCTTCTCTGAGCCAGGGCTGCTGCTCCCTCCTCTGTGCCCCTGCCCCTTCTCTGAGCCCTACCGGCTGCTGCTCGGTGCTCCATGCGAGACCCCTTCTCTGAGCTGTCGTCTTCCTCCTCCCCCTGCCTCTTCCGAGCTGCTGGCTGCTGCTCTGTGCTCCCTCCTCCTGAGCCCCCCACCCCTCCTCTGAGCTTTCCACTGCCCGCTCGCTCCTCCTCCCCACCCCTCCTTTGAGCTGCTGGCTGCGGAGCTACTTGACAGGCCAGAGATTTTAACTCCCCCAGCCTGAAGCAGCTCCCTGCCAGTAAGCTGCACTGTTTCTTTGAAGAGCTGCATATGACTTGCGAGCTGCAGTTTGGTCACTCCTGGTCTGTCTCTTCAGTGCTGACGATACAGATACCGGTTCTGTCTAAGACATTGGCACTGAGGATGCTAGTGGCACAGCCTGAATCCCAGACACTGTCGCATTCCATGCCGACCACCATGGTGCTGTCTGTTCCTTCATCAGAACTGACTACTTCACATGGAACTGACCAGGACCAGGTGTCATCGGCATTGCAGGATCATGTGATACCAAGGAAACAGTCTGAAAAGAAGAAAACGCCTGGATGGTGTTCCAAATGAGGACCCTTCCTCACTTAATCCACCATTGCAATTTGGAACCGAGGGCTCACCAGTTACCTTCACTTATCAGCAAGCTGCCTCTCTTGCCTTTTCTTTCAGTGTTGAGGAGGGTGAGGATGATTGCAGACCTATATTCTCCCCACAACCACTCTCCCCTCAAACACAACAGTTGCATCCTACATTTCCTCCATATCCCTGGTATCCTCCTCCATGGTACGGTCACCTTCCTCCTACCTCTTATCATCTTGTGCCTCAGTGGGGTGCATGGTCGCACTTCTCCTCTCAGATTTCCAGACCTTCAACCTCCTGGCAAGACAGACTGCCAGCACTTCTTCCACCATCACCAAAAGATCAGGGTGGTGATGATAATTCCTATCTTGGTCCACCAGACGTGAGATCGCCTCCTCATCACTCTTCTTCATCACTGGATGAAGCTATTATTCCTCCACCCCCTCTTGGGTGCAGATGATTTTCGCCAGTTTCAGGATTTGTTTCTCAGAGTCTCAGAGGCCCTTGAGATTCTGCTAGAGGACATACCAGAATCCCAGCATAAGCTGTTGAGGATTCTCCTAACCAAATTGTCCACAAAGATCGCCTTCCCCATAAATTCAGCCCTCACAGAACCTGCCACTGATATCTGGCAAACCCTGGCTTTAATTCCATCATCTTCTAAGAGAGCCAATAAGACATATTTTGTACCAAGCAAAGATTCCAAATATCTTTTTAATCACCCACTGCCCGACTCCCTGGTGGGAGAGGTGGTCAATCAGCGGCACAAATGGCAGTTTAATTGTTCCATGCCCCAGGACAAGGATGATAAAAGAATGGACTTCTTTGATAGGAGAGTTTACACTTCTACCTTCCTCCAGTTTAGAGTAGCAAACTGTTCAGCACATTTGGCAAATTATGGTCATGATAACTATTTAAAACTCACAGATTTTACTGAGCATATTCCAGAGGAAAAAACACACGCCTTTCATGCAATCATTCTCCAAACCACCTTCCTACTACCCTTTCCTGTCCCTTTTCAGGGACACCTCTTATGTACAGCTCTTAGAGCAAGAGGTTCTTCACCTCCTACATATCGGAGCTTTGAAAAAGTTTCTGAACAATTCCAGGGGAATTGCCAATATACAGTTCTCCCTTTTGGTCTCTCCACAGCACCAAGAGTATTCTCCAAAACTCTATCCATAGTAGCCGCTCATCTATGCAGGAATGGCGTGGTGATCTTCCCGTATCTCAACAACTGCCTAATAAGGCAGTTCAGTTCACCGTGACCCTCTTCCAAAGACTGGGTCTTCTAATAAACACAAAAAAGTCTACCCTGGAACCCACACAACACATTGAGTTTATTGGTGCATGCATAGATTCCCCGGTTGCGTGGGCTTTCCTCCTGGACAACAGAACCCTCAAGATTATACATCTCATACCCGCTGCCCTTCTTGCTCCTACAATAACATCAAGGGACTTTTAAAACTCCTAAGACACATGGCAACCATCACTTTCATAGTGGAAAATGCCAGATTTCACATGAGACCCCTGTAACTCCAGTTCTCACAGACTTTCAAGCCCAAATTCCATTCTATGCAAAGGGTACTATCCATACCCTTGAAAATAAAATGCTGCCTGCTTTGGTGGACTATTCCAAAGAACCTGAACACCGGGATACCTTTTCTCCAGCAGCCTCCCTCGGTTATTCTTACCACAGACACCTCCGTAACAGGATGGGGAGAGCATCTTCAGCACCAGACTAGACAAAGAAAATGGTCTCCACAGGAGACTTCTCTACGCATAAGCATTCTACAGTCAAGAGCAGTAAGGTATGCCTATGCCCATTTTCAAAGCCTTTTAGTGGGAAACCTGTCAAAGTCATGACAGATAACATGTCATGCATATTTTATATAAACAGGCAGGGGGGAAGCACGATCCTCTACCCTTTGCATAGAGGCCATAACACTTTGGAATTGGTGTATAGAGAACACTACCCTTATTTTGGCCACATATCTGACCAGTATTCAAAACACAATAGCTGACTTTCTCAGCTGCTCCTTCACCCACAATCACAAGTGGGAGATATACCTACCAGCCACTTTCTGCAACCACAACTGTCCGAATTATTGTTCCAGGGCAGGCAAGGGACCCAGATTGAAAGCAGATGCTTTCATTCTTCCATCAACATGAACTTCTTTACGTATTTTGTCCTAGCTCGCTAATCCCTCACACTTTACAAAAAGTCCAACAAGACACAGCAGCGATCATAATGATAGCACCAGCCTGGCTGAGACAGCCATGGTATTCAGACCTTCTGTCCTCCAGTCCACCAGTCACCCTACCCCATCTCAGAACCTCCTTTCTCAGCAGAATGGCCTTCTCAACCATTTGGATCCCCAAAGACTGGACCTGACAGTCTGTTACCTTCTTGGTTCAGCCAGGAAGAATTGCTGTGCTCCGAAGCAGTTCAACATATTTTATTAAGTAGTCATAAACCATCCACAAGGAAAACTTACCCCCCAGAAATGGGGTAAATTCAGTCACTGGTGGATCTGGAATGATGTTCGCCCCTCGTCAGCTTCCACCCCAGTGGTCCTCCAATATCTCCTACACCTGAAATCAACAAATTCATCTCTGAGCATGATTGGAGTCCACCTTGCCACCGTCTCCAGGTTCATGGTGTTGTCTCAACTTGAATCTTTTTTCTCCTACTCAGTAATCAAAAGATTTCTCAAGAGTATTCTTAATCTGTATCCAGAAGTTCATTTCCCAGCTCCAGCATGGGATCTGAATCTAAAACTCAAATACATCAGCAAGCTACCTTTTGAGCCTCTGGTGATGTGTTCCCTACTGCACTTGTCAATGAAAGTGGCCTTTCTAATAGCCATCACTTCTGTCCACTATATAAGTGAGCTTGAGGCCCTCATGGCAACATAACCTTACATGATTTTTCACAGGGACAAGGTCTCCCTCAAACTGCATCCAAAATTTTTACTTAAAGTCTCCTCCTCCTTTCGTGTCAACCAGTCGATTCCCTTACCTGTGTTCATGCCAAAACCTCAGTCGAGTCCTCTCAAGGCTGCCCTTCACAAGGTCAAAGTTCACCAAGCTGTGGTGTTCTATCTTGAAAGAACAAAGAGTTTCAGAACCACTAACAGATTATTTGTATACAGAGTGGACAGTAATAAGGCTCAATGAGTTTCAAAACGAGGGTTGTCTAAGTGGCTTTCTAGCTTCATACATGTTTGTTATGGAATATCACAAGTGCTGCCACCAGAACACATATGGTTGCACTCATCCAGGGTTGTATCTACATCAGTGGCATTCCTCTACAACGTTCCTGTTGCAGATATTTGCAAGGCAGTTACTTGGTCATCTGTTCATGCTTTTACCAAACATTATGCTGTAGATCAGGCTTCATGCTCTGACACAGCAGTTGGTCTCTCTATACCATCTTCCTTTCATAGTCTAAACTCCAAAGCCTCCCAGCCTTAGAAGAGAACAGCTTTGGAGTCACTTAAGATGAAGCACCCACAGGGACACTACTCGAAGGAGAACGAAGGGTTACCCACCTTGTATGATAACTGGAATTCTTTGAGATGTGTGTCCCTGTGGCTGCTTCACCACCCATCCTCCTCTCCTCTCTACTTAGAAGCCTTTCCTGTTCACTCTGTAGTCAAGAAGGAACTGAGGGGGATCTGCTCATACAAGTGCTGGAAGGGCACCAAGAGTGATGCGAGGCAGCCTTGCAGCGCTCGCATGACCCAGACAAGCACTGCTGAACAGTTCTCTGAGCCGTGTTTCGTGGCTGCGCCAACACCTAAGGTGGAGCACCCATGGGGGGACACATTTTGAAGAACTCGAGTTACCGCACAAGGTGTGAAATCCTTCTTTCTCTAAAAGTGGCAGAGGACTCATTTGTTTTGCTGAACTAGACTAACATAGCTACCCCCTGAGAGCTTGCTTTAGAATGGGTCAGTTCTAAAGGACGTACAGAGCTTGCATATTATAGAAACTTTTATTAACTTTTGACACTTGAGTGTAACTTATTTGTGTAAATAGGTTTACCCGATTTAACTTTGTGAACAACTCATTTCCTTTTACAGTTTAATAAATCTTTATATAGTTCATTATAGCACTGTTAACAAACATTGTCTTTGGTGTGAGAGCTAAGGGGCAATTGACCTTAAGTAACTTTGGGACTGGGGCTAACCTGATGTAGGAGACCATTGTGACGAACTTCCTCCTCTACCTTGGCAGATCTCTTGCTTCCTTCTAGCAGTGGGTTGTTTCCCTCAGGCCTGCAGTCCTGGGAAAGGTCCTTTGCCCCCTCCCTTCATTTTTTCTTCCCCCAGTCTTTGTACCTGTGGGGCTCTTTCTGACCAGCGTTCTGCTCCTTCTCCAGATCTGTCTGCCTTCCAACTGCACTTTGCGTCCTCTCACACATTCCTGTAGCTCTCCTCACGCTCATATTCCAGCTATCCCCTTTGTCTGGAGGGAAGGCTTTTTAACAAGTCCTGGGAAAGGCCTTGATTACCTCCAGGTGTGCTAATTAACCTGGAGTAACCACTGCTCAGCTACAAGGTTAAAAAGGGACATGCTGAGCCTGGGGCTAATATATTGGTTTTCTAGAACTCTCCGGAGACCCTCAAGTCTGTCTCCGTCATACCATCTATCAGAAAGTAAGCTCACCTGAGTGAAGAGATGGATCTGAATACCCACGGGGACTGTCTGGCATCCATGTCAAGGATGTCATAGTGCTTGAGTCTACACTTAATAATTGGTTGGTGAAAGTATAGAACTTGCAACCAATTTGGAGTTTTATGGCCTGCTTCCTGTCTGCCCTGTTCATATTCATGTGTCACTTCAGGACCATTTGAAAGATCCCCTGCACAGGAGTGAATTCCATCGTAAGCTCAGCAATGAGGCTTGGCTCCTAGATGTTAGAACAGAGGTTCCCAACCTTTTCAAGGCTGCGGACCCCCTGGGTGGAGGAAGGGAGTCTGCAGCCCCCTTGGGTGGAGGGAGGAGCCTCTGCACGGCAAACGTGGGCCGCACGGGGGCAGAATGTGGCCCTCTGCTCCCCATGGCCCTGGACCCTCCCCCTGCCCGGGAGCCACTGCAGTCTTGGCCCCCTCCCCCTGCCTGGGAACCTGGGAGCCGCCATGGTCGTGCCCCTTTCCCCGGGCCCGGGAGCAGCTGCAGCCATGGCCCCCTCCCCCTGCCTGGGGAGCTGGGAGCCACCATGGCCATGGCCCCCCTGGGCTGGGAGCCGCCGGCCATCTCCCCCGGGCTGCCGCAGCCATGGCCCACCTCCCCACTGGTTCCTCTCCCCAACCCCCCTTCCCCCCAGTTCCTTCCCCCCTCCACCTGGGAACTGGAGCTGGGAGCACCTGGCTGCCCTGCAGGCTGCTCTGAGCATGCTTTGCACGTTCACGGTGGGAGTTTTAGAAACTCCCAGCCTGGAGGAGGCTCCCTGCTGGATGGCCAGAAGCCTGGGTCTCCATGGCAACCAGAGACCCTGACACTTCCGGCCCCAGCTCCCTGCCTGTCCGCAGACCCCCTGGAGCCACGCTGCAGCCCAGCAGAGGTCTGTGGCCTACAGGTTGGGAACCACTGTGCTAGAGCACTTAAACACAAAGCTAACTGTAAGCATGAGCTTAAATCTGTTTCTGCTCAGCAGAGCACTTAAGCTTGTGCTTAAATCCCCTTGATGTCAGTTTAGGCGCCCTGATGAATAGGAAGTTTGAAATATGAAGCATAATCTTTGGGGTTTGGTTCCATCTCTGATCTTTACCTTCTTGTTTGCTGCCTTCTTATGATATTTGATGTGTTTCTGATGTCATCATCATCAACAGTAAAAACACACAACTGAGTAGTGCTGATTTTCTCCAGTAGCCACTTTTATTATCGTATCCATGTTACATAGGTTTGAAATTTGTTGTATGATAAAAGGATAGTATGAGACAGAAAGTGGGATGCTCCTGTGGGGTGGAAAAGTCTCCTTTCTAGGAGTGTAGGGCCCTTTTGACCTCAGTGGAGAGATTTTTTATATGACAGACATGCAGTAGAACCCTTATACTGAACCTTCATGTGTCATAATTTGCAAATATTTGCCTCACATTGGTAGTAGGAATCTGAACATTTAACGGCTCAAAAGAATGTGAAGTAGACTTTTTTTAGAACTGATCACCTGACTTGGTTGAAATATGCAAATAGTTTTTCATGGGAATTGTCCCATGAATATTTTTTAAAAAACTAAAATCTGAAAATGTTTTGGCTTTTGATTTCTTCATAGATTTCCAGCATCAGAAGCTATCATTATGATCATCTAGCCTAACGTCCTGTATAACACAGGCCATTAATCTTTACCCAAATAATTCCTATAGAGTATGTTTTAGAAAAATATTCAATCCATATGTATAAATAATTCCTTTAGTTAATTACCCTCACCATTAACATTTGCACCCTATATCTAGTATTTATTTGTCTAGCTTAAACTTACAGTAGCTGGATCTTGTTATAAGATCTGCTAGACTGAAGAGATGATTATTAAATATTTGCTCCCCATGTAGATACTCATATAGACTAATCAAATTGCCTTCTAACCTTCTTTTTTATTAGCTAAATAGATTCAGCTCTTTGGGTCTGCTGTGACTAACAAATGTTTTCTAATCCTTCTGCATCTTCTTCCTTTTCTTCCCTCTTTTCATTGGAAAGAGAAAAATAACAAAAAGAGGGGAGAAAAGGGAAAGAAACGGGGAAAACTGAAAACGAAATCTGTTTATAAAAAAAAATCAACCATAGCAAACATACTGAGAAAACTTTCATTTTTAGTGGAAAACACCATTCTCTGTCAAAATGTTCTTAATGGAAAACCTTTAATTAGCTCTGTTGATAAGGTACTGGGAATACAATTATACTGTAGTGTTGCTGGAAGCACAGCAGTTCGATTTATGTCCATAAATCATGTCCAAAATTTTAAAAGACATGAAATAACTATTACAGAATCCTTATGTTTATAATTGCAAAACATATAAACTAAAATTTAAGCAAAAAAGTCCTATAAAATGTTGCAGGTCTGTCTTGCGCTTTATACCATGGGTAGAGTGTCTTACATCTTCTAAAACACTCTATAGCCCAAAATTTTGTGGTTAAAAAACTCCCCGTGAGCTGAAGCTGAATATACATATTAACTGCCCCAAAGAGACAAATTTACTAAAATAAAATATCCTAAAATGAACTAGAAGAGATGAAGTGTTGGATTGGAAATGTGAAAAGAGAGGAAGAAGAGGAAGGGAAATGTATTTTCAGAGCTAATTTGTGCTTTATGAAAGCCAAATACATTGCAAAATGTGAACTAATGGATCTGAAAATTAAATGAATAATAAATACAATAAGTTTCTAAATATATAATACCTTAATTATCAAATATGGATCAAGTAAAAAAATTGCCATTTAATACATAGGCTTGTAATCCACACTTCCCATATTGTTTATGTAGAACATATTAGAATAGTGAATGTTAGGTGAATGATACATATAGTATGCCAGCCTTGGATCTCCTTGTATACATTTGAAATAGGGGTCACTTGTTGACATTCTAGAGCAAAAGTTTTTTCAACTTTTTTTTTAATCTTTAGATTTTTCTTTAGGATTCAGCACTTGAATATTGTCTATTAACATGTAACAATTTTTGGAGTAACATTACAGTCCCATGAATGTTATGTATCTATATGTAAAGGCTTACTTGTCTGTAAAAAAAACAAGCAGTTGTGTGGCACTTTAAGACTAACAGATTTATTTTTTACATGAGCTTTCGTGGGAGAAGATCCCACTTCCTCAGATGCTTCGAAGATGGGTGAACTTACAGAAAGGAATGAAACTAAATGCAAGGGGGTGTAAAACATAGGATCAGGTCATAAAGTAACAGCAAATCAGAGCAGTTTACAGGCTTAAAGAATGGGAAGCCTGAAGTCAAATTACCCTTTGTAATGTGAAAAGAACCCATAATCTCGATTGAGTCCTGCTTTCACAGAATTTAGTTTGCATATTAATTCAAGTTCAGCTGTTTCTCTTTGGAGTCTTGATGTCCCAGGTACATCTCTAATGACAGTCGTTAACAAATCCATCATCGAGTGATTAGGAAGATGGAAGTGCTCAGCAACTGGTTTCTTTGTTCTTTGATTTCTGATATCAGCTCTGTGCTCATTCAGTCTCTTATGGAGCGATCGTCCTGTTTGTCCAATATATAAGGTGTTGGGGCATTTCTTGCACATGATGGCATAGACCACATTAGTAGATGAGCAGGTAAATGAGCCTTTGATGGAGTAGCAGGCTTGATTAGGACCTATGATGGTATCTGTTGTGTAGATATGTGGGCAGACTTGGCAGCGTGTTTTGTTGCAAGGGTGTGTGCCTGCTTCAATGTTCTTGTTGTTAGATCTGTAGTTGCTGGTGAGTATCTGTTTAAGATTAGGGGGCTGCCTATAAGCAAGGAGTGGTCTGTCTCCTAATGCTTGAGAGAGAGAGGGATCATCTTTTAGAATAGGCTGTAGGTCCTTAATGATCTTTTGCAGAGGTCTGACCTGAGGATTGTATGTGATGACTAGTGGTGTTCTGTTGCTTTCTTTCTTGGGTCTCTCCTGTAGTAGATGACTTCGGGGAACCCATCTAGCTCTGTCAGTTTGCTTTCTTACTTCCCCAGGTGGGTACTGTAGTTTCAAGAATGCTTGATAGAGATCCTCAAGATGTCTGTCTCTGTCTGAGGGATCAGAGCAGATGCGGTTATATCTTAGGGCTTGGCTGTAGACAATGGATCGTGTGGTGTGTTTAGGATGGAAGCTCGAAGGATGTAGGTAACTATATTGATCAGTAGGTTTTCGGTATAGGGTGGTGGTGATGTGTCTATCCCTGATTTGTACTGTAGTGTCAAGAAAGTGGATCTCCTGTGTGGAGTGTTCCAGGCTCAATTTGATGGTGTCATGGAAATTATTGAAATCTCTGTGAAAATCTTCAAGAGCATCCCTGCCGTGTGTCCAGATGATAAAGATGTCATCGATGTAGCGCAGGTAAAGAAGAGGCCATTTAGGGTAATTGTAAGTCTTTGTCCTGAAAGTGGTGGTAGAGGGGATTTCCAGGGTAAAGAACATGGCCTAGTATTTCAGAAAGCAGAATGAACAAAATTACTTTTGAGGGCAGTCTCCATGTATACGCCCATCTGTGAATCAAAATTTGATTTATAAGCTTGTAACAAGAACAAAAAATTAAATGCTCAGTTATCTGTAGCTGCACATTTACTATTATATTTATAAGCAGAAGATATACTTTGAAGTATCTTGTTGGCTGCAGTTTTGTAATGCAACATGACAACAAATGCAGAACACACAGCCAAGCTAATAGACACAGACCTGGCAAGAAAATATAAAAATAGTCAAAATTATGGACTGGTTTAGAGCAGGTCCTGACATACACATTAAAGAGGACAGGTGTGAATGGAATACAGTACTATATTTGGATAAAGAAAAGGTTAGGAGTGCTTAAAATTGTCAGATCAATGAAAAGAATTTCTATGAGGTTATAGTCAGTAATGTTTTACAATGATACAGACCACAGACTTAATTCAATGCAGTGTATTCAATTAAAAATGATATTGATAGGATTACAATTGAATCACAATATGATTCAGCTGTACTGGCCTCTCATATTTGTGGAGGAAGTAGGAGTATATCAGTTTTGTGTTGTGGTTGTATTGTTGTTTGGGGGGGGGCTAGTTGTATTATATTTATGAGCAGCTCAAAAAGTTTCTTTGAAAACAGCTTGTATTAAACATATTGTCGAATTAAAAATTGACTGCTTAGTTTGAGATAGATGCCGGTAAATCAAAATAAATGCACACATACAGTAAAACTGAGGTCATAATCTGGCCATCTCTCTTTAGTGGATGTTTACCTTAATTATTTAGGACCAGGTTGTAGTACCCTTTATCATATAAAGCAGTAATTTATTCCTAGAACAGTCACCAGTGACTTCAATGAGGTGGAATGTATCTACAGGAGCAAAGAATTATAGTGTACAAAGTCTTAATTGAAAACACTACTTTTGCTGTAAAATTTTACTTGTTTAATAAATTGGTGGAATTTTTGTAACAAGTTTTTCTGAATTGTTAACAAGGTATTTAAATCTTAGTAAATACTCATCTGCACTCCACTTAGTTGTTACTTACACTTGCATGCTGTTTCCAGTACATTGAAAAATTGAACTATGCCCAACTGTGCTGAAAATGAAAATTATTTTAAACAGCTAAATCCTCTGAGAGCATTTTATATTTGCTTGCACTGTTGACTTGTTACGTTAAAAACCATATCTCAAGCTACCACCAAATCTTATAATGGACAGCCTGTTTTTTAGAGATTGAAGATTACAAGTAATAAATTCTTCCTTCTCCAATTTGCAGGACAGCTGTGCCAGAGTTCTCTTGTTCCGAGGAGCCAATAAGGAGTTAAAGAATTATAACAGCCAATCTCCATTTCAGGTAAAACTAAAAATGCTTGCAGATGAGCAGATTTCATCCTTAAGGGAGTTGTAAGAAGTCTGAGCATTCTTAAACCCTGTTTTGACTTGTATCATGCTCTGGACTTGTGCTGGCCTCCTGCATGGAATGCCATTGGGGATTTCATTCTAAGATGGAGCTAGATGAGTAGTCCAATTATTGCTGCAATAAAGTGTGAGACCATGATAGTTTAAGTGTAGATGGGCTTGGAAAAAAAATCTCTGATTCAAACACTCTTAAGCTTCAGGATATTCATATTTAGATGCAAAGTTTGTGGCTTGTGACCATCACTTTGGTAAGTTCAGCATATTTCTAAAACATATAATCCACCATTTTCATAATGGAACAAATACAGTACAGTTGATTGAACCTTCCCCACACTGCTTTACCATGGAGCCTAAGTCCAGCTGAGGAGTGAGTCATCTTAAGGAGAGCAGAAAAATTTAGTCCTCCTAACCTCTGTTATATTAATTGAGTTGGACTACATGTGCCTAAAAAGTCAAAGATGCTAACACAAAGCAGTCATTGGCATAAGACAGTTTCAAATAAGGGGCTCACGATCTGTTACACAGAGACCTCAGCCTGCTTTGTACCAGGCAAACACATTTATTAAAAATCTTTAACTGTTTATTAAAGAAATGGGGGAAAACAGATAATATATTTGAAATGTGAAGTATTAAGTAAGACTTTCATTTTAACAGAATCTCTTGGTTCCATTCTCTTTGACTGGAGGCAGTCTTTAAAAGGAGATCCCTGATCCCTCATGTTTGACAGTGCATTAGAGGTAATGACTTGTCCTTTTTGAGGAGAAGGGAACAAATCAGTTAAGATAGGCTAGAGTTATTATTGTTGCTGTTAAAGTCCAATCCTGTTTCCTAGAAGACAACAAGACAAATATACACAAAAGGAGAGAAAAAATAAAGAAAAAAAATCCAGTTTGTGTTAATTTTTGCTTGCAGCCTCACTGCTGGAAAAATGAGGATATTGTACACAGTCTTATTAGTCATTTTGAGATGTGGCAAAATTGTATATACACTGGGCTGTTTGGGGCATTAGCTTCCTTTTTTTGATCATAGGCTTAACAGCAGTGTTGCAAAGTATATGGTTTTATTGGACAGGCATTAAAAGACAGGAAAGAGAAAGAAATAAGATGAGGAATGAAAATAACACACAAGGTGTATACGTGTGGGGGGGGGGACAGTGTTTCACAACCCAGGTGATATCTGGGATATCGCTGGAGGTGGTGCTCTTCTCTATCCCCCTCTTTTTGGCTGGCGTTAGTCAGGATGGCTTTCAGGACAGGGATAAAGAAGGTCCAGGGTCCTAAGGAACATGAGGGTGGCAGCCATGAGAATGAAGCACTCTTCTCCTTCTTTCATCTTTCAGTCAGGTAATATCATGGTATCTGGCTTTTTCCCCAAAAAGGGGGGGATGGGAGTGAGAACCACAAAAGGGAGTGATGGGCAAGTAGCACAGTTCTCCATTATTTGTTCATCACTTACCAAAGGTCAAATTTTGACCCAACAGTCTTGGTTCATAAATTTCTGGTCTCACACTGTTCTCATTTACCAGCCATGATCTTAACACAGTCCTTCACTTATATCAGTAGGCCTTTTGTGTTTGAACTAATTCAGTCTGTCTCCTGTCTGCACCTTTCCCCCTCAAGATGTATTGTTATAGGTTATTGTGACATTTTATGAACTTCCATTCACCTCTTACTGTTGAGCTCACAATTCGGATCAATTTGTATCTCAGTGGCTCCTCCGGAGAGGCTCATAAGTATAGCAGTTGTAGAAGCTAATGATTACAGATCTCATAAACAGCTGATGGGTACTGGTGTTGTTAATGCACTGTTTAGTGGTTATCTCAGCATGACAAATAAGACATGCAAAGAGTGATGTCCACCTGAGACAAGCTGTGCTGGTTTATTCACCAGAGACAAGTGTGATGGTGGTTTTTATTTGTTTGTTTGTTTGGGTGTTTCTTTTGTTTGACTGAGTTGCTGTTTATAAACCACAGGAGTCTTGGTTTTAGTTTTGTGTGCTGTATCATGAAGGGGAGCCCAAACAGCAAGTCCCAGTCACTGTGTGAGGAAATGATGCTCCTTATTTGCTCAGTCTCATTTATTCAGCAGCTCCCCACCGCACCCGTGACTGTGTTATCCTGTGTTCCACTGCCCAGTGGCAGACAGTTTAAAGCTCTTCCATTAACTGTGTGTTGTAGCCACAAACTATTGATAAGTGACAGGGTTGTGTGTCTTTTTAAGCAATTGTTTGGATTTTTTGCTTTTGATTTCTCTTAAAACTGAGAAGGATTATTAATCTCCAGAAATGTGTAGTAGGCACCAGAAATCAAGGATACTAGGAATGAGATAGTAAAATTTGAAGTGTCAGTGGTAAAAGCAGAAGCTGCTAACTATACCAGCAAGAAGAAAGTAAAATCTTTCATGGGATTAGCCAAGATTTACTAGATGTTTATTCCACAGTTTTCTCATATTGCACCATCTCTGATGGTCCTAATTAAGAAATCCAGAAGGAAAGTAGTAAAGCGATGTTAGGGGCCTTAGATACGCTGAAGAAGGCCTTATTTTCAAAACCTGAGTTAATTAGTTTCAGCTTTAATAATCCATTCATAATGCAGATTGTGGTATCGGAGATAGGACCGAGGGCTGTCCTATACTAAGACAAGGGAAGAGAAAAGCATTCAATTCTATAAGTAGAAAGTTGTTTCTTTAGAGAAAGCCATGGTGCAGTATGATTGAAGAATGTCTTATTATGAAGTGGGCAGTGGAAGCAATAAAGTAGTATTTCCCAAAGTGAGCCCTTATCTGGAAAATAAAAGCAATTACACTTTCCCTTCAACTCAACCTGTGGTATTAAAGGCTTCCTCATTTTAATTCATGCATCTTTTATGCTGTGCCCTCAGGCCACTTCAGATAATACTGGAATAGAACTCTTAATGTAATACTTCCTGTCCTTTCCTATATACTTTGAATAGTGAAGTAGTTAAGTAATTTTGATGTTTAAATACATCATAATTGGCAACTGGAGTTAGCTCCTGTTGACATGAATGGAGCCGATCGTACCTCTGAGCTCATGTTGAAGGCTCTGAAAAATTAGGCCAAATGCTTCCTGCATTGGTTATGCTGGCTTCACACTGGCTTCACTTAACCAGTGCAGGAAACTGCCATAAAAACTTGAGACTAATTTAAAAAAAAAAACCCAAAAACAAAAAGCTGGTAGCATCTAAGAACTCTGTCTTCAGCCCTGGCTGGTTCATTGGTGACCCTTGGGAACTTGCCCCATGCTTTGAGGAATAGTCTGTTAATTTATTATATTTTATATAGCAGGGTGACATTTGTAATAAATCAGCACCCAGAATGACATGGTATAATGCAACTTGAAACAAATGCACAGGTTACTTAGGTGCTGTTGAGCACTACAACTTAACTGGTTTCAGGTAAGACAGAGTGGGAGGCCGATGCGATAATTCAGACCACCTATCCAGAGGTGGATTTGGAAAACTGATGGAAGTAACAACATTTGAAACATAAGTTCCCTTTTATGGGGAGAATTATGTGCTCTGTCTCTGTAAGCAATGTTCAATTTTTTTTGATCGCCTTTTTTCCTGTGAGAATCAATTTCCTTTCTTTTTCTGAAATTTCTTGTGGTATGAATGGATATGATCTAAAGGAGGTATGAAAGGTGGGATATACTTTATTTGTTTTAAATCCTTTTTTTATTAATTGCTGCAGCAGTCTCCCTTTTTGTGGCCTTATCAGAAAACTAGGAAAAGGACAAATAGGCAAATGTATACATCTGTGTCAAATAAGTGCTGGTTGTTGTCAGGCTCCTAATGACTGGAAGGGGCTAATTAACCAAGCCCTGCTAAAAGCACAGGCACATCAGGTTAGCAAGTGGGAGCTGGAAACCACAGAACAGTGGGGTAGCTGGGAAAGTGCTGCTCCGTAGTTGGCTAGTGAGCTATACCCCGTTATCGTGGGATAACAATCCCTATATATGTTATGCAGTCATTCGTATTATTTGCCTGGATTACCTTTTGTTGTGTTATTGGTCCCTTTTCTTAAGGTGGGGAGGACTAATGCATTCAATTCATTTTACTCTATCTAGAGTGGATCATTTTATTCTTTATAAAGCTGCTTGTTCTGTATTGGTATGTCAGCACTGCAGTTAAAAATATGCAGCTGGTCCACGTCAACTGACTTGGACTCATGGGACTTGGGTTAAGGGGCTGTTTATTCATGGTATAGATTTTCAGGCTCATCCCTCTCCCCTGTGAAGGGGGAGAGTCCCCAATCTAGGGCTGCCATCGAAACCCAACATCTGTACCATAATTCAACAGCTCCCCTGAACTCTGTGAAGCCAATGTTGTTGATATTTGACACAAAAATAAATGGATATAAACAGTTGATCAAGATTAGAAATTAGATAAGGGTTTCTAACCATGAGAGGAATGAAGTTCTGAAACAGCCTGGGGTGGGGGGCAGTAGAGGCAAATATCCTAACGGGCTTCAAGACTTAGCTTGATAGGTTTATGGGGAGGATGATATGGTGGGCCTACCTGGTGCGTGGGCCATTGGCAACTGCTAGACACAGGGGATTAGATGAGGAGGGCTCCGAGTTACTATAGAGAATTCTTTCCCAGATATCTACCCTAAGGGTCTTGCCCACGTGCCCAAGATCTAACTGATCCCATATTTGGGGTCAGGAAGGAATTCCCCTCCTCCTCACTCTCCCAGGTCAGATTTACAGAGACCCTGAGGTCTTTGCTTTCCCTTGCAGCGTGGGGCATGTCTCACTTATAGGTTTAAACTAGTGTAAATTGTGGATTCTCTGTAACTTGAAGTCTTTAAATCATGACTTGAGGATTTCAGTACCTCAGCTGGCAATTAAGGGTCTGTTACGGGAGGGGGAGGTTCTGTGGCCTGTGTTGTGCAGGAGGTCAGACTAGACAATCATGGTTCCTTCTGACTTTAGGGTATGTCTACATTTACAATTTAGTTCTAATTAAGGAGGCTTAATTCAAACTAAATTAGTGCATTTCCACACTATCATTAGTTCAAACTAAGGAGTTCCCTTAAGTTCGAAGTGATGGTTAATTCGAACTCAGTAGTTCGAATTAACTCAGTGTAGTTGCGTTAATTTAAACTATTAGTTTGAATTAACCACAGCTTGATTTTCCCTATGCAATAGCGCCCCCTTCTTGACTCAAATTAGCAAGTCCTGTGCATGGACATGCTAGTTCGAATGAGGGTTTCTGGTGTGGCTGTGTTAATTCGAATTAACTAATTCGAACTAATAATTATTAGTTTGAATTCAGTTAATTCAAGCTAACCTTCAAAGTGTAGACATAGCCATAAAGTCTATGAGACTTGGGACAGCTGCAGGTGTTTAATCGCATTGTGGACATATCCTACGCAAATACAATGTAATGGTGTAATGTCCACTATAGATATTCATATATTTTACTAGGTGGTATATCATTTTTAGTTGTAGAGAATGTTAAACTAGGGAAGTGCTTGTTGTTCTGAGTGCAGCAGAAGAAACTGTAATGGCAGCGGTGCAATAAAGAAGCATTAGAATTAATTCACAGCCATCTGTCTTTATTTTGTTGACCCAGTCAATCAGACATAACAAATGGAACTGTTACAAAATTTTGTGAAATCCCCTTGAGTTAAAAGGATTTTGCATACAAACAATGTTTAGTCATGTAACTGGCAATACTGAACACTGAAGCCTCTTATAGGTCCATAATGATGAGTGCTGTAGTCATTGCAGGTGCTTGTTAGCTATTTTCAACCATATCATTTTGGTTATAGCTTATTTCTATTTTCATAATACCAAAAGAGATTAGTCTTTCTTGTGAAACAGCTGACTTCAAAATGTCCAGAATGAAAACTGACCTTTGTTTTGAAGTATCTAATAAACTTCCTGAATTTTGTGGGTGGTTTCAAAGGTCAGACTTCATTTGTTTATTTTTAAATACAAATTGGGAAACAAAAGTTGTATTTTGAGTGCCAACTTGTGTGTCAGAGAATAAAGGTCATGATGTAATTTCACTCCTTTCCAGAATAAGACTTTAACTTCACATAGAAATAAAACCCAGGAAACAAAAGAAACATTCTTGTAAACCTTTACCTCCAGAAGTAATCTTCATCCATAGAGGCTGCTTTGTTAATATAAGTAAGAATTTGCAGTAGTAGCCTTTCTGCTGTCTAACATAATCACTGTTTTAGGATTAAATTCTCTATCATTGGTTCTAGATTAGAAGTAGGATCATCTCATTTCTGTTTAATTTTTGGAGAGAAGAGGAAGTTGGAGTGGTCTTTTGGCTCCAGTGGCTGCATGGAAGTGGGGATAAGTGATGCTGTCTATAATGTTGACTAGAATCAGGAAGCATAAGGGATCTCATGGGAGTGCAGGAAGGCCTAGTAAGCATCTGCAGTATTGCTCCCATGTAAGCATGAGAGAAGACCAATGGGGCAAATCTGTGAATAATTCAGAATCCTTCTTTCTGTTATAAATTTTATCTATTATTTCCACCAACTTTACTGCAAGATCTTTTAGTGAATCCACAGCAACCTGATAGGATCAACCATTTATCACACCTTCATTTCCCCACATCTTTTGTTCCATTAGATTTATTTTTAAAATCATCTCTTTCCCATAATACAGTATTAACCTATTAGCTCAGGACCATCAATGTTTTGCAGTATTTATGAGTTACTAAAGTTCAGTGATGCAATCTGAAGTTAACAAATGTGCATCGTATTTGTTGGGTGACAGTCTGAAATTTGTAAAATGGCTCATAAACCTATATAAATATTGCATATGTTTTCTTACGGATTCTATTATATAAATAAATATAATACAGTAATAGATGGAAGAGCAGTCATCAGTAAGAACATGTAGAACATTATAACTTTCCTGGGTGCATAAAATCCCATCTATTTAAATATGTGTATGAACTGTTGTGGGGATGCATTCTAGGTCAAACACAAAGAGCAGAGCTTTCTTTGAGGGTAAGAGTGAACATGAGTATTTAATTTGCTTGTACTGTACCAACTGCAGCAGAAATAGCAGTGGCTGTTGTTGTTTACTGGATTCTCCCCATTATATGATCCTGTTTTCAATTGTTTATGCCTATGCCAAAATTTAACTCTTGGTGAAATTTTTTGCAAGTCAGATTTCTGTCTCATGATTAATTTTTTGGAAAATATCAGCCAAAATGGTTAAGCCATTTCGAAGACTGGAGCTAGAGAAAATATGTTTTGCCTATGTTAAAAAAGCTCTAGTTCCTCCACACAATGGAGTAGGGTGTCAGAGGTTTGTGGGGGTGTTACCCTAGAATTTTAAACCCTTCAGCTGTTAAGGTGGTTTTTCACTTGCCTATGGAAAATTATGCTGTTCTTTTTGGGATAAATTCCATGTGGTCCGCTTGCCTAAATGGTTTAAAACCTCTTGCGGAAAATATAGCTACAGCCCGCTGATCAAGAACAGACTGAGAGCAATAACTTCTTCAAAAACAAGTATTAACATTTATTTTTGTTTACAATAGGATAATGAATTTCAAGAACTAAAAATATTTTACCTTAAAAATCAATAACTATTTGTCACAGTGAGTGTAGGACAGAATAACAGTTAGATAGAATGCTGCTCTTCAGTGTTATAATATTTAAAATACATAAACATTACCATTAACTTAATACTCTATAACATAAAATTGCAAAAATCCTTAAAATCTATAGCATTCAACAAATGATGATCAGTCATTTGTGGAATGAGTGAAGATAAGCTCTTCTCAATCACACACACTCATTCAGCTTTATTGACAGGCAGGCCCCAAGCACTCTTTTACTCATAGCACCTTGCACATCCCTCTGAACCATCGCTCTGGGTCCCATTTGACTCTGTCACAAGCAACTGAAGTGCTTCCAGTACTAAGTGTATGCTTAGGACTTTCTTACCTAGCTAAGTTAGACCTTCAGTGCACCAATGCCTTACTGATTTTCAGGATTGTGTCCAGTCATCAGGGTCAAGTCCAGGGGTGTCACTGGTGCCGGGCACACGGGGCCCATGCCCTGAATCCTGGTGCCAGTGCCCAGGGTCTGGCGTGGCCCGGCTTCTCCTGGTCTCTGGCCTGATCGGGCCGGAGATCCGGGGCCCAGCCACCAGTGGCCGCGGCGGCTGCTCTGGCCCCAGCCTCCGGCCGGTGGGCATGGCTTCTGGGTAGGGGGTGGGGCCTGGGCCAGTGCCCCAGGCCTTTCACCGGGGCAGCGATGCTCCTGGTCAAGTCCATTCTCACTGATGTGATTCTTGTCTGCTGCTGCTCGGGCAGTTGCAGGCCTGGGTTGCAGTTTTGGTCTAGGGTGCGTTGGCTCTGCCATTTCCCTGAGTTGGGTGTTGCTATTGATCTTGGCTCAAAGCTTTACAAACTGCTCCAGTAGATGTCTGTCCTTAAATACTCTCAAATGGTGGTGGTGGGAGGGGGCAGCGTGCAGGAATGTGCGAGGGGAGGGGCAGTGAGTCAGAATGTGCAGAAACATCCCTGAAGGGAGGGGGACCTTCAAGGAGCAGATCGGAGTTTAAGGTGGAAGTCTTAGATAGAATAGAGCTTAGAACAATGTGTACATTGGGGTCCTCCTTAAAAGAGTGTGACGGCTGCAAATCACTGATACACTGTTGAAAGCTATATATCAGGGGTGGCCAAACTTACAGAACTCAAGAGCCGCACAAGTCGGTTATTAAACCTTCAAGAGCCGCACTGAGGCATACAACCACATATTTTTACCTACTTCAAAATTACTAAGCTTAAAATTCATTGCACACTTTAATTTTATCATAAAAATGGGGCAAATATTGATCCACTAAAGTCAGATTCTAATAATTATTTTAGATTACCGTGAAACTAGGCCCATACAGTAAAAGTTTAGCTGTTGCTAGATGTAGAACACTACAGGCTTCTGGCAATTTTTTTTTTAAATCTGGGCAGTAACTTGTAAGTGCAGCAGGTAAAAGCTCTCTGAGATGCTGATCTCTAAGTATTGCATAATGTTTTGAATTTCATTGTAGAGTATGATGCTTCAAGCAGTAAGTTGTGCCAAAAATTAAAAGTAATCTATGTTCAGTTTTATACTTTTCTCCTTTGTATTTTCATTTCTTAGTATTCCATATCATGTTTAGGACTTGTAAAACATGATTTTATTTTAACGAGTATGCTGCATTAGGGCCTATGAGAAAATCTAAATATGCTATGGCTACTCTGACCATGTCACGCTTCTCTCCCCCACCCCCTGTTGCCGCTTCTCTGCCATATCTTGCCATGCTGCTGCTTCTCTGCTCTCCCCAACCATGCCACACTTCTGCCTCCCACCCCATCCTGGCACCTACCATGCCCCCACTTCCCTGCCAATATTTCTGCCAGTAAACTTATTCACTAAAATACTCATGGACAGTGAAGACAAAAGGTCTGAGGACGCAGACACAATTAATTTTAAAATGAGAGTAACAGTAAGGGAAAATACTGCTCTCATCTTAATCCTGTGAAGAGATGCACACAGGGACACCTTTTCAACTGTTCAGAATCACAACAGATCAAGGAGAATTTATGGGGCCAGAAAATGCAAGGTCAGAGCCTGTTTCAGTAAGTGCTTTGGAGTCCATGCACAAAGATACTATGGAAAAGATCCCATTGAGTTTATTCAGTTTGGGGTCAGGCCCTGTATAAATTCTAAATATCAATATTTGGTTTTTATAATACAAGGTAAAATCTTTATTGGTGAGAGATTTTTTTTTCAGAAAGTTTACAACACAATTTTCTGTCCTCAGCCCTTCACAACAATTTTTCTCGTCTAATAGGCTCAGATACCCATAGAGTCATTCATGAAGACTGCACTGAAATATAAACAGATTTTGAGTATACAACAAAAAAGAATTAATACATGTTGAATGCTATTTAATCAGTAGTAGTGCTCCTACTGAACTTTGCAGTGAATGTAAATTATCTTGGTAATTGACTTAGTTCTATTAATTAAAATTTTCTTATAAAATAAATGTGCTAGCAGTTCCTTCTGCAAACAGGTGACATACTGATGTCGCGGGCACACTTGTTCAGTGGACTTAAGGAATTTTTTTTTTTCTAAATCCAGTTTTCAGTAGTGGTGGTCTGTGTTAAGTCTAAATCATTTTGCATGCTGAAAATGAACCATGATCCATAATAAGTACTTGTAACTTTCTTTAACTAGAGTTTTTGTTTTTTTTTTAATAACATTTTGACAGTAGTCAGTGGTTTTGGATGTAACACTTGCATCAATTTTCAGTCATTTCTGATGATTCTTATTTAATTCTCAAAATAGAAATACAAGAGAAATAATTTTGCATTATATAACAATATTTGGAAATGGCAGGTGATTTTTAAAAAAGAAAATTAATTTGCAATTGTTTTTCAGGTTTAAATGACTAATTATCGTCACTTATCTGTAGTTCATTGTAGACTTTTTCTTGATCAGTTTATGTTGCTAGTTTTAAAAATATTTACCCAGAAAACAATATCAAAAAAGAAAAGTATTTAAAAAATCATGCACTGATGCAATTAAAGACTGTATCATTAGGTACACAGAGAAGGAGGGTAGAAATTAATATTGTGGGGGTAAACTAGAATCTGGCAGTTACTTCCTCTGAGTGCCTGTCTTTCCCTGCTGGCTCTCACAGTGCTGCCCCTCCCCTCCCGGCTCTCACCACGCTGCTTTTTTCTGCCGGTGAGGCTCTCTCAGTACGGGCCCTCCCCTCCCTTCCACACTCTTCCCAAGCTGCTTTTTCGCTGCAAGCTCTCAGAGTGCTGCTTCTCCCCTCCCCACTCTGACCAGGCTGCTTTTCCCTGCGGGCTCTCCCAGGGCTTTCCCTCCCCCGGCTCTGACCACGCTGCTGTCTCCTGCAACTCTCGCAAGGCTGCTCCTCCGCTGCCGGCTCTCTCCCTGCCACCGCCTCTCTGCCGTCCCCGACCACTGCAAATTTCTCACCCCTAGGTCCCCCCACATCACCCTTCCTTCCTGCGCTCTCACGGGAGCCGCAATTTTTCTTTAAAGAGCTGCATGCGGCTTGCGAGCCACAGTTTGGCCACGTCTGCTATATATGTTACGCTTGTTAATTGCTTCCTAAAGTATCCTAATTATAATCATTACTTTGTAACTAAGTTAACCAAGTTATTGTTGCCTGCTGGGAATTAACCTGAGGCTTTTTAGAAGGGGTTTTTCTATCATCATGCCTTCTGCTATTCTCAACCATTAGTTTAAGTAATTTTGAGACAAAAATTGCTGGCTACAGACGGGTGGCGTGTGTGCCTTTTTTTCTTCAAGTGACGTCCATATGGGTGCTCCACTTGTGGTGTCATGTTCTACTGTGCCTTCGATTGGAAATCTCAACAGTATGAGCTCCAGTGGCACCTGCACTGTTGTCTTGTGTGAGCCATTTGTGCAGCTTGTTAGCACATGGGCAACCTGAACCCCATAGTAGCTTCTCAACCACCAGTCTGAGATAGAGTACTCATCACAGTTTATCATGTTTATTCTCTAGTTGAGATAAAAAGGAGGTCTTACCTCAGTTTAGTCAGAATTTAGATTTTTCCCCCTGTACTTTGGTTGTTAGTTATTTTTAAAAAAATTTTTCTCAAAAAAAAAAAAATCCCCCCTGTTATCTATCTAGTTTCCTCCTAATCACCATTATGTCACCATCAGGCCCCATGGCACGTAAACAGTCTATGGTGTCAACACACTCTATAGAGCCTATGCTGGTACCAGTAGTGACAATGATGCTGACTGTCGAGCAGATCATGGACACAGCACACCACCCATGACTCCACCAATCACGTTGCCTATCCCTGATGACATTTTCACTGCACCATCAGATGCTATCATGGCACTTACTACAGCACTGGAGCCAAATGACATCACAACACCAAACTCGGTACCATATTGAATCACTTTTGTCTTCATCTCCAAGGTCCACCATTTCATATGGTTCTCTTATACCAGGGATGTAAAACTTATGGCATGTGGACTGGATCCAGCCTGCTGAGGGCACTGATATGGCCCACAGAACTGCTGACTGGGAGCTCTTTGTAAGAATAGCAAGCAAGAAAGACAGGCTACCCCCCACCAGATCAGGGCTAAGGGTGCTTGTGACTTGGATCGTATGAGTAAGTCAGAGCACCAGGGAACAAAAGAAGTGCTCTGCCCAATTCCAGCTCAGCTCTGCTGTGGTCTGCCAAGCAGTTAGAGTCCCAGTCACAGCGAGCTGGGCCAGGCTTCCAGAGACCCACAGCACTAGCCTCCACCCCATCTGTTTACTGTCAGTCAGTTGGCATGCCAATCTGATTGACTGCAGACTGAACGAATCACAAATAGGAAAAGAAAAAAGGTGGCTGGGGCTCATGTGGGAATGAGACAATTAAAGGCCAGCTGGGACTGAGCCAACCAATGGCCGCTATGCTGAATGACTTACAGTGAGTGGGCAGCGAGAGAGGTAGGGGGAGAGGCAGGAGCCCAGCATGCCTGTGGCGGTGACTGAGACTAATTGCCAATACCCACCACCAGGAGGTAGGGAAGTGAAAAGGGAAGGAGAAGGGGAGTCTGGGAGCAGCCAAGCAGGGGAAGGGAGGTCTGGGACCTGCACAATAGGAGAAGGGGGTCGGGGAGCCAGCATGGCAAAGGGCAGCCCACAGAACAGGGAAAAGGGAAGGTGTTGCAGAGCCTGTGGGATTGGGAAGGGGAAAGGGGAGCCCATACCGCCCTGAATGTGGCAAGGGAAAAGGCTGGGGAGTCCATGCAGACACATGGCCTGTGACAGGTGTCCTGTCGTCCAGTGTGGCCCCCAACACTACATGAATTTGACACCTCTGTCCTGTACACCTAGTTCACAATGAAGTCTTCTCACCAGCTAATTTAGTCAAGTCCAATGACTGTCAGTGGCTTTTCTAAACAATGTTCCCATAATGGATGTAGACAGAGCTGCTACTTGGGCATCCCCGTTCACTTTTATTAAGCATTAAGCTATTGACTGAACAGCTACCAACAATGCATCAGTGGGTGTGTCTGTTTTGTCATCTGTGCAGAATTACTAACAGCGAGGTCCCTCCTCCAGTACAGGATACTGCTATACAGTCATCATAAGTGGAGCATTCATAGGTACATCACTCGAAGGAGAAGACAAGATTACTCACTTTGTGCAGTGGCTGGTGTTCTTTGCAGTGTATGTCTCTGTGAGTGTTCCACTACCCCCCTTCTCCTCTCTACTGAGGGGTTTGTGTTGGGTATGTGTTAACAAGATGTGTCAACATCTCCGTGAGACAACAGTGGTGGATGCATGACCCAAGTAGATACTGCTGACAAGATCTCCAATCAAAGGCAGCATGACACACACACCACAAGCAGATAGGGCTGTCCTTAAGGAGGAGTGAGAGGGGCAATCACCCCTGGCCCTTCACTTCTGTGGGCCCTGCGCTGTCCTGCCATGAGCAGGGCAGCCGGGGCCTGCACTGCTGCCCTACTTGGCTGCACTGTCCCCCTTCGCCACTGCTTTTCGCGTGGAGCTGAAGGCAGCGGGGTGGGGAGCCGGCCTCTACTCTGGGCCGGCTTGCCTCGTCCCCAGGGCAGGGAACAGCTGGTCCAGGGGGTGGAGTGGGCCAACCCAGAGACTAGGCTCTGCTCTTCTACTCCTCCACTGGGCCAGCTGTTCTGCTGTGGGGTGGGGAGGGCTGGCCTATAGGTGGGGCAGGAGAGTAGCGCCCGGCCCCCAGACTGGCCCCCTCCAACCCCAGCTCAGGGAAGGGGCAGGAGTATGGGGCCAACCTCTGTCCTGGCCTGCCCTTGTCCCCCCACAGGCTGATTGCCCGGGGCCCTGCCCCCCCAGGGGGATGGCCCTACAAGTGGAGCAAGCACAGGGACACGCATCTTGAAGAACACTAGTTTCTGTATGGGGTAACCTCTTCTTTCCCTCTCACTGTGAAAATTCTCATAAATTGGAGAAGTGATGTAGGCCTGTAGGGGCGGAGGAAGCATTTTGCGCATGCTCATTAGAGAGATTTTTTATTTTAATAAAATCTTCAAAAATACCATCCCTACTGAGTATGCTCAAGCCCTCACACTCCTAGTGCTGATCAGACTATGCATGAGGCATCCCTGCAGACTGGTTTAATTCAGGACTACAGGCACACAGCGAGACTTAACCTGTAATTGCTCTTTCTAACTTCTCTGTGCTCTGATGGGGCCACACACCACAACTGAGAGGAGGGAGGCTGTCTTTCCTGTGATTTCAACCTTCCTGCTTGCATCCAGAGCCTCATGGTTGAGACAACCAGTGCAAATTGGGGGTTCTGATCCTCTGGGCAGGGCAGAGCAAACAAACAGTCTTCAGCCCTTGGAGCAGAGCAAATGCTCAGTCTCCCTGGTGACCATGCCTTGTGCAGGGGTGCAAATGTCAGGAGACTATGCCCACTTTACTCCACTGAGTTCTGACCGACAGCCCTAGGAACCTAGAAAATTCTGTGTTAAGGGTTCAAGCACTAGCTTCTAATTCATTCCCTGGGTCGTTTCCTATCACATGGTGTATCTTGGGCATCTCCTTGACAGGCAGTGGCTTTACGTCCCAGTCATTCTTCATGATTGACAGGTCGTTTGCAGTCTGGGTCCACAGTTCCAGGAGCCAGTAGTGTTGCAGGGTTCCTCTGCAGGAGCTTACAACACAAATCCTCCTCCACCAGCCCAGACTGAGCTGGGCTGTCTGAGTCCTTTCATCTGTCTTCTCCACCTGGAACATGTGCATCCAGGGCAATGGGGTGTGGTCTCCTGACCCCACAGTGATTGGTTGGGTCTTATTAGCCTAGTGCAGGGTTTGTACACTCTGTCACAAACTCATGGTCCATAATTTGTTTTATTCTTTTGACTCAATGTGTGACACTAGGCCTGATATGAAGACACAAGTACTGATTTTTTTGTGGACTTTTCTATGATGCTTATCCTTATAATCTCCGAAGGTGCCACAAAAATTAACAAATTATCCTCACCACACTCCTCTGAGTTGGACTGGACATACCTAACGTATTAGAATTAATAGGAATTTCAAACTGCATTGAAGTAAGGATATAACTTTAATCTTATATATCTGCTCTGATTATCTAGCATGGAAAGTTTGCTTTAAAGCCTTCCCTAAACATAACCTTTATTTTTCTAAGGGTTTTTCTTTTTAAGACATTTTGAATTCTGTACATTGTCTCTTTGAGTGAAAGTAGTTTTTTTTTAAGGGGGGGGGCAAATTCTTACCCTCAGAGAGGTTTTTTTTTTTTTGATTAATTTTTGACCACATGAAAATGTGATAAGGCCAATTATGAATTACGAAGTTCTGTCCATTCTCTTGTGATATACCTCTACAGCAGCGGTTCCCAGCTAGTGTGCTGGGGCACACTGGTGTGCCGCGGCAGCACCCAGAGTGTGCTGCATGCATCCCCAAGAGCTGGAGTTAAAGTTCCTTCCCTGCTCAGCCCAGCCATGTGGGCTGTGCAGGGCTGGGAAAGGCAGGAGTTAAAGTAAGGGGGAAGGCACTGGAACACAGTTCCAGGCCCCCTGTTTTTAGGCAGGCAGCCTTCTGGCCCCCCTAAAAATAGAGGAAGGCACCCAAACGTGGCGTTCCAGGGGTCCCCCTAAAAATAGCAGGAGCAGCCCAAATGCAGTGTTCCAGTGACTCCACCTTAGGCCCAGCCAGCAGAGAGGGGAGGGGGGCCGGGAGTATGTGAATCTCTTCCTGCAGGGCAGAGCAGATTGTGTCTGGCAGCCTGCAAACAGCCCAGGTAAGGGCTTTGGAGGGGGATGCTGCTGAGGGCCTTGTGTAGCAGGTGTGTGTGTGTAGCTGGGGTTGTGAGGTGACTGTTTGGTTCTGGTTGTGTGTAGCTGCAGTTTGGGGTGGCTGTGTGTGGGGGTGTAGCTGGGGGCTGGAGGGCTAGTTCTGGCCCCTGCAGCAATGGGAGGGTCCATCACAGGCAGAAGGGGGCTGGGGGAGGGGAGGACGGGACCCACTGGGGTGGGAGGGAGCAGCAGTGGGGTGAGGATTTGCCCTGGGTGGCAGAGAGTCACTATGGAGAAGGGGGAAATGGGTGCTGCACCATGCTCCCAGGGCCTACCTTCCCACTCCCCAGGTTCCCCCCTTCCTCTCGCACAAAGCCATCTTGTTCTCCCTTCCCCTCTCCTCTCTTGCCGCCCTTGTGTTGTTCCCCACATGGCTCCCCTTGTCCTTTTTTGCCACCCCTGCCCTGCTGTGCTCTCCACCCTCACTCCTGCCACTGCACCTGCCATGTTTTGCTACCCCTGCTCTGCTACCCCTACTACCCCACACAGGAGCATTGCCAAAACACTGTGCCATGGCTCATGAATATTCATAATTTAATTTAATTCAAATATTCATGAGTTTTTTTAATGGTGGTGTGCCTCGAAAAATTTTGAAGGACTCAAGGTGTGCCACAGCAGAGAAAAGGTTGTGAACCACTGCTCTACAGTTTTAAAATAGAGGTTCTTGCTCTCTAAGTAGTTTGTATAATTACAGTAGTAATAGAGTATGTTAACTAGTTTGACAAGAGACATTGAGCTAGCTGAATTTTTGACATTCCCATCCTCATGTGCAACTCCCTCCCTATAACTCCTTTGTGGAAAATTTGTCCCCATATGTTCCATTATAAACAGAACAGTATTTACAGATACCTTGTCATGATGCATGCTGTCCTTAGTTCTCCAAAAGATTGTGCCTTTTCTGTTTGTGTAAAACCATAAAATTTATCTTATAAGTTTTTAGTGTGCAGTTTTTATGTTAGTACTATCCAAATGCTAAGAGGCCCCAATGAGTATGTAAGTCTGGAAAGGTCCCTCCAAGAAGGATCAGGCAATACAGACAACACTGAAGAGGTTTATTTACAGTACCAGTACTGGGAACACTGAACAAAACAGTATCAGCTTCAAAATGGAAGTAGCATGGCAATTGCTTATATACACAGACAACTTGTTTACTAGTTTAAACTAGTTTTCCTAACACTTTGGGAAAAACAACTCCATATATGGGAAGAGGGTCAGGGAGGTGGTGAGGGGTGGTCTTAACAGGTTAGGAAATACTAGCTTCCATATAAGGCAAGGGAGGGAGAGGGGTTTGATAGGTGTATGTGACCTGAGGCATGCATGGAATGGAGGCAAGGGGGTGGGGGGGTGGGGAGTTGGATAGGTGTATGTGACCTGAGGCATGCATGAAATGGAGAGTGTATTGTCACAGCAGACAGCCTGTATGCTGCTTACCCAGACACCCTCTGTGCTCATGAGGCCTGGTTTGCTTGCTTAGCCTAACAAGTATAAGTGATTTTGTGATTTTCGTTGTGATTTTTCACTGTAGAATTGGAAAGTGGGGTATGGTCCCTGCCCAGAAAAGTTTGCAATCCAAGATACCCCTGTCCTATATTTGCAATCTGACTTTGACATTTTATGTGTACAAACAAGCAAACAATCAAAATAGTTAGATTTAAAAAGAAGTTGAATGAGATGCAGAGAGTTTATATTATGCATTTACATGAGAAAAAGGTGTAAGAGTTCTATCCTGTATTAGTTTAAACACGTAATTTGTGACTGGTAAGGTAAATTTTAGCAGTTCAGCAGTCTATGCTGTAAAAGTGGCAGATTATGGCTGTCGTGTATTTCTACTGATATGATTTTTTTTTCTAATAAGAAAATGAGATGAGCACTGATGAAGTTGATAATCTGATTTAAAATTAGTTACAAAATCAAGAAAATCCACAGTTAAGAAGAATCTTTCCTTTAGAACTGGCTCTCTGGTGTATTTGTATGTAACATCAGAGACCTATTTCAGACAACCCAGAGAACAAGGCACAGTTACAGGAGAGCTAAAGATGGAAAGACAGAATTAAGTTTGCTTGTTCTGGAGTTTCTGTAGATATACATTATATCTTCTTTCCATCGTATTTTTTGTGTGGTTTTACAACTTTGAGAGTAGGCAATTGCTGCAAGATTTTGCCTTTCATACCTCTTCCTCTTCACTCAGGCAAATAACAGGGCATGGGATGTAGTCTAGGGAAACCTGATTCAAAGTTCATTGGACTTAAAAGAAAGATCTGAATGGGCTTTGGATAAGGTCCTAAATCTATGATAGACTTATTTAAATACAAAGTAGGCTGCTAATGTTTGGAATTTGGCATGTCATATTAAAACAAAACATTTTGTCTTGTGTGTGTTAATTACTTGACAAAGGGTCTATGCTGATTACCCAGCTATGCAGAAAATCCACAGACTGAAGTAACATTCTTTTCAAGCCTTTAGTTTGCTGTGCCAAAAAAGAGGGCAGATTCCCGTAAGTTATTTTCAAAGAGTTTGAATTAATAGAGATGGAGGAAGAAATACGTGAAGCTTAAATGTGGAGTTGGCGAGATTGTTCTGTCACAGACTACAATTAAGTCGAAAGAAAAACAGCAATGAATATGATGAAAAGAATTTCTAGAGATGATCTAATTAAAACCCTAAGGTAAAAGCATCAAAAGAAATTTTCTGTCCCATTTGTAACTACATAGAAAAAAACAAACCAGATCAAACTATTGATTTTGGCTTGAACACACGTGCACACAAACGAACTCACATACAAAACCCAAATATGTGAATACCTATCATTGATTTCTTATGAAAGAAATATTAAAATAAGTGTGATGTGATTACACTAAAAAAAGAATAAAGAATAACTGTGTGTACAGTTTCAGCTAGGCCCCCTTCTGACGCTCCTCCTTGCCTCATTCTGGTCCTCACAGTGCCGTTCTGGTGGATAGTGAGGGCCAGGATGGTGCTGGGATCAGTCTCTGCTGGGGGTTGGCTGCAGCAAAGTCCTAAAAACTCTCCATGTTGGGAACCAATGATCTAGACAACAGAGAAACTTGGATATTTTAATTATAAAGTATTGGTCCCTAAGGGCCTTAATAAGGACGCAAAGTCAATAACTACAACTTTTTTTGGCCAGAAACTGATGACAGGGAAATGAATGATTAAAGCATAGTGAAGTGTATGCTGTGTTAGTAAAAAAAAATCTTAAAATAGGCAAGGGTGGCACAGAGCTCAGTTATTGAAGATTCCAGCAGACAGTGTAACTCCACAAGACTTTTCCAAATATTTCATCAGAGGGTGGGCTCAATCCACCAAATGTGGATCAGATTTACAGCACCCCAGAGTTGGGAGTTATGCAGATTTATGGTTGTAGCTTTGTCTGTAGTAGGTAAAGGAGCCTTTTATGATGGGTTTTGAACAGCCCCATAGACCAGGGAAGAGAGTGGTTTCAGATCTAATGTTTTAATTTGGTCCAATATTTTTATTTCACTTTGTTAATAAAGCTAAAATGAGACCCAATTTCCTACTATAGATTTGAAAACTACATGGGGTTAAAATTATTAAGGCAGTTTGACCAAGTGGTGGTCTGTGGAGAGCTGTCCAGTCCCATGGGGCTGATTTTGTCCTAGTTGAGAGAAGCAGACAGAAGAGAAGGTAAAACAAAGAGTAAAAGTAAATAGTGTGATTTAGCTTGAATTAAGAAAAGACAAAATATTGGTCACATTAGACAGCTTAAATTACATTCAGTGTTGTCCTAATAATGCTTTTGAGAAAACAGTTGCCATGGTAACGTTACTGGGCTGTGAATGGATGAAGAGCTGTCCAGAAGACCCTGTCTTAACCTACAGTCTGTGCTATGAAAACTGTTGGACTTTCTCTCTAACTCACCCCTCTCCCAGTTAAACCCAAAGTACCTCAGCTGTTGCAGAATGCAGCACCGTTGAATAGAAGACTGACTCCAGGCTTCCTCAATGTCAACTTCAAAACATCTGACAAAGTGGGATTTTCTCCCACTAACACTAGTGCAATAAATAAATTTGTTAGTCTTTAAGTGACACTTTGTTTGTTTTACCCCTTTGGAACTTATCTGTTTATGTAGTCAGGAAGTATTACATACCATACCAAAGAAAATAACTACCAATATATTTAAAAAATTGAGGTTGTAAAGTAAGGCACTCAAAAGTTAAGGAATGGCAGAGTTAAGTATACTTGTGCAATTTTAATTTGATTCCCTTGTGCATATCTGTTATATCTTTAATTACATGAGCATGTACAATTGTTTCTGCCAAATGTTTGAACTTCAGCAAAGTAATAAATGCAGATTGGGGTGAATCCACTGATACAATAATATTTTGTTAGTATGGTGCATTTAATCCCAAAGAATCTGAAAGGCCTATTCAAAGTATGTGGTTACTCACTGTACTATATTCTGTAGTAAGTGTCAGCAGAATCAGGATCCCGTGATGACATTGTACTTGCAGAGGACAGGAGGTAATAGTAACTGTAAGAAGGAAGACATTGGTCTGAAAAACTTTGTGATAATGTAACCATTTCTGACCTTTCTGGGGTTTACATCTGAGATCAGGGGCAAATGTCTTGTCCGTTAAACCCCAGGTTGATTTGGCTGTGATTGTTCCACAGCTTACACCTAGAGTAAGTTCAGAGAAAGTGTAATGGAGCAGAAACAGTTTATCATTCTTAAATTTTTTACAAGTCTGCTGAATCAAATTGCTTTTGATGGTATTCTGACTTAGCATACTGTTCTCAGAAAGGAGAAAAAGGAAAATTAAGTCCAATATCTTTTATTATTGGCTGCCTCATGTGTTTCATCTGATGTTGAAACCAGGCATTATTTTATCTCAATTAATCCTCCCTTAAAATTATTGCTTAGCCATCTAGCAGTAATGAGGATTATATAATATCTAGCTGATGATAGATCTTTCTAGTTTCTACTGGATTTTGCTGTGAAATGAGACTGTAATTCTAAACATACATTTTACAGAATTCTTCTTCCTTTCTCCTATTAATTATCAAAACAAAACTGAGGGATTTCAGAGTACATCTCGGCTTGTGGATGCTTCACTAGGTGGCATTTGTAAGCTAGCAAAAGGGAACAAAAGTGCAAGTTCTTATCTTTAATGAGCAAAAGGCATTATGATTTCACATGCTTGGACTGAGGGATGGAAGAGGCTTAAATACAATTTGATATAAAGTAGGTAAGTCTACAAGAAATCCTGCTTCTCAACTGAAAAAAAAAAAAACAGGCAAAATCAATGTGGTTATTATCAAGGTTTTAAATCAGTAGTCTGCCAGGGATGAATTTGACCTGTTGTCCCTAATGACTCTCTCCCCACTATTATTTTATTTTATTTTATTTTGGCTTTCTGACTTGTTTCATGGTGACTTTAATCTACATGACCATGTTTTTAGTTCAGTAATCACCGGCAAGAGGGTTCTTTCATCACAGCATGTTCTCTTGTCATATGAGGGAAGTATGTATTTTAGACCTCAGTGTGTGAGATGATTTAGAAATGATTACTTGCAAGCTGTGAGAAATAGGTTTACATATTTTTTTATTGGTCCAAGGATGCTCAGTTAATCTTGAAACAATATTCATTCATGGCTTATTTTTGAGAGCAGTTACAAGAACATAGAAGAGAAGTTGTGAGTTTTCATGAAGGAGCAATGTAAAATATAATGAATTCTTCTTTCTAAATAACATTAAGAATCCTGGTGTGGCTGCCCAAAAAGCAGAACCATGTCAGAGCAAAACCCTACAAAGGAAATGCTACAGGCTGCAAACATCTAACAAGCAAATAAAATGTGGTCATATAATACAGTAGCTTTCTTCTAACTTTCACTTACATTCACTGTGTTAGTCAATGCCAGTACTGCTGCATGGATACTGAGAGCCCTTCACAGATCTCCTGTATTTCAGGAAAAAACAATTGTTAATGCAAACAGTATTTCAGCAATGAAAATATATAAAATGGTGTAATGTGCTTGGCCTGCACCTTAAATGTGTGGCACCCTGAATAAACAGGAATCAAACATTAATAGCAATATGTTTTGTAAATTATGTTGATAAAACATATCCAGGGTAAAATTCTAGTTCCAGTGAAATCAATGTTAACATATTCTCCTTGACTTCGCTGGGGCCAGAATGATTCCACTACATTTGATGTTACTATATTTTTGAGCTGTACTGCTCCCATTACTGTTGAGCTCTTTATATATTGCAGTTTACTTTATTTAAATATATTTATCAATATTAATTTATTTTGACTCTGTACTGGTGACAATTAGGAAACAGATTTCTTTATGTAACATAATTGATATGTTTTATTAATTTTTTGGCCGTAGATATATTTTCACTGTAGAAAAGACCTTTTCTTCTACTGCAAAACTCAGTAAATGGGTTTGGTGCAGAAATGTAACTGCTGGTAGGAGGGGCATAATTTATCTCCCAGTTCATGGTTAGAGTGCTGGACATCTCTGCAGTCCCTCCAAGACCATTATTTGAGCTATGAATGTTGTATTCTTTTTGCCCTTTGCTGGGTGGAGGAGAGACTGAAGGAACTAGGGTTATTTAATCTGCAGAAGAGAAAATGGGAGGCGAGGGGGGATTTGATAGCAACCTTCAACTGCTTGAAGGGGTGCTCCAAAGAGGAGGGAGCTAGGCTGTTCTCAGTAGTGATAGAGAACAGAATGAAGAGCAATGGTTTCAAGCTGTAGCTGGGGTGGTTGAGGTTGGATATTAGGAAAAACTTTCTTACTAGGAGGGTGATCAAACACTGGAATGGGTTACCTAGGGAGATGGTAGAATCTCCATCTTTGGAAACATTTAAGGCCCAGTTAGACTAAACTCTGGCTGGGATGATTTACTGGGAGCGGTCCTGCTTTTAACAGGGAGTTGGACTAGATGACCTCAGAAGGTCCCTTCCAACCATATGATTCTATGTGGGAGTAGCTTTCTGAACTCTGCTAGCTGGATAGTCCAACATGCCTGCCCTCTTACTGACATTGTTTTCTCTTGTGTTCCATGCACTCCCATGCCCGTAACTTACTATCATCCTATCTTCCACAAGTTATTTTAATGATGAAAATAAAACACAATGCTTTGCATGTTTTCGGATCTCTGTTTGGCTTTTGCACATCTCACTCAATAATTTACCTCCCAGTACACCTCTTTGTTTCTCCATTTACAGTTTACTTTACATCGAGCAGAGGAAATTGAGACACACCCTCCAAACACATGCCATTATTGTGTAAATAATACAACTTTCAGGTTTAATTCTCTTTTCCTTACTTATGCATATAGTCCCCTGACTTCAGCAGGGTGTGGTCCTACAAGTGTATTATTTCAAGTGTGTTGCACTTGGTTGTCTGAGACAGATTAAAGAGCAATTTGCTGCTCAATATTAGTAAGGATGCCAGAATTTCATCCTTGTGTATTAAACTCATGTCTTATGTGTTTGGATGGCATCTACCACAATGGGCCTTTGGGTGCTACTGCAATATAAATAGATAAAATTATATTGTTCTTCATTGAAATGCAAAGTGAGCAAGGAAGACCTTTATCTAAACAATATTATAATAATCAAGAGAACGATGAAGAGCCTCAAAGAAATATTGGCCCTTTCCCATAATTTATATTTGCAGATGCTAAAACTAGTTGTTGAACAAATGTATAATAGCTATTTTAGGATTACTGCCTGTCAATATCTGGCTACAGATGGCACCATGAATCATAGTTGGAAGAAAGAAAATGTTAGACACTAAGATATAGTTGCTAAGAGATTTTTGTACACAGTATGCTAACATGTGCTGGCAAATTTGGGAATAGCAGCAGAATGCTTTTTGAGAAGAAATTTTCAGTGGTGAAGAAATTGTCTTCAAGGGACTATTTAAAGGAAGATATCATTATTATGACCTGTATTACCAAGAAAAGAAGATGAAATTTTGATCTAAGCAGATAGCATCCAAAAGGTAAATGTAACCCTGCAGTTCAGTAGAGCAAAACACAACAGAAAACAGAGATAGAAAAGTAGAACTTAAGGGGAAAAAAAAAAAAAAACAAAAACTTTTTTTTTAAGCATGCTTTAAGAAAAGATCAAAAGGGACAATGTCACTGATAATTTGCCATTTGCTGGGTGATAGAAATATTAGCATAATGTTAAATGCTTTTCAAATATATAAATATTTTGGTTTTTTGTGCCACTTTATATAATTAGCTTTTTTTCCAATGAGACAACTATTTGATACTGAACATGCTAAGTACAATTTTCTGATTATGCTCTTTAGTAACATTACTGGTGAAGTTGTGCTGCAAAAACTGCGGGCTCGTTATTGCCCTGGTACAGAAGGTAAACATACATTAGTGCTATTACTGTATTTAATGTAAATATCTGTCAACTGTTGTATAAAAGAGAAACATGGAGTGGTGAAGTAGTGAAACCCTAGACAATTCTTATTCTGATGAGTTTTATTAAAACTTGTAAATGGTGGCATACTTGAAATAAGGTGCTAAAACTTCAGTTTCCCAGTATTCTTTGAAACCAGTAATGTGATTTAGGGGGAAAAAAAAGGGGGATTCTGACATGCTGGACCATGAAACATAGCTGACCAACATGCACCATAAAATGGTACTGCATATATTGTGTATACAAAATATTTTAAAACTGATGTCCCTTTGCCTTTGTTTTTCTACTTAAATGTGTCAGATCTTGACTCAACAATTGATTTCTTTGTATAGGAAGTCTTAGAGTTGGTTTACGTGCATACATTTTCAAAGGAAACATGGGTGAATCTGTTGAACCAGATGTACTTTATACCAGTGTCAATGAACTATGCTACCGGAATATGAAACAAATGCACTAGAAAACTAGCCATGTTCAGTGTATTCTACACCACTTTACTTCAGCAATTTAAAACTTAACCTAAACCTGTATTTTATGATGTTGCATAGCTGTCATAGGCACAGTAAGTACATTTACAAATTGCTGTACTTTGATTTCTGAAAGTGAATACTGACATATAGACTCTAAGGTTTTGTGGTATATTACTTATAACTTAAGCTATGTAACTATAATAATTACATGGATCTTAAAAACTGATTTAGAAAGAGATTTAAGCTTTCCCTGTATTCTTTTATTTCTGTGTCTTTAGATTTAATTGAAAAATCCAAAGGTGCCGTTTATGCATGGTGCCTCATATAGTAGCTGTCGAGTTGTCATATTTCACTAAGAGTTACAAAATAATATATTTCCTAAGGCAACAGAGCTCCGGATCTATTTTGTGTTTATTGAATAAACAAACATATATTAACATAAAAGGTTTCTGAAGGTACATGAGAGTCCAGCAGTACTTTTTTTTTTTTTTCATCAACTGAAGAGAAATTAGGAAGGAAGCTACTTACCATTATCCTAAACAATAGCCCAATCTGTATGAGTGATCAGTTTTAAAGTCTGTTTCTTCACATAAGAGGAGATCAGATAATGGATAACACTTAGCAGTCTGTGACATAGAAAAAGCAAGTGCCTTCTAAAGGAGCAGAATTCTTTTTATATGAACCATACCCCTTCATCCCTTGTAGTCACGGTGGTAAATGACAAGACAAGACAATACAGAGCCACACTGACAGACAGAGAGCCAAAGACACTGTATTTGTTTGGTTGAAAAACCTTCTCCTCTGCCAGCCTACTGTTCTTGTCATACTGTCCAGATGTGACTTGGACATACATGTGAAGACTGTAAGCAAAGGCCAGCAGTTTCTCAATGACGCTTGGAGGGATTGCACACCATTAGTTTCTGAGGGTCAGCTTGTAGTCATGGCAAGTCTTCCAAGGGCATTGGATGTGGTGGATATGCTTCCATATTAATGACAGCAGGTATTGTTTGATGCTGGGCCTCATAGCTTCAGAGATTGAGCTTCCCCATAGGAATACAAACTGTGGTGGAAGATTTGCCCTTATTCAGCTGTAAAACTGATGAGAACCTCTAAAAGCTAGAGGACTCATAAGCCACCTTGCATTCCCTCAACATCTACACAGCAGTTCTTAAGAGAAAGCAAATGAAACAATATTTTTTCATTCAGCTGTATATCTACTACCAGAAGTCTTCAGAGCTACCCAGACATGACACTGTTCCTACAAGATGAGATGGTATACTGCTTCACCTCAATCCTCCTAATCTTCACAGTACTAGAAACATTTAAATTTTGATGGGGTAACTGAAAGATATGTCCTATCTCCAGTATCTCTGGAAATCAGTGACATCCTATTTGGATATTACTTAACTCATTTTAGGCATGGATGGTACCTTATCATCATCAACCAGGGTGCTATCCACTTTTCTGCAATGCTTATTCCTAGCTATGCTTTCCTGTCCTTTTTCTGAGTCTCTATAATGTTAAAAGATCCTTGTGTTTCTCTAAGAGCAATAGAGGAGGCACCTTACATCAGGAAGAGATTCATAATTCTACAAAGCCTTTTGTTTAATATTGAGGCAGTCTACCCAAATCATGACAGACATCACAACTAGATATTTTATATTAACAAGTAGGGTAGGACCAACTCCTTCCCACTCCTTCAGGAGGCTGTCACAATCTGGAATTAGTTTATCAACCATCAAATGACTGTATAACACACTAGCAGATAATTTCAGCAGGCACTTCTTCCAAACCTTGAGTTGGATATTAATCACAAAATATCAGAGATTCTGCTCAAGCAGAAGAATAAACCTGGGGTCAGTAACAGATGTGTTTCTGACTCTGTGGTTGGGAAGTCTGATGTAAGTTTGTCTTTCAACAACTGTAATTCCTAGAACAAACAAACAAACAAGGAGTTCTGTGGCACTTAAAGACTAACAAATATATTTATTGCATGAGCTTTCATGGGAGAAAATCCCACTTTATCACATGCTTTGATGTGTCTTCAAAGTGTCTGACAAAGTGGGATTTTCTCCCATGACAGCTCATGCAAAAAATAAATTTGTTAGTCTTTAAGTGCCACAGGACTCCTTTTTTTTTTTTTTTTTACTGAACTAGACTGACACAGCTGCCCCTTTGGATTTTAATTCCTAGAGTGCTCCACAAACTTAAGCAAAACTCAACCAAACTAATCTTTATCATTCCAGCATGGCCCAGAGAGTTCTGATTCAAAGAAAATCCAGGGAGGTAGATACAATAGAATTGAAAA
>ML681963.1:110119397-110159356 GCA_007922195.1 Podocnemis expansa
GTCAAGTACGGAGATCGTGGAACAGGTGGCCCTCGAGCAGTTCCTGCATGCCCTTCCCTCGCAGGGGCGGGCCTGGGTAAGGAGACACCAGCCCCCCACCCTCGAACAGGCCGTAAGACTAATGGAGGGCTTTATGGCCGCGGACGGACTGGCCCCGCCGGCCAGTACCCCCCCGAACCAAGCGGGGCTGCGAAGGGCAGAACCCCTGCAAGGGCGGACCCAGGGCTCTGGACTACAAGCTGCAAAGGTGGAACACGAATGGCCCAGGGGGAACCCGTCCACGCAACCCGGAAGTCCCCGGGATATGGCCTCGACCTCTCGACCAGCAGAGCCCCGCCGCATGGGGCCCTGTTTTACTTGTGGCCGGCATGGACACCTCCAGAGGCAATGCCCGGGTGCTGAGTCCCTCTTTGGAAGTGTGTATGCTGGCGAGGGTCGGGCCCGAGCTGGGAAGGGGCCCAAACTAATAGTGCGGGCGGACCTTGCGGGCCAGGAGGTAGAGGCCCTGCTGGACTCGGGATGCGGCCAAACCCTGATTAGAAGAGGGCTGGTGCCAGATACTGCCGGCCGCAGTGGACAAGTTGAGTTGCGATGCATTCATGGGGACTTGAGAGCCTATCCCACGATGCCGGTCCTACTGACGATTGAAGGAAAGGCGTATTGCCTGAACGTGGGGCTAGCTGAACACCTACCCTACCCTGTGATCCTCGGGAGAGACTGGCCGGAGTTTGGGTTCCTCCTTCAGAAGGCTGCATGCCCGGGGGAGCCTAGGGCCGCGTTGGGAGAACTAGAGAAGCCGGGCCCGCCCCGCTCACCCGACCAACCCCCAACCTCACGAGGAGAACCGGGGGGAGAGACCTCTGCTCGTGCAGACCCTCCAGACCCCTTGGGGAACCCAAATACTGATTTTTTGCCATGACCAATGGGAGGATGAGACCTTACGACGGGCCTATGAGCAAGTGGCCGTCGTGGATGGGGTCCTCACAAACCCCCAAGGAGGCCAGACGTGGCCCCGATTTGAGCTCCGGCGGGACCGCCTCTATAGAGTTGACCTAGACCCACAAACGAAGCAAGAGCATGCACAGCTACTGGTCCCCAGAATACACCGAAGGGCCGGGCTGCGTCTGGCCCATGACATCCCGGCGGCGGGCCATTTAGGCAGAGACAAGACCCTCGCCCGCGTTATTACCCGGTTCTATTGGCCAGGCATTCATGAAGATGTGCACAGGTATTGTATTTCCTGCCCGGACTGCCAGAAGATTAACCCCGCAGGGGTGCCATGGGCCCCCCTGGTCCCGCTCCTGCTAGTGCAAAAACCCTTTGAGTGGGTCACTGTGGATTTGGCAGGACCGTTGCCTCCCAGTACCTCGGGACATCGCTACCTCTTTGTGCTAGTAGACTACGCAACTCGCTTTCCCGAAGTGATACCCCTCCGTAATACCTCAGCCCGCACGATCGCCGGGGAGCTGATGAAGATTTTCCCCCGAGTAGGCCTACCACAAGAGCTTTTAACTGATCAGGGCACCAATTTTACGTCGAGACTGCTCCGGGAGGTGTGTGCCATCTTAGGGATCCGGAAGATTCAGACTTCGGTCTACCACCCTCAAACAGATGGTTTGGTGGAACACTTTAACCGAACATTAAAGGGGATGCTGAGGAGGTTCTCCCCTGAAGAATTACGGCGGTGGGACCAACTCATTTCGCCTCTCCTTATGGCCATACGGGAGGTTCCACAGTTTTCCACGCAGTTTTCTCCATTTGAGCTCCTCTATGGCAGGCGGCCTCGAGAAGTTCTGGACCTAGTCTGGGAAACGTGGGAGCAAGCCCCCTCACCCTCGCAAGGTCTCTTACAGTACGTAACCAAACTGAGGGAAAGTCTGCAGTAGGTCGGGCAGTTAGCCCGCCAGAACCTTCAGAAGGCCCAGCACGAGCAAGCCCAGGCATATAATAGAAACACCCAATTCCGGAGCTTCGCCCTGGGAGACCGGGTCTTAGTATTATTGCCCTCTTCGGAGTCCAGGCTGCTGGCCCGTTGGCAAGGCCCCTATGAAGTGATCCGGCAGGTAGGGCTGGTCAACTATGAAATACGACAGCCTGACCGTCGTCGGAAGAGGCAGGGCTATCACCTTAACCTTCTCAAGCCCTGGAAAGAGCGGGAACATCTATTTATCGCCCCCTACCCTCCTGATCTGGAACTGGGGCCCCGGGTCCCACACCCAGAGGATGAAGGAAGCCCCCACCTCGGGCCAGAGCTCACAACGAGAACAGGCGCAATGGTTACTCGAAGCCTTCGCAACCACATTTACAGCGATGCCAGGACAAACGAACTGAACCCAGCATAACATTCAGACACCACCAGGGACAATTATTCGTACAGGAACCCGACCGATTCCCCAGAGCTTACGGCCTACGGTGGAGCGAGAAGTCGAAGACATGTTGCACCTGGGGGTGATCAAACCATCGAACAGCGAGTGGCGCGGCTCTATTGTGCTCGTTCCAAAACCTGATGGTTCAACACGCTTCTGCATTGACTTTCGGCGGGTGAACGCAATTTCAAAGTTCGATGCTTACCCAATGCCGCGGATCGATGAACTTCTGGAACGTCTAGGGGAAGCGCGATATTTCACCACCTTAGACCTGTCGAAAGGCCATTGGCAGATCCCCCTGGAGCCCACTGCCAGGGAGAAGACTGCCTTCGCCACACCCCATGGCCTGTACCAATTCGTCCGGATGCCCTTCGGTCTCCACAGGGCATCCGCCACCTTTCAGAGACTGATGGACCGTCTCCTCCAACCCCATCAAGCCTATGCCGCCGCTTACCTGGACGATGTGGTAATCCATAGCCGAAACTGGGAGGACCATCTGCCCCAAGTAACGGCTGTCCTGCACACGCTTAGGGAGGCGGGGCTAATGGCGATCCCAAAGAAATGCCGCGTGGGCTGGCAAGAGACAACGTACCTCGGCTACACAACTGGTCGAGGCCGAGTGCAGCCCCTAGTAGACAAGGTCCAAGCTGTACAGGAATGGCCCCAACCGGCAACCAAAAGACAGGTTCGGCAGTTCCTAGGGCTGGTCAGATACTACCGTAGGTTTGTCTCCGACTTTGCAACCCTGGCATCCCCCTTAACAGACCTCCTGCAAAAGTTGCAGCCACTGCGAGTGCACTGGGACCCTGCTTGCGAAAGGGCCTTCCAGGCACTCAAGAGGGCCCTGTGCTCAGAGCCAGTCTTGTACAACCCTGACTTCCAACGCCCGTTTATCTTACAGATGGACGCCTCAACGGTGGGCCTTGGGGCTGTCCTGGCCCAGGAGATAGATGGGGAGGAACACCCCATCCTGTACATCAGCCGAAAGCTCTTTCCCCGGGAACAAAAATACGCCACCACCGAGAAGGAGGCGTTGGCCGTGAAATGGGCAGTAGAAGCCCTATGCTATTACCTCTTGGGGAACACCGTCACCATTGTTACCGATCATGCAGCCCTTCATTGGCTCCAACAAATGAAGGACACGAACCCCCGGCTATTGCAATGGTATCTAGCCCTCCAACCATACAACTATACAGTCCAGCATCGAGCAGGTAAACACCATGCCAACGCAGATGCGTTAGCCCGTATAGGGGAAAAGACTGCTACCAGCTCTGGGCCCCGAGAGCTGGTCTTAAGGGGGGGAGTGTAGCAGAGGGGAGCAGTTAGGCAGCTGCAGAGAGGCAGCTGGGCTCCCGCACTCCCCCTACTGGCCAGAGGAGACCCAGCAGACTGGCCGGGGCCGGAACCAAAGGGAAGGGCACCGGGAGCAGGAGGACTATAAAAGGGAGAGGACCAGGCAGCCATGGAGGGAACCCGAGCAGGAGGACTATAAAAGGGAGAGGACCAGGCAGCCATGGAGGGAACCCAGAGGGAGACGGCTGCCACTCCTGGCAGACCTCCCTCCACTGGGAGGAGGGGAGGCTGACAGGCGACCAGACTTCCCACCCGCGAAGGGTCAGAGTGAGGGACCTTGGGCAACTGTACCCCTGGAGAAGACTCCTCCTGGGGAGGACCTTGACGAGCTCCCCTCTGCAGAGAGCCTGAGCCCTGTGGAGCAGCCCGACGCCGGGGAGGACCTGGAGGAGCTCCCTTCTGCTGAGGACAGCGAGCCCGCCCTTCCGGACTTGTGCGACCTGGAGGAGCTGCCGTTGGCCGAGGGGGCCGAGTTTCCAGCCTTGCCGCCCGAAGATAGCGAGGACCTGACGGGTATGCCCTGGGGGTCCTATCCGGAGGATCACAAGGACGGCATGCCCCATGTCTCGCCGGGCAAGGGAAGGAAGTAGCCCAGGGACAATTGTAAGTCGGTGTGTTTCGGCAGGAGCCCCACTGACACAGTGGCCCTTCGTGTGGTCACTGCTAGGGCCCTGGGCTGGAACGCAGTGGAGTGGGTGGGCCTGCGTTCTCCTTCCCTTCCCTGCTACCCTCCAGACTATCTGTTTGCCTTACCCCAGCTGGGGTTGAAGGCCTGAACTCACTAACTATTTGCTTGCCTTACCCAGCCGGGGTTGAAGGCCTGAAGATACGAACGGATTGCTTGCCTCGCCCTGATGAGGCGAGGACCTGACTACATACCCCCACTAAACTGCTGCTTTTAATACACTAGTTCAAGCTGAGATAATGCAAGTATGTGTAGGAGAGCTGGAAATCAAACCAGCTACCCCGAATGCAGACATACACTAAACACTTCTTGACCCTTCCTTGAGGAATGGATAGTTTGAGCTGTGAAGTGGTTATGGAAACAACAAAGAATGTGTTTTTTCAATGAATAAGCAATTATATTTGAAGTGAAGCAAGTTTGATATAACAAATTGACGTAAAGAGTTTTGAGGATATGACTGGAGACTTCTAACTGGGGGCAAAAGTACTAAACAAAAAGATACTCTCAAAATGAAAAGAATCTAAATTTTAATAGGGTCATTGTATATAGAATAAAAAAAACCCCAGTGATATACATGACTCAGTGTGGCAAAACTTAGAGCAGAAAATCTGAACATGTAAGTGCCAAATATCTCACAGTAATCTCTCACATCAAGGAATGGTTTTGTGATAATTTGGTTGACCATATGCATTAGGACAGGGGTCTCAAACTCAAATCACCATGGGGGCTGCATGAGGACTAGTACATTAACCTAAGGCAGAGCCATAATTCTCTGTTCCGGCGCCCAGGGCACATTCCGACCAGAACACACCCCTTGCAATTAACGGTGCTTGGAGCTGGAGGCGTGAAATGAGCCATTTAATAGAGCAGCTCTATTGAGCTGCTCAGGGACGCCTAAGGCAAATCACCCATTCGCCCCACCATAGATATGGCTGTGGCCCAAGGGCAGCATCACACATGAGGACTAGTATAGTAGCCCAAGGGCTGCACCACTGAAACCTTTTCATGCAACTATATTGCAAATATTGATAGTGATAGTGTTGTCGCGGGCCACAAGAAATAACTTTAGGGGCTGCATGCAGCCGTTGGGCCACAAGTTTGATATCCCTGCGTTAGGACGTACACTAATTTCCAAAGATTAGACAGAAACTGCCACCAAACTTCCACCTTTGGCCACGTAACAGCACCTCTGAAAATTAGTCTTCTTTCATTTTTTTGTTAGAAGTGCAATATTTTTTCTCTGTAGAGAAATGCCCTCCTTAATTGTAGTCTCAGAAATCGCATCCCACAGGAAATCAGTTATCAATCTCTTTAAAATGTAAATGAATCAACCTCTCCTGCTTTTGAGGAAGATCCTAATCAATGAATTTTCCCAAAATGTAAAGAAATAGAATTAAATGTAATTATACAGACATTAGGACCTAGTGTAGCTCCTATTTAAATCAATGAGAATCATTTTGTTAACTTTAATCTGTTTCAGATAAGGGATTTAATTTTAAAATTGGCCATATAATGCCTCCTTCCTTTGATAGCTTACAGGATAGTGATTCATTATGAAAGCAATATACTTTGCTGGAGTTTATTACAACCTCTATCTCTATTACTTGAACTGTGTTTTGAACATATACCATTCTTCATCCCAGAAAAAAACAAATTTCTTCAGGAAGAATTTCTTGGTGGGGAAAGTGCTCTGTTTTACTGTGCTTGGCAGACTTAAAATTTAAAATTATTTGATCAACATAATTTTACACCATTTCATTTTTCAAATTTGCCTTTCTTTCCTACCTCCCAACCTACCCACCCATCAGGTTCCGTGATGTAAAGTACAATTGTGTTATGCTATATTTTGTACTTTTTTTTTTAACTTTTTCATGCTCTCTGAAAATTGATACTTAGTTCCTAATTTTTTACTGGTATAGGATTTGGTTAGGTGGTAGCCACACTGAGGTATATTAAAAAACAGATGAATAGTGCCTTGGGAAAGTTTTGAGTTGGTTTCAGAAGCAAGCAAAGAAATAATTCCCTCTACAGTTCTTTGTCTTTTAGCTATCTGATATAAATATGTCTCTTTGGAGTAAATAAAACACATTCCCAGTCAATCACGATATGTCCATGTACAGTTGCATACACTGCTGTGTATCAAAGATTTGGTCATTTTGGTAACATGTCCGCTCATTGGTACAGTTATATTGCTATTATGAATTCCCTGCTTGAACTGAGCATGTCAATAAAAGGTGGTGCTGAATAAAAATGTTGTCACTGACCTGTAAGGAAACTCCACAAACTCTAAACATGTATAGGACATGAGCCCCTGTGAGTCAATCCTTCCAGTACAGTGTGAACTGAAATATATGGTAGTTACACAGCCTTGTTGTTAGGCTCATCTTAGGCCACAGAGTGCCTTAGAAGTGGGATGTTCTCCCATGAAAGGCCATGCGATAAAAAAATGTGTTAGTTTTTAAAGTGCCACAAGACTCCTTGTTTGTTTTGCTGAACTAGACTAACACAGCTGCTCCTTTGGAACTTGGTATTTATGAGTTACACTTTAAAATAACGGGGCATTCATTGATAAATGACACTGAATCATAAGTGACTGACACTTTTACTCATTTTGAACAACAGCTGGCTCCACAAATCCGCTGAATAAGCATATCCAACTCTGGTCCTTAATTATTACAAAAAGAAAAAGAATGGTTTACATTGCAACAGTGACTGATGTATGCTTTACTCACTTTACTGTCTCTCTGTTTAGCATGTTAACGTTTTCTGTAGAGCCCATCAGCTTATATCTAGGCATTACTACAGAGAAGAGTGCATACGCCATAATATATGAAACAGCCTTGCAATGGCAATGACAATGTTTCAGATTTTATAATGCTGTATAATAGAGTTGGTTGAAAAATAATGAAATGTGTGTGTTTTTTCCATTTTTGTACACATTTTGAATTTTTTTTCAATTTTCCAGTCAGCTCTTTTCCATAATAATTATTGCTCATTGTAGTCAAAACTGCTACATTATGAGAATATCTAGTAAAAAGATAAATTGCTTAGGATAGTTTTGTTGGTGCGTGATACAGCCAACTTTTTGTCCAGGAATTAACCAGCTTGAATGGCCTCAGCCTGTTGCCCCATCCAGTACATTCTACTCGAGAACATAACTTGTCAGGAAAACCTGGCTGCTGATACTAAGGAGCTCATGTGTTTGTTTATTGAGGGTATTGAAAGAATAAGCCAACAACAGGCAATACATTGATAATAATAATAATGAGAAATAATAATGTATCTTCATTAATGTCCTGCATTGTGGCTGTCATTTTGTGTACCAGAGTGCTGAGTGTCTTAGAAACAGCTTGGGCACATGGATGGTTATCAAAAATGCTGTTTCTCCAGATGATTTAACTTTACTTGTTTATGAAAAAGATCAATTTAATTTCTTTTAATTCTGGTTCAAAATGTCAGACATACTTCTGTTTTCCAACTAGTGCCAATCACAAAAGTAGGTCCAGAGATAATTGCAGAGCGTTCTTTTAGGTGTTCAGATTTTCAGTCCAGATGTAGTTCAATCAAATGATATAAGAAAAGGGGATTTTTAAAAAGGTCATACAAGTGCTCATTGCCTGAAAGTCCTCAACTCCTCATTAGAAATGGCAATGAAGATGTGTTGGAACTGATTCTCTATTACTCTGCTTGTGGTTTGGTAGCACTGGGCACCCACTTTCAATTGGTGTAAATGACAACACAAGGTGCAGTGCACTGGAAAACCAGGTCCTCCTACCTTTTGTTGGGGGATTAGATTAAAAAATCTTCCGCTGTGTAGTAGATACCTGCCTTTCTCAGCTTTTAGGGAGAACTGAGGCCACCTTGTGCAAAGTTACTGTTGGGTTCTGGAGAACTGACAGTCTGATTCAGAGTCTAATAATTAATTTTAGCCAGAGGGAGTAAAGCATGTAAATGCTCCCTGCCTCGGTGAAAGAGTTAAATCCTTCTGAGTCTAGCAAAAAGGGCTGCTGACCTCTTTAAAAGTATTGCTGTTGGTCCACACTGTTCTCTTAAAGAGAAATAAACATAGGACAAGGACAATCTGATACTCCATACCCAACTGTTCTGCTGGGAAAAGGAGGATGGGATTTGAAGCTGCCAACTCAGCCTCTAATGCCATGGACAGAGGGCAGTCTTATGAGAGTGTATGTTGTGGAAGCCAGCACTGTGTCCCTGGTCTATTGTACTTCTCCTTGCCTATCACCTGTTTTACTAACAGGGGTTACCTTACTTGACAGGGTGACCTGTCCTGAAATCTTTCCTAAAAGCACAGAAAGAGGGGTGCAAAACAGTTGCAGAGCTGGCCTTACCATGAGGCAAACTGAGGTGGCCAAAGTGTAGGACTCAGAGTGTAGAAAATGGTGTCTGCTGTTGGTGCGTATATATTCTCTCTGCTGTAGATGGACAGAGATGGTGTAGTGTTCTACTGGAGGAAGGAGGTCACAAGAGACATAATAGGAAGGCAGGAGAGAAGGCGAAAGGGAATAACAGAAAGCAGCAGGAGCTGCATGGAGAGAGAGGAGGCGGCACCTTTTATGTACCTCTCTAGCATACCCAGGAGCCTGGACTGATTAACACCAGCTTCTCAAGGAGCTTCCTGTTTCCTGCTGCCTCCCTGAACCCACCTGAGGAGAACAGGCAGTCCACTGAAGTAGTAGGAGCCAGTTAGGCCCTTACGATACTACATCTTCTCTCACTCAGTCCCTGCTACCAGCCTGTTTATTTGTCCCCTTCAAAATGCGTGTTGAGACCCACTATAGTTGGCACAGAACAGTCATAAGTGAAAGAAGAAAACACCCCTCTGGGGCAGCATTTAGAAATAGAAAGAAAGCAAAGGAAGCTTTTCTATCTAAGCAGGAAGGAGCCCTCCTGAGACACATAGAAACAAATGTTCATGGTGAGCCTTCCAGGCCCAGTGATGGTGTGAGTAATAAGGAGATGCCTGATCTTCACATTAGAGTGCAGGTGAGCTGTCAGCTACTGCTGCATCCATATCTCCATCTCAAATGGATGTAACCGTGCACATACCTGAAGAAAAGTGTAGATGTGAGGAGAGTGTGGTGGAGGTGCAAGAAACAGCTACCGCTGAGTTTAGTTGCTTAAGTCTAGATGACCCAGGACTGTGGACCCACTTGAGCAGTAGTCTGAGGGACTTCTTTATACTGTGTGGGCCACAGCAAGTGAAAAACGTCGTGTTCCCCAAAGACAATGAAAATAGAAGTATCCATCCAACACATTACGGGCATGAAATCCCCAATGGTGACAAAGTGAAGAGGCCATGGCTTGGGTACTTGAAAACCCAGAACGTTGCCTACTGTTTTTTTTGCAAACTCTTCCAGTCACATTGGGTTCTACAGGAACAGAGGACTGGAAAAGTCTGACTAGAAATCTGGCATGCCATGAGAAGGCAGCAAATCACCATAGAGCATTCCGTAGGTGGAAAGACCTTGAGATGAGACTAAGGTTAAAGGCCACTAGAAGTGATCAGCATCAAGAGAAGACTGCATCAGTCTCTTTACTGTCAAAATGTTCTGAAAAGGCACTTTGCCATTGTGAGAATGCTTGCTAACCGAAAAACCTAGCACTGTGTGGAACTTCAGATCAGCTGTATGTGCCAAACAATGGAAATTTCCTTAAAATTGTGGAGCTGATGCCTGAGTTTGATGCTGTACTCCAGGAGCATCTAAAAAGAGTCACCACCCAAGAAATCTACACATGCCACTACCTTGGAAAAACAATTCAAAATGAGAGCATACGGTTAGAATATTAGAATATTATCATAGGGTTGGAAGGGACCTCATGAGATCATCAAGTCCAACCCCCTGGGGCTTGAACCCAGGACCTCCTTGCAATTAGTGGCAACAAATGCCAAACAGAAGATTGTGGCAGATCTGAAGTCAGCAAGATATTACTGTTATTCTGGACTGCACACCTGACATCAACCATACGGCTTTAATGGTGAGTTTTGTAACAGCAACAGAACTTAGTGAAAACATCCCTGCAATGGTGACTGTCAGAGGGCATTTTCTAGAATGTACTGACATTGATGACACCACAGGAGCTGGTATGACAAATGTGCCTCTTAAAAAGTTGGAAGATACAGGAATCACGATAACTGACATGAGAGGTCAGGGCTACAATAATGGTGCCAACATGAGAGGACAGAACAAAAGAGTGCTGGCAAAGATCCGAGAGTTAAACCCTTGTGCTTTTTTTGTTCCATGCAGTTCTCATTCATTGAAGTTGGTGGTCAGTGATGAAGTATCAGCTTTTAGTGAGGCTGCTGCATTTTTTAATGTAATTCAGAGCATCTCTGTAGTTTTCTCTGCATGAGCTCATCGATGGCAAATTTTGAAGCAACATCTGGGAACATCCTCTCTGACACTGAAACCACATGATGGGAAAGTCAAATGGAGGCAATAAAGCCTATCAAACACCAAATTGGGAAGATAGATGATGCCACAGTTGCCATTATGGAGGATAATGCTATGACAGGAACTGTTTGTGGGAGAACAGTGGCAGAAAGAAATTGAATTACCAAAAACATACACAGTTTCAAATTTCTGTGTGGATTAGCGTTGTGGCATGACATACTGTTTGAAATAAATACTGGAGCAATGGAACAATTGAACAAAGCGAAGTCCACAGTGGAGCTATTTTCTCACTGATTCAAGAATACAAGACTCACCGAAGAGGAAAACATTTTGATTACAAGGCACGGGATAATCCCATAAGAGACCCCAAACAAATTCAGAGCTGAATTCTTTAACCAAGTTCTCGATCATGCAATACAGTCAGTTGAAGAATGTTTCATGCAGCGTAGGGAACACAGCAATATATTTGGGATATTGTATGTATTGTATTGTATTCCAGAACTCTTCACTGTACCTGAAGAAGACCTATACCAGCAATGCAGGGCACTAGAGACAGTGTTGACGCATGATGGCATGCACGATATTGATTTGGGTGATGAACTGAAAGCCCTTTCAAGATACATTTCAGTAGGATCAACTCCAAAGGCTCTTCTGGAACGTAGGTGTGCAAATAAGATGACCACTGTCTTTCCAAATGCTTTTGTTGCTCTGCACATACTTTTAACACTTCCTGTAACAGATGCCAGTGGAGAACGCAGCTTCTCCAAGCTGAAGTTAAGAAAAACACATCTGTGCTCCACAATGACACAGGAGAGGCTGGTCGGCCTTGCAGCCATCTTTAGAAAGCATGAGCAGTTCAGACCTTTGCAACGAAGAAGTCACTGAAAGCACCACTTTCATTAGTCAAACAGATAAAAATGCCAGTGTTTTCTATGCAGAGAGGAAAAGTTACATTTGCTGTTCAGGCATTTGAAATTACTTAAAATTTTTGAACAAGGCATTTTAAGTTGTGAGTTCTCCTTTATTGGGATAGGAGGAAGAGCTGTACCATAAAAGGAGTAGAACAGGAAGAAGTTAGAATTGAGGTGTTTCAGAATTTTGGCCCAAGTGAGGAACTGTGGGATGTCATTTGAGATCCCTGTTGCAGGTGCCAAAATGTTGTGGGCCAGCCCTGAAAAGTTGATACCCCTTTAGAGAGTATTAAGCTTTCAGCAGATTCTTTTCTGGTTTCTGGAGTGACAATACGCAGTACATATGTCACTCCAACCATAACTCAGATACCTCCTCTTCCCAGAACAGTTTCCTTCTCCTGAGAATTAATAGGGTCCAGGAGGGCTATGATTCAACTGAGAAGACAATTCATTCTTCTGTACTCTTTGGGCTGTGATCCAGCAGAAATGGAAAATGATTTGACCCACTGTTATTGACACATGGTAATAAATTCTGCACTTAGTAGTATGTCAGCTTGGAAGTATTATGACCTGAAAGTATCCAAGACTCTGAATTCCTGACTACTGAAATTTTGAAAAAGAAAATTAATTACACATTTATCCCTAGTAAACATTTTGCATTGTACTATTTTCTTTATGGGCAGAGTTATTTTAATATGAAAATGTGTGCATATTGCACATACCCAGAACTGCCTACTGATAATCAGTTTTTGAAATATACCTGTGAAGTGGTTGTATGTTTATAAATGTGTATATATATATAATTAACATATATGTTTGGCTCTAACTTCAGTTAGACTGTTTGGCTATGTCCACACGTAGACACTTATTTCAAAATAAGTTAATTTGAAATAAGTTAATGCGAAATAAAATCGTTATTTCAAATTAACTTAAATCAAAATAAGCAAAAACCTCAAATCGAAATAGCAAGTCTGGACACAGGACCTGCTATTTCAAATCAGGAAAGGGGCAGCATGGAAGGTGTGACAACATGGCCCCCTGGCAGGGTCATGTTGCCAGCCAATACATAGAAAAAGGAAGGCGCCCTGGGAAGGAGAAGGGCAGAAATGTTAAATCAAAATAATGATTATTTTGACATAGCATGTCTGAATGGTGTTATTTTGAAACAACCATTTTGAAATAACGACTATTTCTATTTCAGCCTCAGTTTTATTTTTTTTTATATACGGTTCATTATTTTGAAATGAAGTCATTATTTTGAAATGACGGGGTTCGTCATTTCAGAATAATGAAACATCATTTGGATATGACAACTTTTAAATTGAAAAAACATTCATTTTGATTTAAAAGCATTGTGTGGACATAGCCTTTGGGTTTGCTTTTATACTTTCATTTATGCTGGCTTTGTGTTCACTTCTTCAAACATCCTGAATATGTTCTGGTTTAATAATAATCTGAAAAGTTGTTGTTTATGATTTATTTATGTTAACCTAGGACCTAGAAGCCTTAGTCATGGACCAGGAGCCCATTGTGCTAACTGCCCTACAAATAAAGAACAAAAGATTGCCACTGCGCTAAGAGCTTAGTAAGAAGTGTGTGTCCTTTAAGAAATCTTAACAATCACATCAACTTTTACAATGTAATTTAAGTGACTATGTAATAATTTACAGAAAAAAGTGGAAATTAAATAGAGGGAAAGACTTGAAATCTTTATAGTGTGAATGAGGTGGGCAGCATAGACATCTTTCAACCTTTTGAGCTTTATTTGGTGCTCCAAGAAAAGGGGGTATATTAGAAATGTATTTGCTGTTGTGAGATATTCAAGCACTAGCGGCTTGCTTAGAGGTTGTTAGTTGTCAGTAGTGACCAGCTAGTGGAGGTTAGACCCCAAGTTGTATAGATTCAACCAGCTATTATTTGACTGCAGCTGAATGATAAAAAGGTGATTATTGCATAATGTTTTCATCCTGGGACCACTACAAAGATAATCAGAACTTCTGGTCTCATAACTGAATCTTCAAAAGGTGTTAAATGCTTCTGATTGAGAAGGAGAAGAGTAATGGAGAGGAAGTTTCAAGCCGTCAGGAAGGTGTTGGCAAGGTAGCCATAGTTATGTATGTTGAGGAGAGGGGGAAAAGGAGGCAATCACTTCTTTTTCTTCCTGAACGAGTTCATCAATCCCTGCCTCAAACTGTGATGTTCTTAAGGCTTTTGCATTAACAAGACTTTTTCCAAAGTTAAAGTAGGGTGTATGGTTGTGAGTACACTTGGAGGCCCAAACATATGTTGTGGATGTTTGACACTGCACTAATAACAAAACAATGCATAATGCACAAATAATTTATGCTGATATAAAAAACAGAAAAAATAGACACAATTATTTTACATATATGTTTATAAGAAAGTGTTGGCTATGATTCTAATTTTTAGGTTACATTGATTTACAGTAGGAATTCAAACTCTTATTTTTCAAATTTATAGCACATCATATATGAGTAACTTTTCCAAAGCTTTTTAAAGTAAATCTATTAATTAGTTTGAGTTTAATTTCTAAAAATGGTTGATATATGAAATTTGTTCTACTGAGTCTCACTTTTTTTGATGCCTAAAAAATCACTACCTACACAAACACCAAAATTTATGTATCTCAGCCTCTGAGAACATCTGAGACAAGTTTTTAAAAAATTACCACATTTACTTCATCACTTGACATTTTATGAGCTAGCAGGGACTAGCAAATAAACTTTTCTGCCTTAACAGTAAATTTCCAAAGTGTTCTTTTTCAAAATCGCCACTTGTTTTTGTTGTCAGTATTTCTGAGGTCACATGTTTCCCTCAGCTAAGCTGACCATATTTTCTCTACCAGAAGGGCATGGGCAGTTTTTAGAACTCTAAGGAAAGATGGCCACTACCTCTCGTTGTGTCCAATAGGAGTTAAACCAAGCTGCCGTCAGAAAACAGGGTGATTCTTTTTTTATAAAGAGGTGATTAAGACTATAAAAAGGACCAAGTGTAAAACATTGAGGGCAAAAGTGTGGAAAGGGGACAGGGTCACAAGAGTTTGAGTGAGTATCCCTGAACGTGGACAATGGAGATACTCACGTTGGCTATGTCTACACTGTGTGTTTAAGTCGACCTAAAGGATCTTAAGTCAACTTAAACAAAGCACTGTCCACACTGTATGGGAATAAAGTCAATTTTCCCTATCACTAAAGTCGACTTTATAACTTGTATTTATAAAGTGAACTTTACAGTTAAGTGGCCTTTATTAAGTTGACTTAAGGCAATGTGGACAGGGAGTTGCCTTAAGTTGATTTAACTGGCCTCCTAATCACAGAAAACATGGGGCTGGGGGCTGGCTAGCAGGCACAAAACAGCTGGGAGCATTCCCAGCTGTGTGCAACACAGCCAAACTCCCCATGTTCCCTGACTGATCTGGCATCTCCCCCATTCTCAGCCCGACCCCGGAATCTCAGACCAATCCCTGCATCTCCTCTGTTCTCAGACCGACCCTGGCATTTCCCTCATTCTCAGCCTGACCCCTGCGTCTTCCCTCATCTCAGCTACACCCCAGCATCTTTGCACATCTCAGCCCAACCCCAGCATCTCCCTGGCATCGCAGCCTAACCCCAGCATCTCAGACTGACCCCCGCATCTCCCCCATTCTCAGCCCAATCCAGTATCTCAGCCAGATCCGACATCTCAGCTCGATCCCAGCATCTCAGCCCAACCCTGGCATCTTCCTGCATGTCAGCCCTATTAGGCATCTCAGCCCAACCCCAGCATCTTCCCACATCTCAGCACGACCCAGCATCTCAGCGTGACCCCAGCGTCTCCCTGCATCTCAGCCTGACCCGGCATCTCAGCCCAGCTGCGGCATCTTCACGCATCTCAACCCGACCCGGCATCTCAGCCCAACCCCAGCATCTCTCCGCATCTCAGCCCGAGCCTGGCATCTTCCCACATCTCAGCCTGACCCTGGCATCTCAGCCCGACCCGGCATCTCCTGGCATCTCAGCCCGACCCTGGCATCTTCCCGCATCTCAGCCCGACCCTGGCATCTCCCCAGCATCTCAGCCTGACCTGGCATCTCAGCCCGACCCTGTTTGTCTCACCCATTCTCAGCCTGCCTTGCATGTCTCCCCTGTTCTCAGCCTGACCCTGCCTGTCTTCCTCATTCTCAGAGCGACCCTGCCTGTCTCATTCCTTCTCTGCCCAAACCTGTGTGTCTCCCCCTTGCTCTTCTCAGCCTGACTGGGTGTTTCTCCCCCTCTCTGCCCAACCCTCCGTGCCTCCCCTTCTCAGAGGACACTCCTGATATTGTAAAACAAACAAGGAGTCCAAAGGCACTGTTTAAGACTAACAAATGTATTTATTGGATGAGCTTTTATGGGAGAAAATCCCACTTCATCAGACAGTTTGAAGATGGGGAAATTTACAAAATGGTAGGAAATAAATGCAGGGGAGTGTAAGACATAGGATCAGGTCACACTCTAACATCAAATCAAAGCAGTTGTTAAGATTCAAACACTGAGAAACAGCACATAGAAAGAAAGAAAGAAAGAAAGAAAGAAAGAAAGAAAGAAAGAAAGAAAGAAAGAAAAAGAAAAAGTTGCTATTTGTTTTAGATTGGATTGTGTGAAAGCAGGATGAAATCCTGACTATGGATTTTTTTTTCCCATTATAACAGGTGATTTGACTTCACCTTCCTCTATGTGCTGTTTCCTGGTGTTTGAGTCTTAACAACTGCTGTGACCTACTCCTGCGCTGGCAGTTGCCCTGTAGCACCTGTTCCAGAGCCAGAGGAGTCTGGGCAACTCAGGGTTGCTGTGGAGTGCTGTGCTGGCACATTGCTGGGCTACGTCAGGCTCCCTGGCCTCCTTGGGCTCCCTGTTGCCACACACAGTATGGAGGGCGGCGTGATCACTCACTTCCTGTAGTAAAGGAGTGGCTGGGAGAGATGGGTACCCACAACGAAACACTCCTGGGCGACCTAGCAGTTGGCAGTGTGGACGTGGGCAGTCTGCTGGTTAATAAGCCATTAAGAGTATCTAAGGGTATGTTTACACAGCAGTTAAAAACCCATGGCTGGCCCCAAGCAGCTGATTCAGGCACATAAGGCTTGGGCTATGGGTCTGCTTAATTGAAGTGTAGATGTTTGGGCATGGGCTGTAGTCCAGATTCTAGGACCCTGTGAGGTGAGAGGGCCCCAGAACTTCTGCACTGCAGTTGAAAAGCCCATTTACGTAACTCCAGATCACTGTGGCATAGGCCAGCCACTGGTTTTTAACTAGCATAGATATGTCCTTAAGATTGAATTTAGAGTTGGATGGCTTTTCGAAAAAACTCAACAGTTAGAAGGCAGGTGAAAAACAAAATGATTTATTATTTTAACATTATATTTATTAAAATTTTATATTTAAAAATGTCATGATTTTAAGGCAGTTTGATGGATTTTTGGTATCTGAATCATGATATTTGATTGTTGGTAAGACTACTTCTATGGTCCTCTTTCATTTCCCTTTTGCAATTCCTGCTTCTCTTCTCAGGGGAGGAAGATAGGAATAATCAGTATGTTAAATTTCTAGGTTCAGAGATCCACAGAGCTTCACTTTCTATGTTCCTTACCTCAGCAATGAAAAATTAAGATATATTCAACTGGAATAACTGGAACTGGCACTAGACATGAGAGTTCCTATCCATTTACTAGCCTCTTATCCCTTCTTAGAAGGCTTTTTTTTTAAATATGTGAAGTAAATATAGTTTAAGGAGATGGTTTATGATCAATTATTAAGATTATTTATTACTCATAATACAGTTGTGCCTAGATGTGCCAGTCATGAACCAAGACCTATTATGCAAAGATCCAAAGGGGTAGTTGTGTTAGTCTTGTTTAGTAAAACAAACAAACAAGGAGTCTCATGGCACTTAAAGACTAACAAATTTATTTTTAAAAAAATAAATTTGTTAGTCTTTAAGTGCCACAGGACTCCTTGTTTGTTTCTTGTTATGCCAAGCATTGTACAAACAGAGAAGAAAAAGATGTCTTTGACTTGAAGAGCACACAATCTAAATAGACAAGGGAGACACATGGTAGGGAAAAGGGTTATAGGATGCAACTGGAGAAAACAATGTGACAAAAGCAGATGTCATGTTAGTGCCATGATTTTTTATTTGTTTGTTCAGGTTTTTTGGTGGGTTTAATTGGGAGGGAGCTAGCTGAAAGGAAGGGAGGGGGGCACCAAAGAGAGCAGAGTATGCATGAGAAAAGGAAGAGGGGAAAAGGAGTGATGCCGAGGTGAAGAGACTGTGAAGGACAGGGCATTGGAGTTGGAGCATTTGGAACAAACAGCCAATCAACATAGGGCAGAGAAAGTCCAATCAAAACTGTAGAAAGTTCTTTAAATGACTAAAGGTCCTTTGACTTCTTCTGCTCTTCCTGGCTGTAGTGTCTGTCTGGCTCCTCTTTGCAGCTTTCTTGCAAGCCCATGTGGCAGAGGGATAGTAAATGTCACCTGGGTCTTAGTACCCTGAATGAGGGGACTGCCCTTCAGAGTTCCACATTCTGATGGGTGGGCGTGGCTGGGCCCCATTTTCTCCCCTCTCCACACTGCAGCAAAACCTGCTTTATCTGCATCTTTGCTACTTAAAAAGATTCCCGTTTCTTTGTACTATGTTTCAGCAAATTAACATAACTATTGTAGTTTGCTGCATAGAGGAAAAAGGGTCAGAGATGCAAAATAAATACACTTATTCTATTTTGTTATGCAGAACAATACATTTATGAGGCATGTACCAATATCTGTCTCTATATATGATAACATATATATTTGCATGGTATAGGTCTTATGAATACATGTTAATAAGAGCTATTCTACCATTTTTAGGTTGCCATAATAGCAGGAAATTTTGAGTTGGCTGAATATATCAAGAATCACAAGGAAACAGATATTGGTAAGTAAAATATTTACAAAGTAATTATTGGATTTCTACAACTGATGAATTTCAAATGTGGAAAATTATTAACTGCTTGTGACCTGTAATCTTTGGAGGAGGACCCATTCAAAAAAACAACAAGCAGTTGTGTGGCACTTTAAGACTAACAGATTTATTTTTTGCATGAGCTTTCGTGGGAGAAGATCCCACTTCCTCAGATGCTTCGAAGACGGGTGAACTTACAGAAAGGAATAAAACTAAATGCAAGGGGGTGTAAAACATAGGATCAGGTCATAAAATAACAGCAAATCAGAGCAGTTTACAGGTTTAAAGAATGGGAAGCCTGAAGTCAAATTACCCTTTGTAATGTGAAAAGAACCCATAATCTCGATTGAGTCCTGCTTTCACAGAATTTAGTTTGCATATTAATTCGAGTTCAGCTGTTTCTCTTTGGAGTCTTGATGTCCCAGGTACATCTCTGACGACAGTCATTAACAAATCCATCATCGAGTGATTAGGAAGATGGAAGTGCTCAGCAACTGGTTTCTTTGTTCTTTGATTTCTGATATCAGCTCTGTGCTCATTCAGTCTCTTACGGAGCGATCGTCCTGTTTGTCCAATATATAAGGTGTTGGGGCATTTCTTGCACATGATGGCATAGACCACATTAGTAGACGAGCAGGTAAATGAGCCTTTGATGGAGTAGCAGGCTTGATTAGGACCTATGATGGTATCTGTTGTGTAGATATGTGGGCAGACTTGGCAGCGTGTTTTGTTGCAAGGGTGTGTGCCTGCTTCAATGTTCTTGTTGTTAGATCTGTAGTTGCTGGTGAGTATCTGTTTAAGATTAGGGGGCTGCCTATAAGCAAGGAGTGGTCTGTCTCCTAATGCTTGAGAGAGAGAGGGATCATCTTTTAGAATAGGCTGTAGGTCCTTAATGATCTTTTGCAGAGGTCTGACCTGAGGATTGTATGTGATGACTAGTGGTGTTCTGTTGCTTTCTTTCTTGGGTCTCTCCTGTAGTAGATGACTTCGGGGAACCCGTCTAGCTCTGTCAATTTGTTTTCTTACTTCCCCAGGTGGGTACTGTAGTTTCAAGAATGCTTGATAGAGATCCTCAAGATGTCTGTCTCTGTCTGAGGGCATTCAAGCCATCCATCTCCTATTTCTGCATTATTAATTAGTGTTCGTTTTAGACTATTTTGCTGCCCCAAACTATTTTAATGAAAAACTTGCGTAAAAGTCATTATGTAGTTGTCTTGTACTATCTCTGTAACAGTAACAGAGCTGTCAGGGAAAGAAGCCAAACTTGCACCCTTAGTTTGATGTTTACTATTCATGATCTTTTACAGACTATTGTAGTAGTGGCGATTAAAACTTGAGTCCACTTGGAAGTCAGCATATCACTGCTTTTATGGTACTATGAGTTGGCACACATTGCAGAACTCTCCTTCTATTAAATAGGAAATGTCAGTCCACTGTTCTGATGGTCTTCATAAGCAAACACACACATTTTGCTTCTGGGTACATTACATATTCCCCTCTTCTTTTCCCTTCCTACCACCTTGATATTTTATAGACTTTTAGAGTGGGTAAGTAGAAAGTCACACACCAAACATTTTACCCTTCAGTTAAGAAGAAAAGCCCAATTGCGTAGCTTTGCAAAGGGCCCTTTATGGGCCCAAACCAGCCCCAAATAGCAATGTTAAGAAAATGCGCGCTTGTTTCTGATGCAGATTATAAGCATTTTCCAGTCCAATAGAAAATAACTATTTTGAATCTGGATTGCTTTTTCTCTTTTCCTACAAAGGTGGTGTCAGCTTTCATCGTATGGGTCCAACACTACAGTCCTTTTTCAAAACAAATTCCTCTTCTGTGGCAATTTAGCTGAAGTGAAGGTTGTCATATCAGACTTTCTATTTACAACTGTTATTGATTATCCAGGGATGAGGAGTCAGAAGGCCAAATTCTGCCTCAGTCTGCATATTGCGTAAATATATTGAAACCAATGATATCCCTACATGTGACAAGTTGGAGCTCAAGGGAGCCCCTTTCCAGAATCCCTAGAGTTTCCCATATAAAATCCCTTAACTGTGCTTTCCCACTAAAAGGTCTGAACTTTCCTTCTGAGCACTCAAAATTGTGTGGGCTCTCTCACCCCTGCCTTTACTACTCAGACCACCATTTTTTTTCTATGCTTAATGGAGATACCTTGCTGCTTTTTCTACTACCTATTGTCAATTGAGTTTAATTAACTCTGAAGCTCAGTTAGCATATTCTGTAACTTGAAGACTTTTCTGTGAGAGTCATCAACATGAAAACAAATACCTACCATATCATATGTTATATATTTCTTAGATTTGGTACTACTAGTTTTCAGTGACAGAAAAGATGCTGACAAGTAACTCAAGTACCATAAGAAACTCACTAGTATTAAAAAGGGATGTTCAGAGCCGTTTTACTTCCAACAAGAGTGGATTCCATTTTGGAAAACCTAATCCTGTGTAAGAAATAAAGAATTCGGGGGCGGGGAGGGGAAGAGGATAACACCAACAGATTAAAGGAAAATTCTCATATAATTGTATTTCTTTTAAAGCAAGGTTCTACACAGCAGATAATTTTCTCATTTTTTGCATTTGACCAACATCCAAATGGTAAATGTCAGTTATTCTTCTGAAATAACCGTGTTTGAAACAGGTTAAAAAGAATATTTTCTAAAGCAAGAAAAGCTGTTATGAGACAAATGTCTTGGAACACTTGGAACACGTCAGTTTGCTCTAATCCAAGATGTTCTCTAAAGGGCTTTTCCAGGTATGATAAACATATTAAAAGAGTTTATTATAATTATTACATATTTTGAGACCCCTTGGAATCCAGGAATAATTTGCACTTCTGTGCTTCTACAATTCCATCTTTTTTCTTTTATTTTGACAGAGACACTATGTCTGTTTCACAATATAACCTTAATGAAATTCACAGCAGTTACACATTACAGATTTATATCCTTTTCCATTCTTTCTTTAATTAGGTGTACTGTCTTATTTATTTATTCTCCAATCTAAGAGAAAGTAATGGATTAAAAGATGTGATGAATAGAAAAGTTAATCCCTGATTGTTTTCATCCAGCCTACAGCTGTCTGCAAGTAAATGAGCACAGGAGGTTTAGAAAGCATTTGCTATACAGCATTTACTATGGCTTCTATAGGATGGAGATACAAAAAACCAACAATAATATATATAGGAGTCCTGAAGCTCTCATTAGATACAGTTATGCAGATATTAAATAAGTTGCAAGCTGATAATCCTTTGACTCGGATAACCTATTTTTAAATCTCTCTTTTTTTGCCTTGGCTCTTTGTGATGAGATGAATTATCAGATGGATTAAATGACATGGGTTGTTCTTCTTCAAGTGAACAAGGTTTGTTTATACCGTACATCTTGTCCTCCAGCAGGTCTGATGATAGAAGCAAGCAGGGGTTTTTTTGTGTTTTGTTTTGTTTTTTTAAATATGAAACACATTGAGCTGGTGTGTGAGTTTTTGGTAGTTGATTAGCAGACTAACTAATACTTGGATACTGTTGCTAGGCTTCTAGTCTGAGTTCCTGTATTCCTCTATAATTATGCAGAGATGTATATATGTGATGGTTTGTGGGTGTTTTCAAACAGATTTTTTTTTGTAATTTAATAATTTTTGTGAATGCCAGAAGTCTGCTATTGTATTAATCTTAGTCTTTAAAATACATGTATTTAATATTGGACTATTGGTTTAGAATTAAAATATCACTGGTCATTCATAAGAAAAATAATTTTGGTTTTAGTAGAACTGGGCAGTAAACCCACTGCTTAAGATGCATTATGTTGTTAAACAAAATAATTCTGTTTTAAATAGCAAAGGTTTTATGTTTTTTCATGATAAACTTGCTTTTTTAACCCATTTCTTTAATTAAATCAGAGTGATTGAGGTCAATGTTGTTGGTATTTCAGTTGCAAATGTTTAAATTAAATGCTGTCAGGTCCAATACGTATCCTGTTTGTTTATTTTTAAGACCCATTTAGCAGTTTGATTTTTACAGATCAGATTCTTGCAGCCTGTTGTCTAAACCACTTATGAATAAAACACATTTAGACCAATAAAAGCATGAAAAGAAAAGGGGTAGTAAATCAAGAGATAAAAATCCACAAAAAAGCACTATGCTATGACGTCTTCTATTTTTAACTTATATTATTTAATAGACCAAAAGGGACGCAAGTATGTGTGATAGCTATGTTCATTTGTCATTTCAGTTAGATGATTAATCTTAACCTGTTTCGTGCTGTAAGGTATTTTCTCACAGAAACCACAATGTTATTAAAATAAAAATGAGGGCAGTGACACTGAGATCTTTATCCTTCGCCATTTCACGTATTGTAGTGTAGATACTCTTCCTCTTTTGTAACCTCTTCTAATTGTAATCTGTTAGCCCCTACTATAAATAAACATTAATTGCTGATATACACAGGAAAACTTGACATTAATATCTTCTAAATTTGGCTCTAATCAAAATAAGCCTTTGATTATAGTTGTAAATAAATTGATTGTTGCCATCACTTATCAGTTATTACCCAACGATAAAAAAGAGTAGAACAATTTGTTTGACATATTTTGTCAAAGTGTGTGTAAGTGATCAGACTGGAAAATTGGTGTTATCTATTAGTGTATCTGTTTTACCTAATAGAATCCGGGACAGACTTTGAATAAGGTACTGTAATTTCCTTGTCTCTGTGATCAGACATAAGGTTTTTCTCTGCATATGCTAGTATGTAGATGTGCACCAGACACACACTTTACATCAATTGTAAAAAACAAATATTATCTTCATAAACCGTATATATTTGGTTGACCTTTATTATAAATTCAAGTTACTTCCTGTGCATATTAAGATATGTAAAGTTGCATATTGACATTAATTACAGTTTAGACTTTTTTATCCTTCAAAATGATCTAAAGTGAAATTGGAGTGCGGCGTATCCCAAATTACATGGTGTTTAACTATTACTTATGATTCGTTCAGCTGATTCTCAAATCTAAAGAGAAAGTAAGAAAAGATATGATAATATTATGGTCTTGCAATCTCATCTTCTTCGCCAAACACCTGTTCCCATTCACTTCAATGGATGCATTGGTTCTCCTCTGTAGACCCGATTATAGACTCAGGACGTACACAGTGTAAGATATAGTGGGCTGACTTTTTGGAGTCAATACATGCAAGAAATATAAGCTACTAAATAGAAAGTTATTGAATATACAACGCTCTGTTGCAACTTAGTAATAAACACAGTATGTATAAAAATAAGCTAAAAGTATAATTAAAGAAAAGAATGTATCAATAAGAATATATCAGTAATTAAGAATATATCAAGTTGACATATAGGAAGAAATTAGTAATAACCATTGAGGAAAAAAACGAAAGTATTGTAAGTTATATGTGAATCTGATATTGCTAAAGATATAGATTAATTTCCTGTTTCACAGGAAAGAAAGTAGGTGATTGGGATATATTTAGGGTGACCATATTCCTTGAAGGGAAAACAGACACCCATGGGAGGCTGGCATTGCAACTCACCTGAGCCTTTCTTCCTTCTACCCCCATGTGAGATTGGGGTTGCCACTTGCCCATCCTGTACATTCCTCCATTCCCACCTAGGGGCCACACCATACTTTTTGGGCAAAACTGGGAATTAGTCCCATTTGATCTTGCCAACTGATGCTAAGTCAGCAAGAGCAAACAGGACAAATGTCCAGTTTTGCCAGAATAATTTGGGATGGCCAGGACCGGGCTAAAAAAGGAACTGTTCTGGGAAAAATGGGACATACGGTCATCTTAGATGTATTATCCTGTAAAGATGGCAATGAAATTCTTAAAAGGTCTATGGCATTGCAACTAAACAGATAATTAACATTAAACTATAAGAAGTTGAGCATACCCAGAATTTTGAAAGGTGAAGACTTTATGGTGTTTACTAATGGTGAAATTCACCCTTCTCCTAAAGGATCATCACAAGGCCTCTGCAGCAGTGAACTATTTTTACTCTGAAGCAGTACTGAAGTGAATTTCAACCTAATGTCTGATCATGTGAGGGGTCAAGGATCCTAAACTCTCATTTAAATCACTACAAGTTGAAGGCAGTCAGCACATCTGCAGAGGAGTTCAGTACCCTGCAGAATCAGACCCTCAGAATATGGTGCCTGATCCTTCTTCATTGAAGCTACAGTGATTTCACTGTGTGCAAGAACAATCCAATGTTAGTACCAGGGCAGTTCAGGATTATAGTGATAGATGTGTGGCAGGATATGACTTTTCTGGATATGGAATTTTTTTTTTTGCTATTGTTAATTACTCTCTTTCCTATGAGATTTTCAAATAAAACCCAAACAAAACAAAACAAAAACAAAACAAAACAAAAAAACCCCAAAGAAAGAAAAGTGTGAAGGAGGTAGTGGAGGAAAGTTAGTAGGTGGAGAGGGTTTTTACCAATTACAAGTAGGTCTTTCATCCAGTTTCATGGATTATAAATCCAGAAGTGACAACTGTGATCATCTAACCTGATTCAGGACATAGACATGTGTTTAACTAATTCCTATTTGTATTAAAATATATCTTTATAAAAACATCCAATCTTCATTTAAAAATTTACAGTAATGGAAATTTACATGAAGTGTGCATGGCTGTCATCTTGCAGCTGCAATGAGAGCAAGAGGTGAGAAAAGTTGAATAGGGATTCTGTAATAAAAAAAGAAAAAAAATCAGGATATTTTTTTAGAAAAACGTTGAAGAAAAATTAAAGAAATTCCCCAAAGTCAGTAAGAGAAGTAAATATAGACAAAAGAAAAAGAAAAAAAATACAATGAATTCAGTTTCATTGGGGAGAAGACTAGAAGGACTGAAAAGACTTGTTCACATGGTTAAATTTATGCATTCTGGGTAATCCTGTTGAACTCAGTGGGTCTACTTCCAGGGTATAAGGTAAAGTATATTTTTGTAAGGTCAAGGTCTTAAGTTTTTAACCCATGAATTTACCTGGGACAAGCTTTGATGTGCTGTGGTTTGCTGGCCTTTAATATTCATGTAACTGGAATCACTTCAAGTCAAATCCAACTCCCATTCAGGACAATGTAAAGGCACTTGTTGTCTAATAGAATTCAGAATAGAACCTTATGTGGAAGTGTTCTCTTAAAAACTGATATCATTGCATGACATGGCTGCCATGCCACCTAAAATAAAATATTGTGTCAGGGAGAAGAATTAATAAGTTCCTTCAAAATAAATAAGATTAAAATAGCATCTTAAGCTTTAGTCCCCTGGTTGCTATTATTATCTCTTTGCCTACTGATATATTTTCACCCTTGCTTCAGTCAGTCAGTCATTCTCTTACTCTGTCTTCCTCATTCGATTATGTTCATGTTATATCAGAAACTCGTACCTTCATTTTTAACACCCACGTATACTAATTTTGCTGCTATACTTGCTTATTTTTTGTTGAAGTAGATGAAATGCTTAACATTAACTATACAAAGAGATCCTTTTTTGTTCTCTTTATTTGAATCAGTTATTTACAGAACTCAAATTTAGTTCATATAAAAGAATTTGGTAGTGGAGGATTCCTCTCAAAACAGTATTTAATAAATATTCCCCCTTAAAGAATGAGCTTCCAATATTACACCATATATTATAATGCTAGTGAAAATTTTCTTGTAAATGAATAGCTATAAGAGGTATACATCTGATGAGGTGGGTTGCAGCCCATGAAAGCTTATGCCCAGAGAACTTTTATTAGTCTTTAAGGTGCCACAGGACTTGCTGTTTTTGCTGTACAGTATACAGACTAACAAGGCTACCCTTCTGGAATTTATAAAACAAATATGATTTTCAGTGCAAAACATTTATTGTCACACTGTATATGGAAGGCCATGATATCAAAGCTTTTTGAAATATACAGCTGTTAAATAAATATAACACATAATTATGAATATTATTTATAGTGTCTAAAAGTATGTGCTAGCCACTTTATAGAAGATATAAATATGATACATTCTTGGCCCTGAAGAGCCGACAGACTAAATTTTTGATGTGATACATCAAGAGAGGGCAACAATCACTTGAGAGGTTTATGGGCTGAGGATGATAGTATTTTTGACTAGCTACTGTCGGTCTCAGAGTGATGCCTCAAGCTCCATCTCACTGGCATCACATTATATTGTTGGCTCTTTGTTCATGGCATGGTATTTCAGGATGAGATGGTTGGTCACCAGTTCCATTTTGTCCATCCCACATCTTTGTCCAGTTGTCATCTCTGGAATTCACATGCCTAAGAGCCTTGGAAGAAATGTCATATTTTACAAATCTTAATAAAGACATTAAATTAGTTTAGAGGCTGGGCATTGGCATCTGCTATGTTGCTCTTATCTTTTTGGAGTCAGGTCATAGCCGCTGGGGAAGGACAAGAGTCTCATATATGGTGCTATAGTCAAATTCAGTTTCATTTTGGTTTTTTTTCAGTTTTAGATTTACTTCCTTGGGTCTTCCAGCAGCTAGCTGGCATTCTGATTGTGACTGCCATAGCTGCTGCTATATTGTCTCATGTCTGTATACTTGAATGTCATCAGCTATGCTGACCCTTGAGAATCATGTTAGCACTTCTTATTGGCAATGTTGATATTATTTCATTGTACTTATGATCCCAAATGGCATTTTCAGTTATCTGTAACAGCTTCATAGGATCATAGAATCATAGGGTTGGAAGGGAACTCATGAGGTCATCTAGTCCAACCCCCTGCTAAAAGCAGGACCATTCCCACTAAATCATCCCAGCCAGGGTTTTGTCCAACAAAACCTTAAATGTTTCCAAAGATGGTGGTTCCACTAGCTCCCTAGGTAACCCATTCAAATGCTTCACCACCCTCCTAATGAGGAAGTTTTCCTAATATCCAACTGTGACTGCTCAAGCTGCAACTTGAAACCATTGTGTTTATTCTGTCTGCTGTTACTACTGAGAACAGCTTAGCTCCCTCCTCTTTGGAGCACCGCTTCAAATAGCTGAAGGTTACTATCAAATCCCCCCTCAGTCTTTTCTTCTGTAGACTAAATAAGCCTAGTTCCTTCAGTCTCTCCTCATAAGTCATGTGCCCCAACCCCTCTAATTATTTTCATTGCCCTCTGCTGGACTCTTTCTAATTTGTCAACATCCTTTTTGTAGTGGGGTGCCAAAAACTGGACACAGTATTTCAGATGTAGCTTCACCAGCGCCAAATAGAAGGGAATAATCACATCCCTCAATCTGCTGGCAACACTCCTACTGATGTGGCCCAATATGCCAATGGTCTTTTTGGCAACAAGAGCACATTGTTGACTCATATCAAGCTTCCCATCCACCATGACTCCCAGGTCCTTTTCTACAGTGCTGCTACTTAACCAGTCGGTCCCCATCCTGTAGCAGTACATGGGATTTTTCCATCCTAAGTGCAGGACTTTGCACTTGTCCTTGTTGAATCTCATGAGATCTGGTTTGGCCCAAAGCTCCAATTTGTCTGTGTCTCCCTGAATCCTGTCCCTGCCCTCCAGCGCGTCTATCATTCCCCCCAGCTTGGTGTCATCTGTGAATTTACTGAGCATGCAATCTATCCTACCATCAAGATTGTTAATGAAGATGTTGAACAGAACGGGCCCTAGGACTGACCCCTGGGCGCTCCACTAATTACTGGTTGCCAGCTAGATACTGAGCCATTGATCCCTACCTGCTCAGCCCAATGATTTAGCCAACTTTCTATCCACCTAATGATCTGTTCATCCAAACCATACTTCCTTAACTTGCTGACAAGAATGCTGTGGGAATTAGCATCAAAAGCTTTGCTAAAGTTGAGGTATATCACATCAGCAGCTATTCCCTCATCCACATATTCCATCATCTCATCATAGAAGGCAATCAGGTTGGTTAGGCAGGATTTGTCCTAGGTGAATCCATGCAGACTGTTCCTGATCACTGTTTTTCCCCAAGTGTTTCAGAATGGATTCTTTGAGGGCCTGCTCCATAATTTTTTCAGGGATTGAGGTGAGGCTGATTGGTCTGTAGTTCCCTGGGTCCTCCTTCTTCCTTTCTTGAAGATATGCACTATATTTGCCTTTTTCTAATCATCTGGGACCTCCCTTGTTTGCCACGAGTTTTCAAAGATAGTGGCTAGCAGCTCTGCAATCACATTGGCCAACTTCCTCAGCGCACTTGGATGCAGTTCGTCTGGTCCCGTAGACTTGTGCACATCTAGCTACTCTAAGTAGTCCCTAACCTGACCTTTAATCACAGAGGGCTGCTCTCCTTCTCTCCATTCTGTGTTACCCAGTGTAGTAGCTTGGGAGCTGACCCTACCTGTGAAGAATGAAGTGAAAAAAGCATTGGGTACTTCAGCCTTTTCCGAGTCATCGCCCACAAGGATACCTACGCAATTCAGTGAGATGTCTACAGCTTCCCTGATCCTCTTCTTGTTACTGACACACTTGTAGAACCCCTTCCTGTTATTCTTCACATCCTTTGCTAGCTGCAGCTCCAATTACCCTTTGGCCTTTTTGATTTTATCCCTGCAGGCCTCAGCAATATCTTTGTATGCCTCCCTAATCGTGTGTCCAAGCTTCTACTTCTTATAAGCTTCTTTTTTGTGTTTTAGCTTACTGTAGAGTTCTCTGCTAAGCCACACTTGGCACCTTCCATATTTGCTGTTCTTGCACATCAGAATGGTATTTTCATGTGCCCTTTGTAGGGTTTTTTTAAAATACAGCCAGCTTTCTTGGGTACATTTCCGCTTCAGATTAGCCTCCTAAGAGATCTCACCTATCAATTCCCTGAGGGAGCCAAAATCTGCTTTTCTGAAGTCCAGGGTCTGTGTTCTGCTTCTTTCCTTTTTTCCATTAATCATCATGTTGAACTTTACCATCTCATGGTCACTGCTGCCCAGGTTGCCATTCACTTCTACTTCCTTGATCAATTCTTATCTGTTTATGAGCAGCAGGTCAACAGGTGCAAGTCCTTAGTTGGTTCCTCTGGCATTTGTACCAGGAAGTTGTCCTCAGAGCTCTCCAAAAACTTCCTGGATTGCCTGTGCACTGCTGTATTGGCCTCCCAGCAGATGTCAGGGTAATCGATGTCCCCCATGAGAACTAGAGTCCGTGATTTGGAAACTTCTGCTAGTTGTTCGTCGAAAGCTTCATCCACCTCCTCCTTCTGGTCTGGCACTCTATAACACAGAACTACCATGACATCATTCTTGTTGCACTCTCCTCTGAACTTAACTCAGAGACTTTCAACAGACTTGTCTCCACTTTCATAGTGGAGCTCCAAGCAGTCTTAAAGCTCTTTTACATATAATGCTACTCCTCCACCTCTTCTTCCCTGCCTGTCCTTGCTGAACAATTTATGCCCATCCATGTCAGTGCTCCAGTCATTCCATCTATCCCACCACATCTCTGTTATTCCAATTACATCACAACATCAATCACATCATAACATCCTATTACATCAGATTGCTGGTATCCAGAGCGTGATGAGGTGGATGCTTTCCTGATCCATTAGCACTTGTCAATATTTGTATTTGGCACTGAAAGTAAATGGCCCTGAGCTGGGCCTAGTGTATAAATATCAGTTTTCTTTTAGTAACCATCATGTAAGTTTCATAGAAATAAAACCTAAGACTGCTCCTTTGCCTTAGATCTAGTCTTTCAACCCGTCAGAGTAAGTGAAACTATTGCTAGCTCCCCAACTCTTTGCTAATAAAAAGCACCTTATATCTTTAAAAGTGATGGGAGAATGAAATATGCCTGGAAGTGTGAGTGATATAAGGAACCATAATAAATCAGTAGGTTACTGAATATGTGCAGAATGTATGGAAGATGGGAGGAATTCATCATCTACAGCCTCATGACTGAAAGGGGCTAAACCCATATCTGTGAAGTTATCCCCTGATCCATTCTTTTCATAGGCTTAGAAGCTCATCTGTTCTTTTAGTCTGTTGATGTATATTGTCAGTAGTGGATGGAGCTTTCCAGACAGGCCAAAGAATAAGTTATCCTGCCCTCAGCATTGATTAGACCTTGTTATTGGGTGAAAGACTTGTGATTCCCTGATTTGCTCAGATAATTTCCATGGAGGTGCCATTAGTTGGAGCAAACTGGAATTATATCCTTAAAGGTTTAGTGGAATATTCTCCTCCTGGGCACAGCACCACCAAGGACTTTTGCCCCTCTTCCTAAAGAAGAAAATGACCAAGATGACAGGAGGCTATGACAGTCAAGTGCCCAAAAAAGCCTGCTGGTGAGAGCAAGGGTTTGTGATTGTCATTGTTTGAGGTGAAGATTGCCTAGTGGTCAGAGGCTTAGACCCTTTAACATATGGCAAGAGGAGTTGTTAGGGGAGTCCAGGCCCTCTCACTACACCAGGTTACAGCCGAGGGCCCTGTGCAGGTGACTAAAGGGACTGACACCCAGAAGCACCTCAAGGATGCCCACCTGGGCCACTTGCTACCAACCCTCTAGTGTCCAGTGTTCATACTCTGCAATGGGAAAGGGTGAAGGTGGTCAGGTCACCAGTTGGCAGCTCTTTGTGAGTGGCTAATGCACTAATGATGCTGCATTTGGCTACTGAAAGGCCCTTGACATTAAGTTGAAGGATTCAAAGCACCAGTCCAATGTCTTGAAAGCCAAAGTCATTACTCACTCTTCTGTCACTGATCCAACCCTCTGTCCACCACTATATTGCATATTGTAGTTGAGTGCCCACTGACTTATTTAAACTCTGGGCTATCCACTCCTCACCTGGCTGCTGCTGATTCCATTAAATGGCTGTGCACATTGCTCATATACTGACATACCTCTTTATGGCCAGGTGTTGTGTTTAGCTTTCTCATTCTTGGAGTGGTGACTGCTTCCTCTTGTGAGCCAAATCAGCTCCAAACCTCTTCCTTTCAGGGGGTGATCCATAAAGCATGGGAAACAAACACAAACAAACTGAGTCAGTATGCAAAAGGGGGAAGTGACTCCCTCTCAGGGTGTAACAGAAGGAGTGGTTCCTTTCCGTCAGGGAGGGACTTTCAGGTGGTTATTGATGGGAGATATATTGTGTTTTCTCAGAAGCTGTGAGACAAAGGTTCTTGCTCTGCCCACAAATGAACTGGTCTACTTTCCTTTTAATTCCTCCTTCAGCCTGTGCATCTTTTACAGGCATGGGAGGGCAGGGCTGGCTGAGCCCCAAGCAGATCTGTAACCCTTTTTATCCCATGTGATGTTTTGAATAACCAATCACAGGTACCAAGACCAGAGATAAACATCTTCTGTCTCCTGAAATGTGGAATTGACCCTGATTCTCCAAAGATGAGCAACCTAAAGAGCCAATCTTTTCCTCTGAGTTATGGCTTTTCAAATTATGAGGAGTTCAAGGAAATTATGAAGTGAGGGGTGTGTAATATAGGGTATGGTGCTGTAGCTGGATGGTATCTGGGTCAGGGCAGTGAAACAGTGGGGAGAGCGTGCCGGGAGTGAGTAGTTGTTGGAAGGAGATGGGGAGTGCATCCCTGTTACACCTAGCTCAGTTCTGCCCTGGTAGCAGCCTCCTGCTCTTTCTCTTCCCCTCTGTGACCTCTGGGGATTCCCTCTGTCTTCTCACCACAGCTGCCCTGCCTGGGCCCGCATCCCAGCCAGCTGCAGCCTCACACATTTTAAATACTCTGGAGCCTATAGCACCAAAAGCTTTGGGCACAGTGGGGTTTGGGGGAGTTCATTCTGCTGGGCATTGTGCTGCCACCCATTCCTTTAGGGAGAGAGCCAGCTGTGTCCTGCTGGTCCTAGATGTGAACCACCTATTGCCCTTAGTGAGTCACTTTCTTCCCTGAATGGACAGGAGTTGGGATGAGGCTTGTAACGTGACCCTTATGGAAAAGGGGTGTGGGAATCTTTGCTCTAAGTAACTTTTTTCATTTCTTGTGTATCTTTTTATAGTTTACCTGGTATGGATGCTTACCACCTGCATTGCTAAATTTTCATTATCACTTTTTAAGAAATAAATAAGAGAGCATGTCTATGTGGTATATCAAATAGCATGTGATTACCCTAATTTATAATAATCCCTACCTTAATTGCTTCATGTGACCCTGGCGTACAAAAGAGTGTCTGCATAAAACTACTGCCTCCCCAAAAGGGAAATTATAGCTTGTATTATATAGATTAGGTGGGAGAAGAGTTCACCAGAGAAGTCATTCAGTAAAAAGCAAGTCTGAAGGAGTCTGTTTATTGCTTCACTGTACTGAGAAGCAGACTATGTCTCCTTATGTTTCTTGGATAAGCCCACCCCATTGCCCTCTGTTGGGGCGATTCAAAATGGTGCAAGGAGAATGGGCACGTTTGTGGCTTATTTTAATCACCTGGGAGTCTCATAGGTTGACATACCACCAGCACAACCCAGTTAGCTGTCTCAGGGGTGAGGGCAGTGCAGCCTAGCAGCCAAAATCAGTGAGGGGCTCTTGGTACTGGGCAGCACAGCAGCGCATGTCAGGGGGCTCAGGCCTTCCAGTCCAGGGCCCTATTGGAGCCAGTGTTGTCTGGCACAAATTCAGCGAAAATCTGGTCCAAAACATGCAGCCCTTGTCCCATGCCTTCCCCCCGTTAAACCATTGGGGCCCCAGGGCCACTTCCTACCCAGTTGTTGCTTGGATCATCTCATAGGTCCTCAGGTCATCCGAGTTCTGCATTCAGACCAGTCCCCATCTGCGTCCCCTAGGGGTCATGGGTTCTGTTGTCTGGGGTTGTTCCTTAGGTGTCCAGCTCTGGACTGTCACCAATGGGTGCCCATTCCCCATGGATGCTTCTCAGGTTTCAGGCACCTGCAGCCTGCAGCTGACACAGTTCTTGGCTCAGAGCCTTCAGTACACATCCTTTTTCCTTGCTGCAAATGAGCTGGACTGCTCCTATATATACCCGGGCAGCAGCTGGTGCATAACTAGCAGGATCTGGGGGGTGGGACTTCTGCTACCCATAGAGTTGACTGAACTCCTGCAGTATAGGGTACACCCACCCTGCCCACTAGGGTTAAATAAGATGTAGCCATGTGTTACATTAACATGTTCATTTAAATGTTCCTTATACTCATCCAATAATCTGGTTGTTGATTCCACGCCATGTTATTGTTAAATTGTTGGTTTGTTAGTTCAATTCTAATTCTAATTTTGATTAGATAATTGTGCTGTTTAACTCTTACTCTAGGAAGAGTTGTAATAATTAGTTTTCGTTTGAGGTTTACTTATTTTTAATTTTGCTTTTATTAATCTATAATAAAGACCATAAAATTATACATCCACTTTTTTCTTTTTTAATCTGAGAAATAACAAGGGCCACAGTACCATCATCTGGGCTGAAGGTCATTTGGTAGGTTTACACAGCCTTTTGAATCTCGCCTTAAATTAATCCCATTTTTTCCCCATATCATCAAGTGCTGAGAATACTTTTGCTTTTGGCAAGTCAGGTAATATTGCTAAAGTATTCTCAAAAGTCAGGTAAACATGTTTAGTTGTAGGCATTCAGTAGGGAGCTCTTTTTAGTGATTTGTTTAAATGGCTTGGATTTATGAAAATTCACAGTTTGCCAGGCTTCTCCATGGCTACTGCTCTGCTTATGTAGCTTGTGAGTTTGTGACTTTAACAGTGATTGCTTCCTTTTTATTGCTTCTGTTATTTTTCCTTTTAATGCAGTGGGTAGTTTGCAAGCAAAATTTTCTATTGGCTGAATCATTTTATCTATTTCGAGGTTTAATATGCCCTGGAAGACAGTTCTGTACTTCAGAAACATCATAGTAATTTTTTAGCAGAAGCCACAGAGTATTGTATGGTCTTATGATTTTTGTTTTCCTTGTCTGGCTTTTGCATAAATCAGAGAGACAAGATATGAGAAATAATATCTGTTGTTAGACCAACTTCTGTTGGTGGAAGGAAAGAGCTTTCAGGATTCATGGAGCTGTTTCTCAGATCTGGAGAAAGTAACCAGTGTGTCCAAGAAAAATACAAGGTGGAACAGACTGAGCATAAGGTGTTCACCTGCACTACAGGAGATGACTTAGAATGAAGTGGGCAAGTAAGGGTTAGCAGGCAGTAGAGTGTATTATCAGTTGTTGTAATGAACTATAAACAAACGTGTCTGTTAAGTTCGTGGGTTTTGTTGCTCAGTAAAGTTATGAATATACCAGGCTCATCTTCTGAAGGTGTTGTGCAGGTTTCCTTTAAGAATAAGGACTGAGAGATCAGATATGGAGTGATTACATTTTGAAAAGTATATGTCCATGGGAGATGGAGTGCTTTCGTATTTTATCATTGTTCTAAGTGGTGAGTTCATTCAAGAATGTAGTGGTTGTCTCATTTCACCCACATAGTTGTTACTGGGACATCTGATGCACTAGATGAGGTACATTACATGTTGCAATATGTATGTGGATCTTAAAAGGTGCATTGCAAGGGTTATTGATCACATGGCAGTGCAGATATCTCTGCAGGTTTTTTGTCTCTTGTTCTGACAGGGTCTGTTGCTGCTTTTAGTTGGAGTGTCCTGGTCTATTGGGAGTTTGCTTCTGATGATGAAATGGTGGAACAGGTAATATGAATTGTCTAGGTTTAGTGCTGCTAGATTAATGCATTTGTTTGGTTACCGATAGCACTGGCTTCTGTGTTTTTTCCACCTGAAAGTTGAGCCTACTGGTATATGCTTTTATTTGATGTTTTCTTTGACATTTAAATTGTCCAAGTGGTTGTTGTCATTGGTTCTTCAGAGTTGAGGATGATGCTTGTCAAGCTTTGTAGGTATTCAGGGCTATGTCTACATCTGCTTTTTTAGTTCGGACTTACTGGTCCAAACTAAAAAAGCTCAAGCGTAGTCTGAACTAGCCTCGGGCTAGTTTGGATTAACCGCAGCTTTTTAGTTCAAACTAGCTGCGCATCCTAGTTCGAACTAACTTTTTAGTTTGAACTAGTAAGCGTGGCTAGTTTGAACTAATGGCTTAGTTCAAACTTTTTAGTTTGACCTAGCCATTAGTCCTGGTGTACATCGTGCTAGTTCAAACTTAAAATTTGAACTAAGCAATTAGTCTGGACTAACTGCTTGAATTTATTAGTTCAGACTAAGATTTGGCTAGTCCCAACTAAGAAATTTTTTGGTTTGGGCTAGTCAAAGGTTAGTGTAGACCTGGACCAAATTAGTCTGGACTTAGCTTGTTTAGTCTGGACTAATTGGCTAGTGTAGACAGAGCCCAGGTGACTGAAGAGCCCAATTCTAGTCGCACACATTTTTTGTTAGTGGGGGTATGTTGTTATGTGGGAGAGTAGGATTTGCAGCCCTGAACTGGTCTTCTTTTCCTTCCTCTGCTGCTGTGTTTCACCTCAGTGTCAAGTTGTTGAGCCTCAAAGTGGCACACACCTCGATGAACTGGGCTGTGCCATGTTGAACGGTCAGCATCTTGCTCCTCCTTGCAACCCTGAGTGTGTCCTTGTACTACTTCCTTTGACTGCCCTTCGAGCACTGGCCAAGCAAGAACTGGGAGAAGAAAATGTGGTGAGGAAGGCAGTTCTTGGGCATCTGGACACAGTGGTCCCTACATCGGAGTTGATTTCTCAGGAACAAGGCTTCATTGCTGGTGGACACAACTTCATGGAGGACATAGGTGTTAGTACTGGTCCTCACATTTGATCCCCAGGATTGGATTCAAGCACCACTGTTGGAAGCTCTCAATGGTCTTAATGTTGTATCAGTAGACTGTCCAGGGTCACTGCAGTAGAAGAGGATGGTCAGCGCAACAGCCTTATAAATCAGGACCTTTGTTGACTTCCAGAGTTTTCTGTTTTCAAAGACATGTTGCAGCTTCAAGAATGTGTTACTGCAGCACTTAATTCGGTGCTGGTCTTCTTCATTGATGATAGCCTGTTGGGAATTGTGGCTGCTGAGGTACGGGAAGTGTTCTATATATTCCTGAGTCTCTGCGTCTGTGTGGGTAGCGGTAGGGATGTTCATCTGGTTCAGGAAAGGTTCATGGAGAACAATGTAGTATTGTGATTATTACCACTATATAATATTAATTTAGCTTTGCTTGGTTGCAGTTTTGCATTCTTTTCTTGTATAATACTGAAGAAGTCTTTATAGCCTTGCACGTTCAGTGATGCCTCGCTATTGAAGTTATCAGTTTGATTTTCAGTTTCCTGTTTGTGTGCTTTTGCCTTGTCTTTGCATCTCATGTGAGTTTGAGCTTTACCAGTGTTTATCTTTTACTATTATACACTCCATTAATTTCATGTAAAACATATGCAAAATTTCATCTTCTGAGTGTATAACTACAATGTGGGCACTGCATTCGGCTCTGCAGTTCAATGCAGCGGGATCAATTGAGCAGGCAGTGGAGACCCATACAATAGATCATGGAAGTGCTCTTTTGGTGACTCAGTAAGTCATTGTCATCCCCCTGCCGCCACAAAAGGAGTAAGGCTGCATTGACCAGACGACATTCCTGCTGATGCAGCACAGCAAAGATGCCATGCTAAGTGAAAGTTAGTAGGTCAATAGGAAATACACAAGTTTCAATACATAGCTTGTGTATCTTCTGTTGACACCACTGGCTGTGTAGACTAGGCCTGAGTCACTGCTTACTTCCTCCATATGGTGATTCTTTGTTTGTTTGTTTAGTAACTATATTTGGCATGATTTCTTTTGTCACAGTTATTTTACAGATGACTCCATATGGGGGACATCTTCCATTATCATGCTTTTCTCCACATTCCCAACAGGTCTTCCTTTGCATTTTACTTAAATCTTTTGCTTTTTATGTGTGCATTTTCTTTTGCACAAATTTTGTTGTATTCCTAGTTTTCCTGTGCTGCTTGAATTACAGCTGTGTCTACTTCACATGTGCTCTGCATTTCAATGCAAGCCCATTCACTAGTAGCTTCTGTACATGCCTATAGCTCTTAGAATAGGTGATATGCTTTCTCTGAGCTTTACCTTTTTTCCCCTATTGCTAAAGTGACATGAATTAGTTAATCTTTTAAGTTTTAATAATTGCATGAGTCACCCATTTTGGCAATACTGAAAAATATCTTTTGTATATAATACTTACTATGGATTGAAAATGCTATTGTGGTGCTTCTAAGATTTTATATCTGTCCTCCTGCTGCACACATATCCAGATGCAGTTAGGGCATATGACATCTTTACACTTTACAGCAAATATACCACAGGTTGAGAAACTGTGCTAGGGAATAGGAATCTGGTACAGTGCCATGATTATTATTTTCTCTGTATTTTGTTTGTTTTTTCTTCTCCAAATTCTTAGTTTCTGTTTCCGTGTACCTGTAGGAGCTGATTCACTTTTTCTACCATGTTTAAAGTTGAAACACAAAAACAGAGAGCTAAGACAGTTCAGCATTCTGGCTTTATTATTTTTTCCACTTTCATCTCTCCTTTGTTATCAAGCACTCCGTAAAAATAGAGTTCTTCAAATTCCGAGACAGACATTATCTTATACATAAGCATACTATCATATTATAAGGCTGCCTATTAAGAAGCTGTTTCTCATAATACTAAAAAATAAAACCAAAAAAAGAAAAACCACGAGAGTCATGTGGCACCTTATAGACTAACAGATTTCTTTGGACATAAGCTTTCCACTTTGTCAGATGCCTGAAGTGGAAATGACAGTTAAGAGGCATATATGCACATGCCAGGATGGAGGAGGGCAAGTGTTAGTGAAGTCAGGTCGAAGAACAGATGAGGTCCATTCACACCAGCTAATCAAAGGGGGAGAATGTGTGAACTGAACAATCACTTTTTGTAATGTGGTAACCATTCTAAGTCCCTGTTCAGACCCAGTCTGATTGTGTCAAGTTTGCAAATTAGCTCCAGCTCTGCAGTTTCACACTGAAGTCTGTTTTTGAAGTTTCTTTGCTGACATATGGCAACTTTCAAGTCTGCTTCTGCATGTCCATGGAGATTGAAGTGTTCTCCCACTGGTTTATGGATGTTACCATTTTTTATGTCCGATTTGTGTGCATTTTATCCTTTTGCAAAAGACAATCCAGTTTGGACACCATACATGGCAGAGGGGCATTGCGGGGGCATTACCACATTTGTGGATGTGCGGGTGAATGAGTTCCTGATGGTGTGGCTGATGTGGTTGGGATCTGTGATGGTACCACTGGAGCTGGTGTGTGAGCAGAGTTGGCGACGGGGTTTGTTGCAAGGATAGGTGCCTGCATTAGTGTTCTTGTTCTATGGTGTTTGGTTGCTGGTGAGTATTTGCTTCAGGTTGCGAGGCTGTCTGTAAGCAAGGATAGGCATGCCTCCCAAGGCTTGAGAGAGTGTGGGATCATCTTCTAGGATAGGTTGTAGATCTTTGATGATGTGTTGGAGAGATTTTAGCTGGAGACTGTAGGTGATGAACAGTGATGTTCTGTTCTTTTCTTTATCAGGTGGGTCCTGTAGTAGGTGGCTCCTGAGTACCATTCTGGTTCTGGCAATTTGTTTTTTCATTTCCCACGTGGGTATTGTAGTTTTAGGAATGCCTGCTAGAGATGCTGCAGGTGTTTGTCTCTGTTTGAGGGATCAGAGCAGATCTGGTTGTACCTTAAGGCTTGGCTGTAGACGATAGATGGTGTAATGTGTACCAGGTGGAAGCTGGAGGCATGTAGGTGTGCATTGCAGTCAGTTGGTTTTCTGTATAGGGTGGTGTTAATGCGCCCATCCCTTATATGTATGGAAGTGTCCAAGAAGTGGCTTCTTGTGTGGACTGGCCCAGGCTGAGGTTGATAGTGGGGTGGAAATTCTTGAAGTCTCGGTGGAATTCTTCCAGGGAATCTTTCCTGTGGGTCCAGATGATGAAAATGTCATCAATGTAATGTAGGTACAGCTTCCACCTGGGGCACCAGTCTGTTAGTCTATAAGGTGCCACAGGACTCTCACTGTTTTTGCTGTACACAGACTAACACAGCTACCCCTCTGGAAATCTCATAATAATGTACAACTCTAACACACTATGGTACTGATTCAGTCAAAAGAAGCCTTTTAGCTTGTGGCTCATGGAACCTCACAGAGTGTCATGGGCTTTGCAGATGTGCAGTGTGTTCTCTATTTTAAACAGGGTTTTAAAGTATAATTTGGTGGGCCCTGGAACTCTCTGGCATAGGTGGGCCCCCTTCTGGCACAGGTGGGCCCCCAATACCCATTCCAGAACCCACCGCTTGCCCCAATACCCACCCAC
>ML681963.1:110159366-110182442 GCA_007922195.1 Podocnemis expansa
CCCCCCAACAGACAGACAGATAGACAGAGAGAGACACACGCACAGACACACAAAACCCAAAGCAGCCACCCCTCCCCCTCAGCCCTTACCTGGGCTGTTTGCACGCAGCTGCCCAGCTCGAAGCTGCTTCCATCCCCAAACTGCTCTGCCCTGCAGGGGAAGATTCACAAACTCCCAGCCTGACACAGCTCTCTGCTGGCTGGGCTTAAGGTGGAGCAGGGCTTAAGGTGGAGCCACTGGAACACTGTGCTTCAGCTGCTGTAGCTATTTTTAGGGGGGGCCCGTAATGCAGCATTCCTCTGTGTTCTTCTATTGTTAGGGGCCCAGAACACTGCTGGCCTAAACATAGGGGGCCCCAGAACTGCGTTCAGGTGCGTTCCCCCTTACTTTAACCCCCGATTTTAAGGTGTATTAGTCTATAGGTCTCTAATTTGTTATTCTATCAGGGCAGGATTTTTATCTACAGTTCCCAGGTGCTTTGTCCAGCTTAGTTTTTCAGTGACCAAAGAGCACAACATTATGTATTCATCAGTCACTCTGCTGCCCATGAGTAGGGCCTTTTGCTTTGCCTCGCCTGACCACTGTACATGACATATTGGCCAGGTCTCGGGCATGAGGTTAAGCAGTTTACAGGGTCAAGAAGTTTGATTTCCAGTTGCAAGGGCTGAATTGTCCCCAAATCTCACTCTGACTGATTTGAAGATTTGTAAAGGTGCTGAGGTCTCACATTCGCTGTGCTAAGTGCTTGTTTTACAGCCACTGAGTGGAAGATAATAAGCCCATTAGGACAAAGACCTTATTTAACCTGAAAATTAAAAAGCAGTTAGGAGAATAAGATCCAAAGGGGCAGCTGTGTTAGTCCAGTTCAGTAAAATAAAGAGTCCTGTGGCACTTAAAGACTAACATATTTATTGCATGAGCTTTTGTGGGAGAAAATCTCACTTCGTCAGATGCTTTGAAGAACCACCAGTTCAAAGCGTCTGATTTTCTCCCATGGAAGCTCATGCAATAAATATACCTTACATCATCATGTATAAGCCGAGAATTTTGTCCTGAAAATTGGCTTCAAAACAGGCACTCGGCTTATACTCGAGAGAATACAGTAGACAGCCCCAGCCAGCCCTTTCCCTGACCATGCAGCAGGGCAGAGCCCCCGTGTTGCCGAGCAGCCATCTTGGGCCATCGGCCAGGGCTGGGGCTGGAGGAAGGAAGGGACCCTGGCATCTGGAGCAGCCAAGGAAGGGGGTTCTGGAGGGGGGGTTGGCCTGGACATTGAGGGGGGGATTCAGGGAGGCCAAAGAAGCGGTGGCAGGGATCGGAGATTGGGGAGGGGGTCGGGGAGTTGGGGAAAGTGATGGGACAGCCGGGAGGGTTTGGGGGGTTCAGGGAGGCCAGGGAAGGGGCGGCAGGGCTCAGGCATTTGAGGAGGGTCGGGGAGTCCAGGGAAAGAGGCAGGAGGACCCATGGTTTTTGGGGAGCCCAGGGAAGCAGCGACAGGGACCAGGGATTTGGGGGATGGTGCCTGGCAGGCTGGGAAGAGCAGCCATAGGGGTTGGGGGGGTGATGGGGAAAGGGGTGGAATGGGTGTTGGGGAACAGGGGAGCAACAGCAGGGAACTGAGAAGGGAGCGGAGGGGGGGCAGTGACAAGCTAGCGGGTCAGCAGTGGGAAAGGGGCAGAGCAGGGGGGCAGCAGTGAAGAGCCAGGGGGGAGCAGTGGGGAAGGTGCAGAGAAGGGGAGCAGCAGTGAGGGAAGAGGCATAGTGGGGGGCAGCAGTTAGGAAGGGGCAGAGCAGGGGGCAGCAGGAAACTGAGAAGTGAGCAGGGGTGGCAGTGAGGAAAGGGCAGAGCAGGGGGGCAGCAGGGGTGACAGAAGTGAGGAAAGGGCAGAGCAGGTGGGAGCAAGGGGGCAACAGTGAGGAAAGGGTGCAGCAGGGGGGCAGCAGGGGTGATGGCTGTGAGGAAAGGGCAGAGCAGGAGGGCAGGAGTGACGAACGGACAGCAGGGGGGCAAGGGAAAAGCAGCAGTAGAGATTTTGGGGGTGGGGAAGCTGTCAGAAACTCCAGAGGAAGCCAGCAGCAGTGGGTGGGGGGTTAGGGGCCAAGGCCAAAAGGGGACCTCGGCTTATACCTGGGTCACCAATTTTAGCTTCTTTTTGGGCTCAGAATTGGTGGGTTGGCTTATGCCCGGGTCGGCTTATACCCGAGTATATACCGTAATCATTAGTCTTTAAGTGCAACGGGGCTCCTTGTTTTAATCACTGGCAGGAATCAAGACAATGAATCACAGCTTTTATATTAAAATATTGGCTTCCTTCGTTCCAGTAGCATAAACGTTTCTAGAGTACTGTTTGACAAGCCAGAAAAGGAAAGCATGAAAAGTGGGGAACTAGTTTGCTTTAGTTTCTGTTGCCTGAATAGGGATGTTTTTGGGTTCTTCAGAAGATATTGACTTGGCAGGCATACAGTGTCATCAGTTTCCCAATATGATTCTGAATAGTGCAAGGCAAATAGATGAGACTCTTAACAGAGGGATTTTTTTCTTAATTATTTTCCTTCAAAATTGTGAAGGTTTTCTTGGCAGCAAATAGACTCCCTTAGCCCGCACTCCATGCTTCATTCCAATCTGTTGTTTCCTGCATCTCATGCAAATATTTTTCTCTGTGAAAAATTTACATAATTTTCAGGAAAATGATCAGCCCTTCAGTATTCCTGGATACTTCTAAATAAGAAAACAGGCAATCTGAAGATCTTCATTAGTCAGGCAGGGGCAAAGAAATTTGGATAATTTGTCCACAAACAGCAAAGACTTCAAATTTGGTAGTCATATAGGAAAACATGGTGATTCAGTACTGAGTTTGTTGAATCAGTTGCTCAAGTAAGTGAAATGCAGTTACTGCTGTGAGTGTCTAAAAGCATTCCTCTGGATTTGGCTTGTTATGTTTTGAATTTTTTTTCCTAGGGTTTCTCATTTATATACTTGTTTTACTAAGATTTTTTTTCTCATTTGGTCTCCTGAATTTAATAAAAAAACCTCACTTTGCTATAAAATTAAGACTGGGATTGTAAAAAACAGTGTGCTGGTTTGCTCCCATTTGAGGTCAATGTTAGAATTCCTATCAGATTTAAAGATAACAGAAAGGGCAATGGCAAGCATGGAGAAACTTAGATTTTCATTAATGCTGAAAATTTTGATATTTTATCTTAATATTTTAGCTTTTTTTTTTCAGTGCTATGTGCTTTATTCTCGTTTGGCCCCAGGGTATGTGGAATTATTTTCTGCTTACCCTGTCTGTGTTTTTTGTAACCAAACATCCAAATGGGAGATCTTGCTGTATTGCAGAAATTTTTGATTAAAAAAAGAAATTAGTCAAGTAAGTGTGTGTGTGTTTGTGTGTAGCGTTTATACAAATGTGTTGAAATAATGTAAATCAAGGATTAATTTGAAAATTAAACTGCTTTTCACTGTCTCTAGCCATTGAATTCTATAGCAAAATATCAGAGACCATCTTCCTAAAATCAAATCAAACTGTGTTTTGTACCAGCAGCAAATAATCAGAAATTTTCACAGAATCCTATTTTCTATTTCCTGACCAGTCCTACTTGCCAGCTGTGTACTCTCTCTTCAGATTAAGTCACATGGTGTGCTGCATCATCATTCTCTTCTTCTTGCTGCTTCTAAATGGGAGGGACTCTGAAAGTCAGTTTACAGTCTGTTGTGGCTTGGGTGGAAAATTAAAGAATTGCGTATTTTTCTGGCAAAAAGAATTGCCTTTGAGTTAACTGACTGTAGCTGAAAAACCTACACCTAATCTGTTCTGTCCTCAGTGACCATGGGCTTTTGATCAGATCACCAATAGACAACACATTTGTACTGAGGTTCAACCTCAGGCATGCTCAGAAGTGCATTTCACCTTGATCTTTCTCACTCTCCACAACCACAATTAACCAAGACTCTGCTCATCTCCTTCTCCTCATCTACTCCAGAGCTAGCCATGCCTGCTCTGTTTGTCCTGTCACCTTATCATTCAGCTGTCAGTTCTGTGTTGTTCTGTGAACTGCCACTCAGCCCACACTCAATTTATCTTTGCATTTTAGTTATGGAAACATGACCCTTTTTCTTAACAAGATCACCGTCTGACTTGTCCCAGACTTTTGAGGCCAAATCATCAAGTTATATAAGTCAATCACAGCTAATTTGTTACCAGCTGAGGATCTGACAGCTAGGGAGAAGGATCTTTCACAGGCTGGATCGGTTCCAAGCTACCTCTAAACCTCTTCCAGGACTATCCTTTAATTAGAGACAGTATGAAAATCTAACACAGCTCTCAATACAGCATGGGTTGTAAAACTACAGTCTACACTGCTGTAGCTTGAAAATTTCAATATTTGCTAAGTTATTATACATCAGTATTTGGGGTGCATTGGCATTATTTTAAATATAAGGAAATATTATAGTATCTCATATAGTACCATGTTGTAATTGTTGGCAGATGATATGATGACTTTATCAGACATAATGGTAGTGGGCTGAAAGCACTGACTTAAACAGTTTAACCTAAGTTCAAGGCAATGTTAGGAGAAGTAATGAATTACCGGCAACTGCAGTGACTGCTATTGGTTTTATGTTGGAGCTACGGGCTGCTGAATTTCAAGCATTCCCAGACTATTTTTTTAGAGTCCAGAGATTAAAAATAGCTTAAATGATCTTTGTTCCTAAATCCCAAGAATTTAATCTAATTACTATGGTTTGTGGTAGTACTGGTCATGTTCTTTTGTATACATTTTATGATAAAATTTATTTGTTTTTCTCCACTGTTCTGTTCACCACTTTTGTTAAAAATTACACTGAGGCAATAGTTTTAAAATATCATTGTAGTGATGTCAATCAAAAAAGATGAAACTAAGTCTAAGAGATAAACTAACTTTTTTTATTCTGATTACATGACCATGAATTGGCATTAGCTGGTTTCTCATGCAGCATGTGGTTTGTTATGTAAGGAGACTAGAGTGGGGCTCTGAACTCTATAAAACTGCACTGTGAACTCCTCCATGATGGCACATAATATGCAGTAACATTAGCTTTTCTCTCTCAGTCCCCTGATGTGTGTGATAATGTAACGTAATTGATGTTTGAACTGGAAAAGGCATCCTTTGGGTTTAATTTATGGGCCTCTGTGGCTATGTCAACACTGCAGTCTTCTTTGTGCAGCTTGTAGAGTATGTGGTCAGGTAGCCCTGTAGCATGATTTTAGAAGCAAGTGTGGATTGTGAGGCATGGTCTAGATGAGGACAACAGACATGACTGAAGGGTGGCTCCCAACACACCCAAGTCCTGACTCCTCATCTGCACTGCTCTGTAGTGTCCTCCTGCTTCCCAACTGCTGGAGCCTTTCTTTGCCTGAGGATCCAAAGGGGCAACTGTGTTAGTCTATGTCAGCAAAACAAACAAGGAGTCGTGTGGCACTTTTAAAGATTAACAAATTTATTTATCACATGAGCTTTCATGAGAGAAAATCCCACATCTTCAAAGAGTCTGACAAAGAGGGACTTTCTCCCATTGAAGCTCATGTGATAAATAAATTTGTCAGTCTTTCAAAGAGCCACAGGACTCCTTGTTTGTTTTCCTGCCTCAAGAGAAGATTCTGGTAATAAGAAGGTAGTGGGGAAAGTCTCTGCCAGCAGAGCCATAACTAGGGCTTCTGGCACCCAGGGCAAGCAGCCACAAAGGGGGCCCAATTCATCCCCTGTGGTAGAGAGCGAGATCTGGCCCCAGTCGCCTGGCTGGGCAGGAGCCTTTCCCTGTCACTGGCCAATTGCAGCCAGGGCCGGACAGGGGGTGCCTTTCCCCACCAGCCGATCATGGCTAGGGCTGGGTGGGGGGTACCTTTCCCCTCTGCTTGGCGATTGCAGCCAGGGCTGAGCAGGAAGTGCCTTTCCCCTCTGCCTGGCAATCACGGCCATGGCTGGGTGGGGAGTGCATTTCCCCACTGGCCAGTCACAGCCAGGGATGGGTGGTGAGTGCCTTCCTTGGTGAGCATAGCTCAGGGGCAGGGTGGAAGATGACATCCCCCTGCCTGGCTCCTGAAGGAATGTGCCTTTGACACTGGCACACTCCTCTTTGAGGACAGGTAGAGGTCAGTCTGGTACCCTTTAAAATTCAGTACCTGGGATTTTGCACTGTTCGCCACACCCTAGTTATGGCCCTGTCTGCCAAATCCCTGCTGCTAGATTTTTTCCTCACTGGAAGGAAAGATTGCAACAGCAGGGTAAGGGTCTGCCAGTTCCCTGTTGCTAGAAACCTCCCCTGCCTCAGGGAATGTCTCTTGACCAGGGGTGGCCAAACGTATGGAACTCAAGAGCCACACAAGTTCATTATTAAACCTTTGAGAGCCACACTGAGGCATACAGCCATATACTTTTACCTACTCCAAAATTACTAAGTTTAAAATTTTTTGCACACTTTAAATTTTATCATGAAAAGAGGGCAAATATTGATCCTACTAATGTCAGAGTCTAATCATTACTTAAGTTTACCATGAAAACTAGGCCTATACAGTAAAAACTTAGCTGTTGCTTGATGTAGAAGTCTGCAGGCTAGTGGTGAGGTTTTTTAAACTCCTAACCATGCTGCACTTCTCCCTGCCGTCCCCAACCATGCCACGCTTCTCCCTGCTGTCCCCAACCATGCCGCCACTTTTCCCTGCCATCCTGACTCCTCCTGAATCCCCAGGCCCTGATGCTGGCTCCCCTGAGCATGCTCAGGGCAGGAGATTTAAAACTCCTAGGCTGGGGCTGCTTTCTTAAACTGATTTGCTGATGTTCTTCCAGGAGCACACTTTTTTATTCAAGAGCCGCATGTGGCTCCCAGGCCACAGTTTGGTCACACCTGCTTTTGACAGTGTAAAGCTGCTGAAGCCTTCCACCACTGCCTCCCTCCTGCCAGAGCCTTTCATTGACCTATGCAGATATACACTGCAGTGTGGGTGCAGCTTGCTTTTCACTGCAGCATGTAGCTACACACACACAGCTGAACGTGGTGTGTAGTGTAGATGTAGCCTCTGTGAAATTTTATACAGTGGTAGCAATATGATTCTAATGGTATCCATTAGACATGAATAGCAATAACAAGGCTTTAAAATAAGATAATCATCAGTTAGAAAAATTATATATTTTTCTTTACCTATGAAAGAGAACCTCAGGAGAAAAAGAGAAATATTTGAGGAAAAGGAATCTCTTTCTTGACAAAAACACATGAAGTCAGTTCACTATTGGACTTCATTGGCATTATATTTAATAAAATGGCAGCAGATTCTTGCTATGGGCATGAACTTAATCCAAAGACCACTGAAACCAAGGGACATTTTGTATTTGCTTTAATGGATCAGGCTCCAGATGTGCAAGGTGGTAGAGGGCAGTTACTATGGGAGAGAGGGAAGAGTGAAGGCAGTCAGGACTCAGCTGTCACCTTCTGTACCTATCAGTAGGTATAGCTAGAGGAGAAGTGGAAAGCAAACTGTTCCATCTCCCTGAGAGGCAAAGCTTCCCCTAATGTACCCCTAATGGTTGCCTCAGAATTCCTGTCATCAGCAGCTACAGGGTTGCATCACTAACTCCTCCTCCAGAGAACATGGGTGTGACAGCATCTTAACTATACACATCTCGTGGTTGCTGTAGGATCTTAGCAGATGTGCTTCACTAGGGAATGTGTGTACTGTAGAAGTGCCATACACAGAGCTGCTCATGTTAATATCCTGGTGTTTGTGTGTGTTTGAAGGATCATCATGCCCAGTTTTTGACCATAAAAAAGCCTAACAGGATTGCTTTTTCTTACGTTGTTTTCATTTTCATATTTTTCTTGATGAAAGTATAGTATCATCACCTAGAAGAGGAACTCTGAATCTTCCTTTTTAAAGTTCTGTCGTTTTGGCCAAAACAATTGTTAAAACAAAATTAAAAGAACTACGCAAATTTTATTTTAAAATCTGTAACATTGAGTGATGTTTCTAAGAACAGTATCTCTGTGTTATGTGATGCAATGGTTGCTATGGTGATAGCTCTTTGTTTTGAACACTGCAGAATACTTTCCTGTATGTGGCACATGACCAGTCTATGTATTTTAAATTATAGGGATTGATGTATTCTGTGCATATGCACTTTTTCAAAATGGTTAATATTTCCCTCCCTCACCCTTAACTAAGTATAATTTAATTTCAGCTACAGTGGGGCAATTTGGGAAATCTGTATAATTTATGAACGCTGGTCAGTATTGTTAAATTGTTATTATGAAACTGTTGTATTATGAATGCCTCTGCCTGGGTCTTAATGGATCCCACCATTGCTGGTAGTGCTGTTCAGCGTGCCTGTTGGAATAGGTACAATGGTGCATTGTTAGAATTCTAATAGCTACCTCTTCAGGTGAAAACATTTGAATGTTTGTATGGCTTAATTGTAATCTGAGAGGAGACACTTCCTGCTACCTGTCTGAAGAAGGAGAAAAGTGGTGAGAATGGAGAGTTAACAGGACCAATAAAGAGAGGGGTCGATGGGAGATTCAAAGTAAAAATACTCACAGAGGGACAGGGGAAGTGTAGGGGAAGGAGGAAGTATCAGGAGGGATGGACTAACCAGAGGAAGAGAAGGTTAGCTGAGGTAGAGCAAGTTCCATGTTACAGAATACAAACCAGGTGAATGTTCTTGGATGCCACTTCACAAGAGTGCTCTGGAGAAGGGAAGAAACAGAGGCAGGGAGATGTGTGCATGGTTTATTATTTTTGTATAAATCTGTGCATTTCTGTGATTTAAAGAAAGAGCGGTTGTGTTAGAATCCTGTGTAAATCTTCTGTGTTTTATAACCTGTCACCTGAGTCCTGAAAAGGTAATCTGTGAACCCAAAACACCCAAAGGGTGAAGTTCTGGGACATGGAGTGTTTAAGATATAGAATGAGATTGAGAAGTTCTAGGTGTTGTGCAGGAGCCATATGGTTGCATCTTTCAGGAGAAGAGCCAGACAAAGGATCTGCTCCCCAAGAGTGTTCCTAGAGGCCTTAAAACAACAGCAGTGACTGGACTCTGGGCAAACTCTGGGGGCTTAAAATACTGTGAATTTACTTCTGGGGCTTCAAATCCCTGGGGATCCCATCACTGTAGTTTGATGAGTAGACCCATGCATGGATACAAAAATGTGGATCCGGATCTGATCCGCATCCACTCAGTGTCAGTACCTATCTGATCTATGATCTGCATGCCAGTTTTTATTTGTATCTGTGTCTGCATCTAGGCTTGGGCTCACTCAGTCAGCATGCTGGCCTTTGATTGACTCATTCCCTACATGGGCCCCACCCACATTTTCCTTTTCTTTTTTGTAGTTTGCACACTGTGCTGTGAATCAGAGATTTCCTTGGCCAATGAAAAATTTAAGAAAAAAAACTCATTTATTTGTATTTTTATTATTTGCATCAGGGATTTGTTTTAAAATAAACTCTATCTGTGTTATGTGCAAAAATACAAACAGATCTCCCAATGGTACTTGACCTAATCTCAAATTTAAAATTAATCAAAAAAAAATCTCTTGTTCTGGTTGACAGTGATTTTTGGATGCCAAGGTAATTATGCTGCCAATTGAAACAATACGTCACTGTAACATTAACCTTGACTGTATTTCTAATAGATTACACCATGGCATTTTAAAAACATCTCCAGTGCAACAAACATGTTACAAATATTGACTCTTGCTTTATAATGACCATTAATGAAAAATGGCTAAATTTCAGTTAAACTTAAGAACATGGTTCTGTGCTGTTCATTTGTTAGATGAGTAAGTTTTTTTTCTTCTTTTTAAAAATATTCTATAAAGAAGTCTTTAGAGTCATGAAACTTCATGCTTTACTGTGGGAAACTTAGAGAGAAAGGGAGATGAATGCAATAAGAGCCATTGAAATACATATGTAAACCACAGAGAGCTAGAGTCCGTTTTCTAGTTGAGTTGCCTTTGGCACAAGACAAAAAAGACTCAGGAAAGGTGGCCCACGTTCCTCACACAATTCAGTGAATTCTCAGACCACTAGGTTGTGTAGGTTGCCTCAGCCACACTCTCTTTTTCCTGTGGCAAGAGGTGGATAGATTTAAAAAAAAAACAATCAGGCTGACTTAACCAAACTAGTCCTAAAGCAGGACACATCTTACTTGTACACAACTGAATACATGAGTGGAAGAGTTATATGCTGATGAAGAAGAATCTGTATGTCTGATTCTAGTCTAACAGCACTGTAAATCACAGGTAACTTCATTGAATTCAGTGGAGTTACATTGCTCTGAAATGAGCTGAAGATCATTGAGATCAGAATGAGAACATCTATGATTAATAGTATTAAAGATTATCTTTTTGGCCATCTTATGTGGGTTTGGTTTAAGTTCACTGTAGTTTCATTGAAAAGATACATTGAGACTCATAGCCGATTCTGAATTTATTTGAGAAAATATATAAAAATGTATTTAATGATGCTTTTTTCTGAAACATGATTACCAGGTTTCTTTGAATTAACAGTAAAATCTATAGAATTGTAGATCTGTTCTATGCTTGTCACAGAATTTCGTGGCAGTTGAAGGGAGATACTCAAACTATGTCAATACCTGGTGAATCTCCCTTTAACTCTCTAACTTCACTTACTTCCCTGGCTCCATTGTGCTGAGCTAAAGGGAAATGCTTTTCCTTCAATTCAGTGCTACCCTTCTTCCGGGATGGAGCTATTAAGTCGTACTCTGGATCGATTGAGCGGGTCTTGACTGACTGCTCATTTGAACCAGAGAGTTTGAACTGATGCGAATGAGTTCGTTACCATCAGTATAGGCTTGGCTATAAATTACAAAACCCAGAAGGGGCTATAGGATTATTTAGCCTGACCTCCTCTATAACACATGCCATACGATTTCCCTAAATTAACCCCTGCTTTTTGAATTGAAACATGTATTTCAGAGAAGCATCCAATCTTGCTTTAAAATTTGCCAGTGATGGGAAATCTACCACGATCTTCGGTACATTGTTCCAGTGATTAACCATTCTCAGTGTTTTGAAAATTGTGCCTCGTTTCTGGTCGGACTTTATCTAGCCTGAACTTTTCAGGCTTTGGGTCTTGATATACCTTTATCTGCTAGACTGAAGAATCTGTTATCAAATTCTTCTTCCTCATGTAATTACTTGCAAATGGTGATCAAGTCTCACCTTAGCTTTATCCTTGTTAAAGTGAATTAGAGTGAGCTTTTTGAGTCTAATATAAAGATATAATAGAGAATTCCTTTATGTTGGATGCAGTGCTTTTTGAGTTAGGAAGTTGTCATCTTTAATATCAAGAAATTCCAAAGATGTTTTATGAGTGGCAGCATGAGACCTCCGACATGTGTCACTCAGACTGAAGACCCCCATGATCACATAGACTTTTTCCTGTATGTATTACAGGTAGGTTCTTCAGGAAATACTCATTCTGTTCCCTAGTGTGGTTGCTGGTCTGTATTCCATCTTGTGCTTTGTCTTTTATCTATTCTTAAACATTCCAGATCATGTGGCAGGCATGTTTCCACTATCATTTGTCATTCTGTAATCTCATAGGATCTGATCTAAGGTTTGCAGATAGAACTTCTGGTTTGAATCAACTATTATCAATAAAATGCTGGCATGAAATTTGGGGCATTTAATTTGTAAATAAAATGTAACCTCTCCAAAAAGTTACTGCTTCTTGTCTGAAAATCAAAACAAAAGTTCCATGCCATTGACTAATTCAGTAATATTTTATTCAGATGTTTTCAGTTATTTTGAGTGACCTATGGGGAAAAATTGTACTGCCTTACTTTCTGCTTTATACAAATTACATAAGTAGTACACTTAAATGGCATGGGTACAGCAGTTGTTATGTAAACCATATCATACATGGATTTTGTCAAGCTATCAAGTATGTATGGTAGATGACAAATCCAGAATCATAGACTAGATTGTTCTGGTGGTATTGCTTAATGCACTGTTTTCACTGAGAACTTGTATGGAGTAACTTACACAAATCAGTAATCACCATCCTGACACTCTTCCTAACCCCTGGGATATTGCCACTACTTTTCCAGGACTCCCTGACCCCCTCCCTAACCCATCTAAAGCACAGCCTGTTGAAGTTCACTGAGTTTACTTACATAAACAAATCTGTAGGGTTCTTTAGTCATTATCTACCATCTGTCCCTGGCCAAACTGAATCCACACAAATCGTTGTTTTGTAAAATGTACTTCAGTGCTTTTGGTTGAATTCTGTATAGTCCAGAATTATTGTCCTATGTAAATGATTAAGAGGAGGGAAAAAATGCATTCACTGAATCCATTATTTGCAAATACAAAAGTACAGGGCTCATCCTGCAGTCTTCCTTCAATCAAAACTTCTGTGAGCTTCCATTCTTAGTATGGAGGATGAAAGGTGTAACTATTGGCTGCTGTGCTACATGGAGACATAGAGGGCAGTGCAGACGCCTTGAGCCTCTGGTAGTTTCCAAGGATTGTCAGGGCTAGGCGTGCTGCCACTCTTTTGCCTCTAAATTGTTGGTGGGGAAGAAATTCACCTCCTCAACAAGTGATTTATCATTTCTCATGCCATAGATGAGGTTTTCCCCTCATAGGGAATAATTCAGCCCAAGGGCTGTAACTAGGGTGGGGCAAATGGGGTAAAGCCCCAGGTGTGAAATTTTAATGGGCTCCAGACTGACCCTACCTGGCCCTGAAAAGGAATGTGCCTCTGGCAAAGGCGCATTCCTCCCGGAGCCAGGCTGGGGTTGGGGGAAGTCATCATCTGCCCTGCCCCTGAGTATGCTTGGTCAGGTGTACGCTCAGAGGGGTGGTGGTGGTGGTGAAGAAGCCTATGGCCAAGTCATGCAGCCAGCAGCTCCTGCCAGCAACTCCAGCCTCCCTGGGACCCGTGCCCAGGTAAGGGAAAGGCATGCAGGCACCCGAGGGACCTGGAAAGCTGGTGGCAGGTGGGAATTCTGCTTCAGTCAAGCCAGCTTGGCTGGTGGGGGAAGCCCACCCCCCCTGGGCCCTGCCTAGCGCGGTGGCCGGTGGCTTAGTCACCCCATGGCCCTTCTCTGAAGCTGGCTTGGCCTACAGGGGAGGCACCCCCCCCAGCCCTGGCTGCGATCGTTGGGCAGGGGGGAAAGACCCCCTCCCCAGCCCTGGCTGCGATCAGCTGGTGGCAGGGAAAGGCATCTGCCCAGTCAGGGGACTGTAGCCGGATCTGGCTCCCAGCTGTTAGGAATGGATTGGGTCCTGGGCCAGATTGGGGCTGGGGGGTGAGCACCTTTGGGGCTGCTTGCCCGGGCACTGGAAGCCCTAGTTAAGGCTCTGTTTAGCCCTGTGTAAAGGCTGCAAAACCAAACCATAAAGATGCAAAGCACTGTCAGTAACCATACATACTGGCTAAAAAGGAAGCATCTTTTGGGTGTACAAGTCTTTTTGTACACCATAGCTATTTTTATTGCAAAAGGAAAGAAAATGAACTGACTGTCAAGTCACCTAACTACACCAATTTACCAATATCAAAAAAGTCTGTAAAGTATCATTGGACAAAAACTAGTCATCTGTAACTCAAATAATCAATGCAATAATTGTGCTTATGACTCATAAATTTGAAGGTCAGACAGGACCAATATGATCATCTAGTGTGACCTTTTATCAGTGCAATCCAGAATAGTTGTTCTTATTCGAAGACCTCACAGCTCTTTATATGAATTAACCAATTAAGCCTCAGAACACACTTTGAGATAGGTGTGTTGCTATGCCAATTTTGCAGTTGGTTAGTGTAGAGTTTTAGGGGAAATTATAATCCAATGAGGAGAGGCAGCATGGTCAGAGCTGTGTAAGGAGTCTTTATTGAAAGAGAACTGAGAGAGAGAGGACCCACAGACAGGTTTCCCTAGCACATAAAGGACCCTCCCATTTATCACTATGACAACCCCAATGACCCTTGGTAGTCCAAAACACTACATAGTCCTCCCCCTCTAATGAAAAAGCCCCCCCCTACCAGAATAAACCCCCCCCCCAGAAAGAATGAGAACTAAACTAAGAGATGAGGGTAGACTGCCCCATCTCCAGCAAACCCCCGGGGAATTATTCTGCCCCATGAAGAGGGGGTCACCACTAGATAAAGATCCAGCTGATTAGGAGGCCTTCTGTCTCGAGGTGGATTATGGCGAACTTCTGGTGTGCCCATACCACAAGGTGGTATTGGTGGTGGTGCGACTGTAGGTACTGGGGAAGTAGCCAGAACCAGAGAGGATGTTGTGTCTGGTTGGTCCAGGGAGGCTGAAGGCGTTGAAGGGGTGGCTGGAGCAGGAGAGACAGAAACAGTAGCTTCATGCTCTGATGTTGTATCATCCATAAGGGTGAAGTCAGATATGTCTGCTGGAGATGCATCTTCTGGATGGATATGGTAGAGAAGCAACTGATCTACATGCCATCGCCAAACTAGGCCACTCGCTGTCTGGACAGAGTAGGAAACAGGTCCTGTCTGGGCAGTGACCGTTGCTGGGACCCATTTAGCTCCTGAAGCGTAGTTTTGAGCGAGAACTGGCTGTCCAATAATGAAGGTGCGGCCCTTTGTTCTTGGTGAGAGTCTGCTGACCTGGTCCTGCTTTTGACGTTGGACTACTTGCTCTGTGTCTCGTGGTTTCAACAAATCAAAGCAAGAGCACAGATGCCATCCCATCATAAGAAAAGCTGGAGATGCCTTAGTTGTAGCCTGTGGAGTGTTTCTGTAGGACAACAAGAAGTTGTCCAGATGCTTTTGAAGAGGTGAACGTCACTTTGCAGATTTTAGAGCTTGCTTCATAGTCTTTACGACCCTTTCAGCAAGTCCATTGGTGGAAGGATGATATGGTGCTGACCTGATGTGATGTATTCCATTGGCTTTCATAAAAGTTTCAAAATCCTGAGAAACGAATTATGGTCCATTGTCGCTCACCAGCTGTTCTGGAAGACCATAACGACTAAAAAAGCCACGCAGGGTCTGAATAGTGGTTTCCATAGTAGTGGACTGCATTACAGAGACTTCTGGCCATTTTGAATGGGCATCCACAGCAATTAAAAACATAATCCTTCAAATGGGCCAGCAAAATGAACATGGATATGTTGCCATGGCCTTTCAGGCCAATCCCATGGGTGAAGAGGTGCCAACTAAGGTGCGTTCTGGACACTCTGGCATGAGGTACAAGCTCTAGACATTTCTTCAATGGCCCTGTCTAAGCCCGGCCACCAGAAATAGCTCCGTGCAATTTCTTTCATGCGCACTATGCCGCAGTAACTTGAATGGAGCTGTTCCAACAAACATGGTCTTAATGAAGGTGGGATAATGACACGCATACCCCACAACAAACACCCAGATTGGGTCGATAACTCTGTCCTCCTAGAGACATAGGGGCGGAGGTCAGGAGAGACGTGAGAGTTAGGTAAGAACGTTCCATGCATCATGAAATCCATAACTCGTGAGAGTACTGGGTCAACCCGTGTTGCTTTCTTCACTTGAGTAGCCGTGACAGGTGTGTTTTCCACCTGTTCAAAGTAAAAGATTCCTTCCTGACCCTGATCCTGATGGTGTGCCGGTAAGGGTAGCCTTGAAAGACCATCAGCATTGCAATGCAAAGAAGATTGCCTATACTTGATTTCATATGTGTATCCAGAAAGTATCAATGCCCATCGTTGCATCCGACTAGCAGCTAAATGTGGGATGCCTGTGTGTGGCCCCAAAATTGATGTCAGGGGTTGATGGTCAGTGAGAAGTGTGAACTTCTTTCCCCACAGGTACTGGTGAAATTTCCAAACACCAAAAACTATGCCCAGTGCTTCGTGCTCAATTTGGGCATAGTTAGTTTCTGCCTTGGTCAAGGAGCGTGAAGCAAAAGCAATAGGCCTCTCTTCACCAGAAGGCATAGTATGTGACAATACAGCCCCAACTCCATAAGGGGAGACATCACAAGCCAACTGTAGGGGCAAAGATGGGTCAAAATGTGTCAGAACCTTAGAGTTTACCAATGAGTGTTTAGCTTCATTAAATGCAACATCACAGGCTTCAGTCCAGTTCCAGGCCTTTTTTGGCCCCAGAAGCTCATGTAGGGGTTTCAGGAGCGTCGCTAATTGTGGAATAAACTTGCCATAATAGTTTAATAAGCCTAAAAAAGAGCAAAGTTGGCTTATGTTCTGAGGTAGCGAAGCATCCACGATAGCCTTAACCGTGGCTGGAGACTTATGGAGACCATCAGCATCAATTATATGTCCTAAATATTCAGCTGAGGGCTGGAAAAACTTACATGTGTCTCTGTGAACACGCAGACCATACTCTTCTAGTCTTTGCAGAGTAGCTTCCAAGTTTGTAAGGTGTTCCTCCTCATTTTAGCCCATGACCAGGATGTCATCCAGATAGCACCGTACTCCTGATAAACCACTCAGAATCTGATCCATTGCCCTTTGGAACAAAGCTGGGGCTGAAGTAATGCTGAAAGGTAAACGACAGTATCTGTACAACCCCTTATGTGTTACGATTGTCAACAGTTCTTGAGATTCTTCTTCAACATGCATCTGTAAGTACGCTTGACTCAAATCAATCTTGCTAAATTTTTGTCCTCCAGCCAAACCTGCAAAGATGTCCTCAATGCGGGGAAGAGGATATTGTTCTGCACATAACACTGGGTTGACAGTGGCCTTGAAATCTCCACAAATCCGAATGCAGCCATCCTTCTTCACTGTTGGGACAATGGGTGTCGCCCACTGGCTGTGAGTAACTGGCACTAAGACTCCCTCCTTAACTAACCGCTCCAAATTTTCTTCCACCTTGGGTCTGATGGCAAATGGCACCATCCTGGCCTTCAAACATTTTGATTGGCAATCAGGCTTTATATTTAATTTCACAGTGATTCCATTCATACTGCCTAAGTCTTCACCGAAAACAGCAGCATGTTTCGTTAGTACCGCTGCTAGATTCATTTCTTCTTTAGTCAATTGATGCATTTGTGACCAATCGAGTTGGACTTTCCGGATCCAAGATCTTCCCATTAGGGCTAAGTAATTCCCCTTCACCACAAACAGTGGTAGCTTTGTGGTCTGTCCATTGAGTTCTACTTTCACATCAATAGTACCCAACAGGGGAACAGTCTCTCCAGTATATGTCTTCAAAACAACTACTGTCGGCTTAAGTGGCAGATGTCTAAAGTCCTTCTCATACGCAATGTTAGAAACTAATGAAACTGCTGTACCAGTGTCCAGTTCCATGCGTATAGGTTTGCCTTCCAACACAGCTGTTACTCAGAATTTACATGGGCCAGCTATTATAGACAAAATATGGAGAGAATCTTCATCTTCCAATTGGGTGTCACTATGATCGCCTGTATTCTGCTCTACTGCATGCAGAATTTCCCTCTTAGTCCGCCAAACCAACGGGCCATTTTTCTCAGGTCTGCCTCTTCTGTTTGGCTCCCCCTTCCTTTGTTTGCAGGCACGTTCAATGTGCCCTCTCTTACCACATTGTCGACACAGTAGTTCTTTAAACCGGCACTCTGATGCAAGGTGGTCCTGCTTCCCACACCGGTAACATTCTTGTCTCCCCGGTGCCCTGGGGGCAGGTTGTAGGGATACTTTACGGACACTGACCCCGATCTGTTGCATGTCTTGGGTGACGCGTTCCATGGAGACTGCAATTTCCACAGCCTTCTGCTAAGTGAGTTGACCTTCAGTCAATAGGCATTTTCATGTTGATTCACTGTGCAGGCCACACAACAGCCTGTCACGCAGCATTTCTTCTAACATGTTCTTGAAGTCACAGTGTGCTGCCAGCTTCCGCAGAGCTGCTACAAATTGTACAACTGATTCACCTTCATCTTGGTTCCTTTGGTAGAACTTGTACCTCTCTGCAATTACTAGTGGCTTTGGGGAAAAATGTGCTCCCAGAACTTCCACTAGGTCCCTGTAAGGTTTCTGCTTTGGCTTCTCCGGATAAAGCAAATCACACAGTAAATTATAAGTCTTAACTCCAATGACCATTAGAAAAACTGGTACGTTCTTCTCATTAGTTATGTCGTTTGCTATTACAAACTTTTGAAATCGGGCTGTATATGTCTGCCACAAATCTGCCAAATGATCATATGCTTCAAATGTTGTAGCAAGTAAAGCCATGATGCCTTCTTTTGGTTATTTTTTGTCTCTTCACTTAACAGCAGGCAGATCAGCTTTCAGAATAGCCAGCTAGCCCTTAGGCAAACAGATCAGCTTTCACAGCTACAACCCAACCCTCATGCAAGCAGTAAAATAAAGTTTTGCTTCTTACATTGCATTCTGGTTTTCCACAGTTGCTAGGATTGTTGAAGATAGCCAACTCCATCACAAATCCCATCCTCTGTCGCCAGATGTTGAGTTTCAAGGGAAATTATATTCCAATAAGGAGAGGCAGCATGGTCAGAGCTGTGTAAGGGGTCTTTATTGAAAGAGAACAGAGAGAGAGAGGACCCACAGACAGGTTTCCCTAGCACCTAAACGACCCTCCCATTTATCACTATGACAACCTCAATGACCCTTGGTAGTCCAAAACACCACAGTTAGATGAGATAGACTAAGTCATTTTTCTGAAGTTATGCAGCAACTCAATGGCAGAGACAGGAATTTAAACCAAGAATTCCTGCTGAATGAAGGCATGTACACTAATGTTCTGTAAATTATAAATGTAATGGGAGTCTTGAGTTTCGTAAAATGTATTATTATAGTTGAAATGTAAACTACACTAACTGGTCATTAGGAAAAGCATTTGGCAAAGACGTCTTGCTGCCAGAACTGTCACCAAATTGATCCAGACTCAGGAGACATATCAGTGAGTGGTCATGGCAGGGTGTGACATATCATGAATGCTGTAAGAATTGAAGTTACGTTTGGAACTGGCTTTTTAGTTGCTTCTTTGGTTCACTTGGCAGGGAAACCACTTAGGATTTCTTTCTTCTTATTAATTTACTATGGCATGTGTGACAGTTTCATTGTGCTCTTATGTCAGTCTCTAGTGTATGTAGAAAACATTATAAATTGGGTACCATTCAACAACTTAATGGTGATCATCATTTGCACAATGCACTGTGCTAGGAAATCAAAGCAAAGCCATTATGGGATATTTGATAGGGTGGGTTCTGAGTTATTACAGAGAATTCTTTCTTGGATATCTGGCTAGTAAGTCTTGCCCGCGCACACAGGGTTTAATTGATTGCCATATTTGGGGTCAGGAAGGAATTTTCCACGAGGGCAGGTTGGCCAAGGTTCTGGGTTTTTCACCTTCCCCTGTAGCATTGGGCATGACTCACTTGCTGGTGGATTATATGTACCTCAAAGTCTTTAATGCATGATTTGAGGACTTTAATAACTCTGTCATATGTTAAAGGTTTATTAACAAGGGTGAATGGTGAGGTTTTGTGGCCTGCATTGTGTAAGAAGTCAGACAAGATGATCATATTGGTCCCTTCTTTCCTTGGAGTCTATATTTCTATTATTCTGTTCATTATTAGAATAACAACATTTTTTTAGGACCTATGATAAATTATGGGAGGAATAATATTTGGCCACCTGAACTGTTGAAGTCCCTACAAACAGGCCCTATCACCTGTGGATGAGCACTCTTTACAAAACTATCACTGTGTATCTGACCTACAAGTCCTCATCCTTAAAGGAAAAGTGCATAACACTGTCAACAGATGAGCTTGAAAGCTTAAATTCATAACTCTATTAGACACTAAAATTCATGGACTGAACAGAGACACTATTTCTGGCTTATTACAACAATCTGTAGCATACTAACCTACACTATTTGTCCTATGACTATAGAGGTATTAACCAGCCACTCTAACTTGGTCCCTGAGAATATACATTTTGAGCCAAACAATCTATTCCCTCTTGCATTTAGCAGTGAAGCTCAGAGAGTCTTAAGGTGTCAATAGATCTTTGAATCTGAATGAACTTACATCTGGTAACTGATAAACTTCATAAGTTTTTATTCTAGATTTGTTTTAAACTAAATTTATCCTTCTAAAAATTTTATGATGTATTCAAAGGAAGTCTATAGAATAACCCAGAAATTCTGTGTGTAACATATAGGATTTGATAAAGTATTATATCAAAATTTTAAAACAACAAATACATTTTAAGAATTTCACCAGTATTAACAGAGTTCTGTAGAAATTCTACAAAAACCCTATAACCATTCACTGGGCTGTCTATTGCAGTATTATATAAGAGTGAGAAAAGATGTTATAAAAAGAGTGGATTTAGTATGCATCACGGAGTTAATTTTTGGACGGTATCAGACTCTGCAGTGTAATTTTTTCATAATTCTGTAGGAGAATGACAAGAAGTCGAAAATATAAACAATGAGAAATATTTTATTTACTGAGATGAGACTCAAATGTGAAATACCAACAACATATAGTATAAAATCTTTTTTTCTTCTTCCAGAAGGATAAATGAGTGTCTCATGATAGGGATCACACCTACATTTGTAACTACAGTATGGCTGATCTTATGAGTTAATGTCATCTGTCCCTTGTCTACTCCAAAACATTTCACCAGTACAGTTCAAAACTCTGCATGTGAAACAGACTTCCTTTCTACTGCTCCAACTCTGCTACCACTTCCTAGCACCTTCCCTGTCTCCTTTTGCCTCTGTTTATAGCACAAAGTCAAGAGTCTCATCCACAAATACATTGCTTCATTCTGTCTACACACGAACCCTTATTTCCTCATACATTCTCTAGAGAAGTTTGTAGACTGTTCATCACTTTCTTCTAAATGTTCTCTTTACCTTTTTCTGCACCTCCTACCTTTGAAGCAGTTTTTAAACCAGGGGTCTCAAACATGCGGCCCATGGGCCGCATGCAGCCCCTAAAGCTATTTCCTGCGGTCTGCAATGACATCATCCTTACTAATATTTGCAATATCATTGTATGGAAAGGTGTCAGTGGTGCGGCCCTTGGGTTACTGTGCTAATCCTCATGCGGCCTGCTACTAGTCCTCATGTGGCCCTCATGGTGATTTGAGTTTGAGACCCCATTTTAAACTAAGGGCTGAGGGGAAGCTGAGCAATACGGAGGAGCATGTGGTTTGGAGAAACCAGGGGTGTCACTGGCACCTGGCACACGGGGCCCATGCCCCTAATCCCAGCGCCAGTGTCCTGGATCCTGGCACGGCTCCTGCCTTTCCCAGTCTTCCTAGGCTGGGCAAGCCCATGGCCGTGGCTGCCACTCCCTGCCCTGTCCCTTGCTGGGGATCCGGGGCCTGGCTGGTGCAGCAGGCGCCAGAGGCTGAGTTGGACCCGAGCACCGAATTCGGGCCAGGGGTATGGCCTGCGGTGGAGAGTGTCCATGTTCTAGTAAGAAGATGAAAATATAAGAGGATAAAGTATGGTTAGCATCTGCTAAGAAACAGTCAAATGAAAAAGATTTCTATTCAATTACATCAGATAATGGCAGACAGCTCAAAAGTGGCTTTTTTTTATTTAAGTGCTTACATACAAACACTAGAAATCTAACTACAGGGGGGACCCATTACTGCGTGACCTGTTTGTGTGTGGAACCGGTTAATGCATGGTAACGGGATGTCCCCCCAAAGGCCTCACAGTAACGCATGGGTCCCGTTAACATGCTTTGCATAAATGGGACCATGAGTGTCACTGCCCAAGAGATGGGCCACAGGCACCAGCTGAGGCCCCGCTCCCTGGCCCCGCTTCTGTGCTGGGGTCTGAGCTGGCGTCAGGTGCCTGATGCCACCAGCCTGGCCCCGGATCCCCGGCCGGGGATGTGGCAGGGAGCGGCAGCCACGGCCACGGGTGGCCGGACCTAGAATGGGGCTGGAAGTGGCTGTTGCCGCCGCTTCCTGCCATGTCCCCAGCTAGGGACCTGGGGCCAGGCTGGTGGCAGCAGGCACCTGAGGCTGGCTCGGAGCCCAGCACAGAAGCGGGGCAGGGGGCATGGCCTACAGCCAGGGAGCAGGGCCTGGGCTGCTGCCCCGTGGAAGGCCTTCAGGTCCCATTTACATGCGGGCTGGTTTACGCGCAGTCGCCGGGGGCTTGTCCCCTGACACCCACGCATAAACCGGTCCCCACTGTATTAAGATGGATGAATTCGAATGCCTCATATTAAATGAGGATATTGATTTAATATGCATCACAGGAGTGTGGTAGCATGAGGTTGATCAATGGAACACAGTAATACCAAGGTACAAAATATGTTGGAAGAACAGAGTAGGTCATGCAGGTGCGGGAGTGCATTATATATGGGGAAAAAAGCAAAGGATCAAATGACAAAACTATTAAATTAACCAAACTGTGCCACGGAATCTCTATGGATAGTAATTCCATGCTTGAATAATAAGAACATAGCTGTATAGACATACTAATGACTGCCTGACCAGAATGGTCATTGTGACTGCAAAATGCTCAGGGAGCTTACAGCAGCTATAAAAATAATAAAAAAATAATAATGCCAACAGTGGGGGATTTCAGCTGTTCTATACTGACCATGTACATATCACCTCAGGATGAGATGCAGAGATGAAGTTTCTTGACACTTTAAATGACTGCTTCTTGGAGCAGGTAGTCCTAGAAGCCCCAAGAGGAGAGGCAATTCTTGATTTAGTCCTAAGTGGAACATGGGATCTGGTCCAAGTGGTGAATTTCGCTGAACTGCTTGATAATAGTGACCTTAACATAATAAAATACAACATACCTATGAGGAGGGACACACCAAAGCAGACCACTGTGATGGTATTTAATTTCAGAAGGGGGAACTGTACAAAAATGAGGAAGTTAGTCAAACAGAAATTAAAAAGTACAGTGCCAAACATGAAGTCCCTGAAAGCTGTATTGAACATTTTTAAAGACATCTTAGTAGAGGCACAATTTAAACATAGACCCTGAATTTAAAAAATGTAGTGAGAGAGCCACAAAAGTGCACTGTGGCTAAATAACAAAGTAAAAGAAGCACTTAGAGGCACTGTGACGGGGCAGGCCGGCCCCGCACTCAGGCGGGCCTATATGCCCG
>ML681963.1:110182452-110203730 GCA_007922195.1 Podocnemis expansa
TCTTGACCCGGGCATTGAACCCTAACGCCTTGCCCGGGTGGCACGCGGAGCTCAACCACTCTGCGACACGCACCCAAGTAGTTTTAGATACAGCTGAGTGAAGGCATTGAAAAAAACCCACTTTCTTATCATAGATTTGAGGACTCTGTTTCTGTTGGCTCAGTCCCAATGAAGGATTGTTCTAAAGGTCAGCAATGCCCAGGAATCTTTTTTTTTCAGTAGTTGAGGTTTAATTGTGCCCTGAATATGCTCTATTTCTCTCTCCTGCACTGTGGTGATGTGAAATGATGTGGCATAGGAACCAAAATACAGAAGAAAACTCCTCTGGACAGCTAAGCCAGTTTTCAGGCAACCTTAAGCCAGCAAATCAAGACAAAGCTCTTTTAATGGACCTTATATCAATTTAAAAATGTAGACAAATATATTTAGTCCAACTTAAATTTAAACATAATTATTTTATGAATGTTGCCATAATTCTCATTACAAAATATTAATTTTATCCAGTGACAGAAAATAAAGCTGTTTATGAAAAAAGTTAAATACAGTTTAAAAGTTAAATGTGATCTAGCAAATGCTTAAATTAATACAGATGCTTTGCAGTGTATTTAGGACAAAAGTTCTAAAATGTAAAAAGACAGAAAATATAAAAAGAGAATTTATATGGAATTACGTTTCTTAAATGACTGCAGGTTAAGATAAGAGTACAAAATATAAAAAGTGCTGCTTGGTAATTTTAAATGTATTTATCTTCCACCTACCACTGAATGTTACATAAATTCTACACATGATGCTAACTTACAGTAGTCTGTACACAGTGCAATTGCATTTCATGCACTTTGTTTTATGTGTATAAACAAAGATTTCTGAAAAATGAGTCCTTTTAAAGAGACAAATTGGACTGAAAAATTAAAGTATTAACATGTTTTCTGTTAACGTCTTTTAAGATAAGACTGATGCTTAAATGCTGATGAGTCTGATTCACAGTTCATTTTTTAATAGTGAAAGTTAAAATAGAATAATAGACTGAGCTAAGATTTTTTAAAGGAGCTGAAAGGTTGAACATTTAACTTCCTTAGACTGTATTGAAAAATCTCAGGCTTGGAATTTTCCTTTCCTTGCAACCCCTAGCATGGACACCTGTCCCTATACAGAGCTCCACTGAAGTGCCAAGAGCTCTAGTCAGGTAGCTCTGAAAACAGGATTGAGGTTACTAGTAGAAATGTATGGGCCCAAATCCTATTGTTGTTATTCATATGAAATTCCTATTTAAGCACTTTTTTAAGTGAAGAAAGTTCACAGAGGCCAGCCTTGTAATATGAATAGCATATGTGTACTTAGGTACCTATGCCAGGACATGTACACACATGGCATATCTATATGATGTAAAAGAAAGACAGGAGGAAGCCAAACTAATTCCATCAATTTCCAAAATTGTTGAAATAAGATACTTGTGATATTGCAGACCAGGGGCCAGACTCTGGCCCACCAAGGGCTTTCATCCAGCCCAGAGTGCTGATGCAAGAGCCTGGGAGCTGGGGCTGGCCAGGGCCCTTGTCAGTTTCTCCCCATGCTCTTCTGCCTTGCCCCCTCACACAGGCACTCCTGTCCCCCCTTGTCCTCTGTACACAGTGCAAGCAAAAGCAATGCCAAATAGCACACTAATCGTTATTTTATTTAAGTTTATTAATCTTACCTATCAAAAATGTTCTCACCAGCCCCCTGGCTGAGAAAAGAATTGCAGTGTGGGCCCTCACCTAATAAGGCTGGACATCCCTGTACTATACACTAGTTGCCCTTAAAAGCTTCCCAGTTATGTTAGAATAAAACATTACCTTGGTGTCTGCAATTTGGTTACTCTTTTAAGCAGAACAGGGAAATGTTAAACATGACATAACAGTACTTCATACTTGTTTTTTCTGTGAATCTGAACTTCACAAATAAGACAGATTAATATTATTTTTGATGCTAAATCAGTTTTATTTATCCAAAGGCCAGATTCTTGTCAATCTAGCATGAGTGTAAATAGGTATTTAGTCATGGCAGCAGCAATGGAGGCACAGCTTTCTCATGCTGAGTGCAATGTCAGAACCTGTAGGTGTCAAACTAGGGTTAATGGGAGTCATCACATTCCAATTCTCCACCCAACAATTGACAGACAGAAGCCCAGCTGCAGCACAAGCCCTGTCCCTGTAGTCTGATTGGGAAAGATCTCCTCATCCAGCTACAGCTCCTTTTAAGTCAGAGGAGAAAACAGGAAGTTTGTTTTATAACATTGCTTCACTCTGCTCTAACATGCTGGTCTGGTGTTTACACCTGATCCTACTATTCTGATTTGACCTGACCCTGGGTAATTGCCTTCTGGTTCTTGCCCTCTGGTTCTGTTGCATGATACTGAGCGCCCAGTGTCCTGAGCCTTACTCTTTGTAACTGATCTGTAGTCCTTGCTTTTGGTTTGTCTCTCAAGTCTGACCTCCTGGTGTTCTAGCCAAGTCTGATTCCTGGTAATTTGCTCTTGGCTCCTTGGCCTGTGGCCAACGCTAACCCCTAGGCTAGGCTGCCCACATCCTTGCCCTGACAGACAAGCCAATCTGAAACTAGAGGGTACGTACTCAGCACAGCTGTGCTTCTGCTGCTGCTATTGGAGCTGCATTGCTGAGTATGCTTGTGCTAACTTGAGGAGAGCTAGCATGAATGTGTATACACAAGTGGGGAATTCACACCCTATTCTATAGTCTAAGACACCTGAGGAAAGGTCAGTCAAGGGACAAAAAGAGAAAATTCTATGTGAGAGACAAACAAAAAATATATTATAATAATATTAAATTAAAAATGACCTGACAAACTAGAGAATTGGTCTGAAATTAACAAGATGAAATTCAGTAAAGACAAGCAAGAAGCACTGCACTTATGAAGGAAAAAAAATGAAATGTACAAGCTAAAAAATGGGAACTGTCTGGCTAGGCAGAAGTATGACTGAAGAGGATATGGGAGTTATAGTCAATCAGAAAATGAGTATGAGTCAACAGTGTTATGCAGTTGTGAAAAGGGTTAATCTAAATCTGAGATGTGTTCACAGGAGTATCATGTAAAACATGGGAGGTAGTTGCTCCACTTTTCTTGACACTGGACAGTGCCACACTTTAGGAAATGTGTGGATAAATTGGAGAGAGCACAGTAGAGAGCAAAGAGAAAAGGTTTTGAAAATATGACCCATGAGAAAGAGGGTATTTTTTTTTAAAAAAAGGAATCTGTAGCCTTCTGAAAAGAAGACTGAAGGGGATCAGATAACGGTCTTCAAGTATGTTAAGGGCTGATGTAAAGAGGACGGTCATCATTTGTTCTCCATGTACCTTGAAGGACAAGATTAATCTGCAGCTAGGGAGATTTAGTTTAGATATTGAGGGAAAATTTTCTACTTATAAAGAGGAAGCTTCTAAGAGTTATTCTGAGTCCTGGTCACTGGAGATTTTCAAGAACAAGTTTAATGAACATCTGTCAGAGATACTTTGGGGGTGCTTGGTACTGCCTTAGTGCAGGGGACTGGACTTTATGATTTACTGAGGTCCTTTTCAGGCATACGTTTCTATGATTCTATATGCTATTAATATAAATCTTGAAACATGCTTTTACTGTTGGTGTATGTCCCTCCAAGGGACAACCCTTACCCTCTTTTATGTGAGGGTAACGGTGCTGAAAAAAGTTCGAGAGTGACTCATTTCTGGGGGCGTCGCTGGTGCCTGGCACACGGGGCATGTGCCCTGAATCCCAGTGCCAGTTCTCTGAGTGTCTGGGGCAGCCCCTGCCTCTACTGGCCCCAGCCTGGCCCCGGCTGAAGATCTGGAGCCTGGCAGCCGGTGGCACCTCCCTCTCCCAGCCCAGTCCCAGGCTGGGCCACTTGTGGTGCCATCCACTTCTCCCGGCCCCACCCCCAGCTGGGGATCCAGGGCCAGGCTGGAGGCGGCAGAATCCCGAGGCTGGATTGGGCGGGGATGAAGAATTGGAGCTGCAGGGATGGAGCCTGTGGCCAGGGGGCAGGACCTGTGCCCAGGTCAGCAGCACTTATGCTCATTTCCTCACTGTTGTAGGTTGAATTGTCTAGGTCAGACATGGCCAAACTGCGCCTCGCGAGCCGCATGCGGCTCTTTAAAGAAAAATTGCGGCTCCTGGGAGAGCGCAGGAAGGAAGGGCAATGTGGGGGGAGCCAGGGGTGACAAATTTGCAGTGGTTGGGGCCAGCAGAGAGGTGGCGGCAGGGTGAGAGCCGGCAGCAGAGGAGCAGCCTTGCGAGAGCTGCAGGAAAAATCAGTGTGATCAGAGCCGGGGGAGGGGAGAAGCAGCAGGCTGATAGCTTGCAGGGAAAAAGCAGCCTGGGAAGAGCGCGGAAGGGAGGGGAGGGGCCGTATTGAGAGAGCCTGCAGGGGAGGAGCCGCATTGAGAGAGCCTCACCAGCAGAAAAAAGCAGCGTGGTGAGAGCCAGCAGGGAAAGGCAAGCACTCGGAGCAAGTAACTGCCAGATTCCACAGTTTACCCCCACACTATTAATTCTATCCTCCTTGTCTGTGTACATAATGATACAGTCTTTAATTGCATCAGTGCATGATTTTTTAAATACTTTTCTTTTTTGATATTGTTTTCTGGGTAAATATTTTTATAACTAGCAACATAAACTGATCAAGAAAAAGTCTACAATGAACTACAGATAAGTGATGATAATTAGTCATTTAAACCTGAAAAGCAATTGTAAATCAATTTTCTTTTTTAAAAATCACCTAGCATTTCCAAATATTGTAATATAATGCAAAATTATTTCTCTTGTATTTCTATTTTGAGAATTAAATAAGAATCATCAGCAATGACTGAAAATTGACACAAGCGTTACATTCAAAACCAATGGTTACTGTCAAAAGGTTATTAAAAAACCCCTCTATTTAAAGAATGTTACAAGTGCTTATTATGGATCATGGTTCATTTTCAGCATGCAAAATGATTTAGACTTAACAGAAACCACCACTACTGAAAACTGGCTTTAGAAAAAAAAATTCCTTAAGTCCATTGAACAAGTGTGCCTGAGACATGAATATGTCATCTGTTTGCAGAAGGAACTGCTAGCACATTTATTTTATAAGAAAATTTTAATTAATAGAACTAAGTCAATTACCAAGATAATTTACATTCACTGCAAAGTTCAGTAGCAGCACTACTACTGATTAAATAGCATTCAACATGTATTAATTCTTTTTTTGTTGTATACTCAAAATCTATTTATATTTCAGTGCAGTTCAGTCTTCATGAATGACTCTATGGGTATCCGAGCCCATTAGACGAGAGTAATTGTTGTGAAGGGCTGAGGACGGAAAATTGTGTTGTAAACTTGCTGAAAAAAGATCTCTCATCAATAAAGATTTTACTTTGTATTATAAAAACCAAATATTGATATTTAGAATTTATACAGGGCCTGACCCCAAACTGAATAAACTCAATGGGATTTTTTCCATAGTATCTTTGTGCATGGACTCCAAAGCACTTACTGAAACAGGCTCTAATCTTGCACTTTCTGGCCCCATAAATTCTCCTTGATCTGTTGTGATTCTGAACAGTTGAAAAGGTGTCCCTGTGTGCATCTCTTCACAGGATTAAGATGAGAGCAGTATTTTCCCTTACTGTTACTCTCATTTTAAAATTAATTGTGTCTGCGTCCTCAGACCTTTTGTCTTCACTGTCCATGAGTATCTTAGTGAATAAGTTCACTGGCAGAAATATTGGCAGGGAAGTGGGGGCATGGTAGGTGCCGGGATGGGGTGGGAGGCAGAAGTGCGGCATGGTTGGGGAGAGCAGAGAAGCAGCAGCATGGCAAGATATGGCAGAGAAGCGGCAACAGGGGGTGGGGGAGAGAAGCATGACATGGTCAGAGAAGCCATAGCTTATTTAGATTTTCTCATAGGCCCTAATGCAGCATACTCATTGTTAAAATAAAATCATGTTTTACAAGTCCTAAACATGATGTGGAATACTAAGAAATGAAAATACAAAGGAGAAAAGTATAAAACTGAACATAGATTACTTTTAATTTTTGGCACAGCTTACTGCTGTGAAGCATCATACTCCACAGTGAAATTCAAAACATTGTGCAATACTTAGAAATCAGCATCTCAGAGAGCTTTTACCTGCTGCACTTACAAGTTATTGCCCAGATTTAAAAAAAAGCTTGCCGGAAGCCTGTAGTGTTCTACATCTAGCAACAGCTAAATTTTTACTGTATGGGCCTAGTTTCATGGTAATCTAAAATAATTATTAGAATCTGACATTAGTGGATCAATATTTGCGCCATTTTTATGATAAAATTAAAGTGTGCAATGAATTTTAAGCTTAGTAATTTTGGAGTAGGTAAAAATATGTGGTTGTATGCCTCAGTGCAGCTCTCGAAGGTTTAATAATCGACTTGTGCAGCTCTTGAGTTCTGTAAGTTTGGCCACCCCTGGCCTAGGTTGACAGTACACAGTAACTTCAACATGCACACATTTGACAAATTATTGAATTTGGTTTTAGGAGTTCTTCACAATAGCAATGTCTTTTTGGATTTTTGGCTTTGTACTTACAGCTGGCCACACTCAAGATGCGGTAACAGAGACTGGACATATGATTACTGTGAAATTAGTCCCGATTCACACTGAGTGCAGATGAGATTAGAATCAAGCCTCATATCGTAAGAGGTATTCACAAGCAAGTACAATGGAACTCATGCATTCATCCTTAGATCTGGTATACCATGACTGAGTGCTTAAATGTGCAACCATAATGTTTCCTTTACAGATTTTTTTTCATTGAATGAGGTAATAAATGTGGTTTAATAAAGACAAAATCAGAAGCTATAAAACTATATAGTGTCCTGTATTCTTGCTTTCAGTATGATCTCCTTGCACCATTATTGGCATTGAAAAGAGTTTTGTAGGCAGCATATCCTGCCTTGGGAGGATGAGTTTAAGGAGATACCCGCATGGAACAGCAGTTAATATGCAACCTCTCTAACATTTCTGCCAGTGAAGGATATGTGGCCCGTGGGACAGCAGCTGTCATTTCTACTTAACCCTGGAGATCTGCTAGATGGCATTATTGAAGGCATCCTCTAAGTTGTTTTAGGGCTTGTCTTCATGGGGAAATGGAACGGGTTGGAACAGCTATCTCTGATTGGACACACTAAGTAAAAGTGATTTTATTTCAGAAGAGCTATTCCTCTTTGGAAGTATGCTAATTGATTGCAGCATAAAGTTGTTATTCCAAAGTAGAATGTCCACACAGGGAACTATTCTGAAATAGCTACTGCAGAGTAGCTTATTCCACAGTTAGCTATTCTGATCAACGTCCCAGTATAGACAGTCCCTCAATTAAACTGAAGACTTGACAGGTGCACAGCTGGCCCAGGATCTGGGGAGTACCAAACTGACTATAAACCACCTCTCTACTCCTGTCTCCTTGGCTGCACTTTACACTTGTTGACTGCAGCAAGGAACTGGGCCAGTCATTCTATCTTAATTCATACCCCCACATGGGTTGTCCCTCCCCCATTGAATTGTTTTTAATTTTAAATGTCATTGCTTTTGCTGGTTTTATCCAAAACATAACTTTTCCTACACGTTTTTGTTGTTTTATTAATTATTCTTAATTAAAAAGTTATGCTGTAGTGCTTCATGGATGTCGTTTTTGTCAAATTGTCGAGTAGCTGGGATTATAGGTTGTCAAGATTTCAATTGTGCAGCGTTTTCTATCCTTATTACAGTCTTTGTAATGAAAATGCATAGATGTAGTATGTTCTGTTTTTATTAGAATCTGGAGATTGTCTTGAGAACTGATTAGTTTTGTGACATTTTCTGTTCTTGTCAGAATCTGTCATGACAATCGCTTAATGAGAAATTTTAAAACGCCGTGGGTCCCTAATCCTGTTCTAACTTTGTCAGACAAAGTGTTCATAAACACACAGCAGAGAAGGAATATCACAATTCCGTTCAGTAAAAATGGTGCTGAGAACTGGAGTCCATTCTTATCAACCTGATTTCAATGAAAGAGAAAATTACACAATGCACTTTCAGGGGTTAGTTTTGGAATACTGAAAACAGAGAATGATGCAAAACAGAATGAGCCAAATAAATCCTTGATGCTGCTCCAGGTAGTTCATGCTTCTCCAGCTGCTTTGTGATACTCAAAAAGAGGCTTAGTGGCCTGGAGATTTCTCCCAGTAGTGACTCCTATGCCAACCTTTCCACCCACAGGAGACTGGGCTACGAGCCAATATCCTCACTCTCCTGAGATGCCTGACTGCTGGAACACTCAGTTGGGGGAAATCTGCATAAATTAAGTAGTTTTAGGGCTGTCACAGGACCGAGTGCGCAAAAACAGCTTAAAGACACCATTGCACATAGCCCTCCAGAATACAGCTCAGAAAGTGGACAGATGTACTTAAATTAAATAAGTAATGATGATTCTCTAGGGAAGTAAGAGGTGAGAGAGAGAGAGATACAGCTTTGTTTCTTGTGGTCTGAACAACCAAGGTTAGCTAATTGCAAATTTTGGTTATTGAAGACAACGGACAATTTTTAGGTAAGCCAGAGAATAGCTTTGAAACAGAAATCTGTATTTTCAGGGGCTTCTCATTCTACACAGAAGGGTTAGCTCAGGGCGCATCATGTGATGTTATCAGACATTACACAATGCATCATCATTGAAATAAACACAGTTCCACTTGTGGGATATTTCCTTCCTTAAAAACTAGCCAAGAGATTTATTGCAGTTACACATGAGAACAAATGGATTCCTACTACTTTTCTATATGTTGTCTTAAAAAGTGTGTAATTTGAGAAGATAAAGTAAAATTACAATAACTGAAATTTATGTGCTACCAGCTTTCCTAATCATTCAGAAAGCCTCAAGACTTTGCCTTCATGTAGCTTCCTTCCAGCTTCTGTTAAACAAAAATAGTCGCAGAAATTAGAGCTGGGAAAAGAGCTGAGGTAGTACAGTAGTTTGTATAATACTACCTTTTGTCAGTCTAGAATTGTTCTCTACAGTATGTTTCCTTGCTATATGTCTGGTTTAGTTTTCTATATCTCAAGCAGCTGAGTGTCCACCATTTTCATTGGGATGCTATTCCACATTCCACTCTCTTCCACTGAGAAAGCTTGATCCAATAATATTATCAATAGTATTGTATTATAATTATTATGATAATTATTAATAATAGTGTATTTGCAACAACATGTATATTTTATCATGCCAAACTTAAAAAAAATATTTAAAAATTCTCATGCATGTTAGGGCTTCACAATATGCTTAGGCCAAAATCCTGGACCAATGGACAGCAATGTTAAAACTTTTAGCTTTAACGGATCCAGGATTTTATCCGGGTCCAGGATTTTATCCTTGGTTTACCTCGTAGCCATTTTCATGGTCCCTTTTTCAGTTTGGTGTCAGTTTACAACTTCATTTCAATCAATCTCTATTCTTTCCTCCCATTTATAGTCACATACCATCCCTGTGAAATCTACAGCAATTACTTGCATGAGAAGGAACATTAGTAAATTGTTTAATGTGACTTTAGTTTCTCTAATATTATTTAGTAGCTAGAAATCAGCAGAAAAACCATATGAAAACTCAACTCCACACAAACTATCACCAACAGCAATGAGGACTACAGTTTGACAAGTGGTTTAAACAGACTTCATGTATCAATCCTTTCATTGGTCTAATAATTTTTACAACTTTTCTTGAAGCATATCCCATTTATCAATATCCTGATAGTAAAGTGTCTAGAAATCAATAAAGTATTTCATTTATTCTCTTTCTAGACCTGTATAACAGGATAACATAACTTCCATACTCAGTTACGTGTTTTTTCCTCTTTTTATATCCTATTGTATTGCAAATTCATATCTAATTTTTCTATTAGGTCTTTTTGGGACTTATAGCTTTCCAACTTTTTCTCTTATTAGAAATTCAGGAGTCCTTGATTTATCACCAGGTATAACAATATAAATTTATCTATAGTAACTTGAATCTGTCATTTTACAATTAACCTTTTAAATGTTATTTTGTTAGATTGAGGCTTTGTGATGAGGAAAAACCTTTTTTCAAAAATCACATGGCAAGTACTTTGTTTGTCTCAGGTGCAGCTAAAAGCAGTGGAAAGCAGTATAAACTCTTCGGCTATGTCTACACGCAGCCCGTTATTTCAAAATAACATTTCGAAATAGCTTATTTCAGAATAAGAACGTTATTGTGAAACAAGCGGAAAGGAAATAAGGACAAAACTAGGTGAAATAAGGGGAAAAGCTGGAAACAAAATAGCAAGTCCACACAGTGGACTTGCTATTTCACTTCAGGGGCAGGGCACCATGGGAGGTGTGGCAACATGGCCGCTTCCCTGGGCCATGCTGGCGGCCATTTTGCTAGCCATTCCTATAAAAGGCTGGCCCCGACCTCACTTCCCTGTCCATTCTGGCTAGCAGGACTCTGCAAGCAACTCAGATGGACGGTGCCCGGCTGCCTAGCCTTCGACGGCTGACCACTAGGCACACTGCATGTCTGCACAGTGTGCTCCTGGTGGGGGACACACTGTTCAGAGACCCCGATTCTGACCAGGGTGTGCGCCAGGTTGTCAGCACCCTGGGCCTCAGGGCTGCCCTAGTGCCCCTGCCCCTGTCAGTGCCTCGCCGAGTCTGGGCCCAGGAGACAAGCACTGATTGGTGGGAGCGGGTCGTGCTCCAAACCTGGGACGACAGCCAGTGGCGGCGCAACTTCAGGATGGCCAGGGCCAGCTTCGAGCAGCTGGTATCTGAACTGACCCCACTGCTGCATCACAGGGACACTGCCATGCGTCTGGCCATCCCTGTGGACAAAAGGGTGGCCATAGCCATATGGAAGATGGCTACCCTGGAGTCCTACAGGTCTGTGGCCCACCTGTTCGGGGTTGGCAGGGCCACTGTCGGGGTCATCCTCAGCCAAGTCACCAGGGCCATTAACAGAGGCCTGCTGCGGTGCCTTGTCATGCAGGGGGAGCTGCACACCACCATGGATGGTATGGCAGCACTGGGATTCCTGAACTGCATGGGGATCCTGGATGCCACCCACATCCCCGTGAGGGCCCCACACCACCGAGCGGCAGAGTACCGGAACAGGAAGGGCTACCACTCAATTGTTGTGCAGGCCCTCGTGGACCACCGGGGCATCTTCCAAAACTGCAATGTGGGTTGGCCAGGGAGGGCACATGATGCCCGCATCTTCAGGCACTCGTCCCTCTACCGGGGCATGGAGGCGGGCACCTTCTTCTCCCCGCAGAACATCTATGTTGGGGGGGTAGAGGTGCCTGTCCTCCTTGTGGCAGATGCGGCCTATCCCCTCCGACTGTGGCTGATGCGCCCCTACACAGGGCCCCTCGACCCTCGCCGCCAGCTGTTTAACCGGCGGCTGAACCGCTGCCGCCAAGTTATTGAGAGGGCCTTTGGACGGCTGAAGGCCCGCTGGAGGCGCCTCCTGACCCGCCTCCATCTCGGAGAGGAGACAGCGACCGAGGTCATTGGCGCCTGCCTGGCCCTGCATAACTTCTGTGAAATGTGGGGTGAGCCCCTCGCAGCTGCCTGGGAGGCCGAGGCCCAGCTCATCGGGCGCCGGTATGAGCAGCCTGCACCCGTGCCCCCACGGGAGCGGGCCTCCACGAGGGCCCTCGCCATCCGCGAGGCACTGACGGACAGCTTCGCAGCTGCAGAGGATCCCTGAAGACCAGGCCTGCCCCACCACACACCACCCTCTTCCCCCTTCTAGGACAGACAGCCCCCACTCATCCACCCACACTGTTGCAGCACCACCAATAAAATACACCACACACACCAATGGCATGTGTCAACATTTTTATTTATAACGAACAGGGGGGTGGGGGTCAGTGGGGCTCGGGACTGCAACTGGGAGATGGGGGTGGGGTGGGGGTCAGTGGGGCTCGATGCTGCAACTGGGAGATGGGGGTGGGGTGGGGGTCAGTGGGGCTCGGGGCTGCAACTGGGAGATGGGGGTGGGGTGGGGGTCAGTGGGGCTTGGGGCTGCAACTGGGAGATGGGGGTCACGGGGAGGCGGGTGTGGCACGGCCCTGCCCAGGCCCACCCCGGGTCCGGGGTCGGCGTCAAGCCCCATGCTGGGGTGATGCTACGCCAGGTGCTGGTGGCCCCATGCAGTCGGCAATATGGCGCAGACTGGCGGCTGCGTTGTCCACTGCCGTCCCCAGCCTCTCCATGGCCATGGCCTGCCGCTCCATGGCCACGGCCTGTCTGTCAAAGGCAGCCACCAGCCGGTCGTCGGTGGTGGCTCCCTGGCGCAGGAGTTGTAGGGCCGCGTCCTGCCGGCCGGCCTGCTCCTGCTGCCAGGCCTGGGCAGATGCCTCAGCCCGCTCTCCCAGGTCCTCTAGCCTAGCGAGGATCTCGCGTCGAGTGTGGGGTCCACGCCTCCTCTGCCTCCTCCATGGCCCAGGGCTGCGGGTTGGGCTCCGCGCCCGCTGGCTGCCAGTGGCACGAGCTGCGGGGAGGAAGCATCACACAGGGTTAGAGGCTGCTGCCTACTGGCTATGCCTGTGTGCAGCTTGTGTACAGCACACAGCTCCTCCTGCACTATCAGCACGAAGCTAAGCTGGGGTCCTGTGGGACATTGCCCCAGGGGGACACAGGGCCTCCTGGGGCCCTCATGTGCACTGGACCCACCCGGATGGGTTGGTCTGTGGCGTCTCCCAGGGCCACATCCCAGTGGTCTGCTCTGCAGGCTGGGCACCCTGCCCAAGGTGCAGCTGCATCCATCACACCCACCTGTGTTCACCTAACTCAGGCACGGAGGGGTGCATCACCTGGGTGCAACACGTCCCTGGGGGAACCCGTGTCCAGGGGGGCCCTCTGACCCCCCGCCCTAGCCCGGTGCCCTGCCCATCCCCGTATCGGACCCCATCACTGCCCATGCCCTGGGTGGGCCTGGCCCTGCACCCTCCTGTGGAGCCTGGTGACTCACCAACAGGGGCTCCAGATGTCCTCCGAGACATCCCCTCCTCCATCTCCTCCGAGTCCCCCGGGGTTGTCGGTGCTGCCTGCTCCTGCTCCCCCTCCTCTTCACTGGCCCCACCCTGGCCTGGGGGGATTAGTTCTAGGGTCCCTGCCTCCGCCTCTGGTGGTGGTGGTGGTGGCTGGTCCTCGGGACCCCTGACATCCAGGGATGCCCCAGGGCTGCTGGGCGGTCCCTCGGCACCTGAGGAGGTGCTGGGGGCGGACCCGGTGTGCACTGCCTGGGCAGGCAGGCCGCTGAGCTCACGCCCCAGGAATGCGTGCAGCTCCATGAAGAAGGGGCAGGTGGCTGTGCTACCTTCTCCCTAGAGCTCACGCGCGTCCCTGGTGCGTGCGTGGTCCTGCCGCAGAGCCTTTATTTTGGAGCGCACCTGCTCGGTGCTGCGCTCCTGGCCCTGGGCTAACAGCTCCGCCGCTATGGCAGCGTAAACTGCCCGGTTCCTATGGCTGGCCCAGAACCTGGCCAGGATTTCAGGCCTGCTCCAGATGGTGAGGAGTCGGTGGATCTCCTCAGTGGTCCACACGCCATCTGCCCCCTGCAGCTCCTGCCCCACGTGCTGACATGCCTGTGAGGGTGTATCAGCACGCTGCCAGGGCTGGGCACTTCCTCCTTCCTGTGGGTGCTATGCACCCTGGGAAGAAGGTCAGAGCCGCGTTATTTCGAAACAGCCGTTGTTTCGAAATAACACGTCTAACTCCCGTTATTTCGAAACAACCGTTTCGAAATAATGGCCATTTTGAAATCATCCAGGTTTAACCTGGTTCGAAACGGTGCTTTCGAAATAAGAAAACGTCGTGTAGACTGAATTTCTTTTATTTCGAAATAACGAGTGTTATTTCGAAATAAAAGTGTTGTGTAGACATAGCCTTCTAGCTTTGGTTTTCAAATGTTTGAATGTAATACCATAAGAAACCATGCAGAGAAGGGTGTTGTCTGAAAATATCAAAGTATTATAATTCTTCGGGAGAACCAGCTGGTTGTTATGGTGAAGAGAATTACATGGTGATGGCTTTTCAAGATTGACTTAATGATGGATGAAGTTAAGATTTTCAAATCAAGGATAGAACTGCATCTTTTGGGCAGAAAATGTTAATTTGTAGGATAGATTTCTATTATTAGGTTATTTATTGAAAAATAAAAATGTAAATGTATCTGACATCACGGGTATTTTCCACTACTGTAATTTAATTGTGCTTTTCTTTTTCGCTCTCCTAGAATACTACACACATTAAAGATATTTGTTAAGTCTGGCAAGCTTATGTGCATCTGCTTTTAAATATAGATGAAGAAAAGTGCAGTCCTTTTGAAATAAACTTGAAGGCTAGTAATTTTTAAGGCAACACATAGTGTGATGCACTATTGTGTATTGTTAGCATTAATTTAAAAAAAAAAGTTAAAGGGATAAATCCAGCTTGTTCCAAGAACGTAATTAAGTTAAATGATCTTTTAAAATAAGGGAAAATATCTGAATTTAAAGATTATGATGTCAGTTTTTAGAACTTTGCATAGTAACTTATTTTAATACTATTTCCATTAACTATACAGAGTTGCTGATATAAATACAGGGTTGAGGTGTTGGCTCCAGGAGCTCCAGGAGCTGGAACTCGTTTGCAAACTTGATACAGTCAGACTGGGTCTGAAGTGATTAGCACATTGCAAAAAGTAATGATCCTGGTTCACACATTCTCACCTTATAATCAACTGGTATGAATGGGCCTCATTCATCCTAACTGTGTTGACTTTTCTAGCACTTGCACTCCCCATTGCAATGCTTCTCCTCCATCCTGGCATGTGTATATGTCCCTCTCAACTGTAGTTTCCACTTCCTGCATCTCACAAAGTGGGTTGGAGCCCACAAAAGTACATGGCTGAAGAAATTTGTAAGTCTTCTAAGGTCCCGCAGGACTCTGTTTAATTTTCCTTATTGCTATAATTCTAGATAAGAGACTGATGACTAGAAAATTTATGCAGTATTCTTAGTACTATACAGGCTGTATACACTGCTGAATTTTTCACTTTTTTTTATACTGATATTAGATGCAGAGGACATTTAGAAGTGTATCCAGTATTATCATAGATTCTGTGCGTTTTCATTGTTCCTAGCATATTGCTAATGGCGTATATGTCTTTTTCGTCACTGGTTTCAATCCTCTTTATATTCTATTTATCTTTTTGTAACGGTATGAAACCTTTTATTGTCTATTCTCTCAGTCTATCTGTTTCATTCTAATATTGTTGCCCATTATCTTGTAATTGTCAGCCTCTCATAGAACTGAGAGCTGGGTTGAGAACTTCATATCATGTTTTCTTATCCTTTCTGAGTTACTGATATTTTGTTTTCTACTCTCTCCTTTAATCCAGCTCCTACCTGTCTCTGTAGCTTTTAGTTTATGCATTGTAGATTCTCCTCCTCCTCCTTTCATTAGGTAACCTTTCTAAGGATTTGATCCTGCAGTGTGAAAATCAAAATGATTAGAGAGTTGTGGACACTCAAAACCATGCTGGATAAACCCCTAATTGTAACATTTAAAAACCTTTTTGAACATGCTATGGTATGTGAAGTAGTCTCTTTAAATCAGCAGATCATGACACATGAAGTGTCTAACATCTTAGTCCCAAATGCATGCTCATGCCTCAACTTTTACAGTGCTGTTTATGGTAGTCTCTCCTCACCCAGTTCATAACTGCCCTGCGACATGTAATATGTGTTTTATGTCACTAATAGCATTTCCTTTCTCTTAGCTTGACTCATTTTAAAATTCTCATGCACTGAATGATATTGGCTGAACTAGTCCTCTCTGGCTCTTTCCTTATTGTTTGAGTCTTTTTTTTTTCCCTTTTCTCACAATTTTTCGTATCATGATTTCCTGTTCTACAGATATTTCTAAGGAATAAATGTGTTTTTTCTCTCCTAGCCAACCATGGAACTCTCTTTTTTTTGGAGTGTATTTTTCACAGTAATCCCTGTCTCAGACCAGATCTTCATTTCCCTCCTTTAATCTTGCTTCAGATGGTTGGCTATCTTTTCTTTAGAATGCTCCTTCTTAGTGCAATTACATGTTCTCACTTGGGACCAACCCCTTCTTTTTTTTTTTTTTTTTTTTTTTTGTTATTGCTCATCAGTTTCTAACATAGTCAGACCCCACCCATCACAACAAGAAATAGTTATTTGTCATTGGTAAATTACCTTTCTGTCACGTTTCCCAACGCTTGGGATCAAAAATGCAATATAATTAATTAGACTCTAGGTATTAGAAACAAGAAGTCCTGTGGCACTTTTAAAGACTAACAAATTTGTTAATCTTTAAAAGTGCCATGGGACTCCTTGTTTGTTGTGCTGAACTAGACTAACATGGCTACCCGTCTGAAACTCTAGGTATTATTTATTTTCTTCTCTGCATGGCTTCAGCCTGCAAGCACTGAAACCAGGACTACTCGGATCATGGGATTAGCTTCAGTTTTAACTTTCTAAAGCTCCCCAAACTCAGTCTTTTAAAAGCTGTGCAAGAAATAAAGCTGAAAGAAAAGCACAATGGTTACTTTCAACATTAGCATCATAATGTCAGTAAACTTCTGATTTCCCTGCTCCAGATGATTCTAATGATCAACAGTATGGCTATGTCCATACATACATCATTATTTTGAAATAAGTTATTTCAAAATGAGTTATTTTGAAATAAAGTCCTTATTTCAAAATAAGTTAATTTGAATTAAGAAAATGTTAATTCAAATTAAGGGAATAGCTCAAAGCAAAATAGCATGTCCAAACACAGGACTTGCTATTTCGCTTTAGGAGAGGAGCACCATGGGAGGTGTGGCAACATGGCCCCCTCCCTGGGCCATGCCCCCACCCAATATAGGCTAAAAGGAAGGCACTCTGGGAAGGAGAAGGGCAAAAGTGTTATTTTGAAATAATGGTTATTTCAAAATAATATGACTGAACAGTGTTATTTCGAAATAACCATTTTGAAATAACAGCAACTTCGATTTAAAGGAGGTTTAAGCTATTTCGAAATGACGGCACTTATTTCGAAATGATGGAGCCCATCATTTTGAAATAAGAATATATCATGTTGACCTAATTTCTTTTATTTCGAAATAATCAGTGTTATTTCAAAATAAAAGAGATGTGTGGACATACCCTATAGTACGTGCTCACAGTTTATCTAAATGTCTGTTTTGCTACTCTTAGAAACTGTAAGAGTCAGCTAACATATTGTAGTCATCTGCAGGGCCGTAACTACAGCTGGGCGAGTGGGGCTTTGCCCTGGGCGTGCCAGAATGGCTTCATTGACCCACTCCATTAAAGGGCTTGGTCCTCGCCTCTCTCCCCATTGCTGGCCATTGTAAGAGAAGGAGAGGGGGGTGAATACTTTAGTTATGGCTCTGGTCAGCTGAAAGCATTGTCCTCAACAATAGCCTAATTAAACTCTGTGTTATACCAATGTTAGCATGAGAATGTCTAGTCAAAGTTTACAGGAACAAACCCACTTTCTTAAAACAAAAAATTTCTGATACACAACCCCACTTTTCTCCAGCGCTCTAAAAGTATTCTGTGCTTTTAAACTTGCACAGTGTATGACAAGATTACAAAACCTTACAATGCAGTCAAAATCAAACAGCAAACTAACGAGACGGATAAAACACCCGTTGGAGATGGAAAACAAAAATGTATTTCTCCGAGAATGTTCATTTCATAAAGTCCTCCTGAATTTTCCGGTAATATACGATATCAGCACATGTTAAATTCATGCCAGATCTCAATTTAAGCAAGGTTAGATTGGAAGAAGACGGAGTTGAGAGATGTTTAGGGAACGTCAAACTATGGTTGTCAGTGCTGTGGGCCAGTGGTTCCCAACCTTCTTCAGGTTTGGGGACCCCTTTTTATCAAAAAAAAATCTTTGTGGCCCCCCTGCCTGATTATGTAACCTGGCCCACATGGGCTGACTCTGGCCCTCACCACTCTGGCGGCGCCACTGGGACAGCTGGCAAGCAGTGCTGCTGTCACCATGGCCCACACCTCTGGGGAGCTGAGCCATGGCAGCTATGGCCCCTGCTCTTGCCCCTGCCAGGGAGCTGCCATGGCCCTTTCCCCCTGCCAGGATCCAGCCGTGGGCGGGGAGAGGCAGCCCTGATGGGGAGCATCAGGGCTGTAGCTGGATTCTGGCCCCGGTAGGTAGAGGCTCTGCAGATCCCCTGCAACATGTCTGCGGACCCCTCAGAGTCCCCAGACCACAGGTTGGGAACCACTGCTGTGGGCAGTTCACTAGATCAGGGGTTCCCAAAATATGGCCTGCAGAATGCATCCAGTCCACTGACACATTTTGCCTGGTCTGCTAGTGGTCAGCAGCCTTTAAAAAATGGCATCTGATGTGCCTTGGCCAGGAGCTGTTCCCAGGCTGAATCAGCATCACATGGAAGCTGCTTCTCTTTCCCCTTCCCAGCCCCCTTCCCCAATTCCCTCCTATGTGGTGTGGGGCCAGTGCTCTGGCCAGAAGGAACTGCAGCCAGCCCCAAGCAGTGCCACACATTGGCCACTGCACCTCCCAAGCTCACCCTTTCCTCTTAACACCTCTCCCACATGACATTGGGACACTGCACTGGCCAGCAAGAGCTGCTCTGGCTGGTCATAAGAACAAGATCAAATGATGTGGCTCTGACAGCTGAAAGTTTGGAGACCCCTGCAATAGGTGATAGATTTCCTTCTTGTCAGGGACCATTAGCTGAGATGTCAGATCAAGATATTGACTACAGAATTTGTCTTAAGAATTCCCTTGGCACTAGGAGATACCTTGTAAACAGTGGTGTCTTATCCATACTCAAACCCAGGTGATTATGTTGTGATTTAATAAATCACAGATACTGTTTCCATTGGATGAAGTATTATAATTCAGTTTCTATGTTAATTTGTTGTGTAGAATTGCTGTTTTATGTTACATAGCTTTTGAGCATTACTCCAAATACTGATGATTTCTGGAGCAGACATAATTATGCCTCCAAAGTTTTAATTTTCAGTTTAAATTTAAAATGCTTTCTGATCCTCAGGGATGAAAAGTATTACATGATTGTTAGACATTCAAATGAGATTATACTTACCGATTTTAGTTCTGTAATGTGAAATACAATCTGTTACATGGGATAGAATCATAGAAATGTAGATCTGCAAGGAATCTTGAGTGGTCATCAAAGTTCAGACCTCTGCACTGAGGTGGACACAAGCCTACCTAGATCATCTCTGATAGGTGTTTGCCTGACCTGTTCTTAAAAACCTCTAAAGATAGGAATTCCAGAAACTCGCTTGGAATCTTATTCTAGAGCTTCACTACCTTTTCTTGGGGCTAGATATTAAGACCTTTCTAAGTTTCCCTTATCCTGCAAAGCCCATTGCTACTTTTCTTACCATCAGTGGACAGAGAGAACAATTGATGACTGTCTTCTATATAACAGACCTTGACATATTTGAAGACTGTTTTGATGTCCCCCACCTCAGTCTTTCCGCAAAACTAAACATGCTCCATTTTTTAAAGCAAAGGCATGCACAAAGTGGGGAAGCAGGGGGATGGGCACCCAAGTAATCACCTGTGCCATCACCCCAGCTCCCCGTCTGGGGATTACCTCCCCTGAATCCATGCTCCCCTCTTTCTGCCAGGGTAGGTGTCAGACTGAGCTAGGCTAAAGGGACATGCTTAGGAAAGGCACAGCAAGCTCATTCTCCCACTGAGACCAACTAGATGGTGTCCAGAACATGGAACTTGCCCTGCAGGGAGTTCAACTGAGTACTGTCCCTCCTCACTGGCAAGCTCCAGCAAGTATTTGGCGCCTACTTGGGGAAGCTTCAGGTGAGCTCAGTACAGTGGCAGGGTGAGTCAGCAAGACCACAGGGCACTAGGAGAGAGGCTGGTGTTTAAAGTGCCTCCAAAACTTGTCACATTTAAATCCTTGCGCACATCCCTGTTGGTAAAGCATTACTTTCTACTCCATTTTCCGAGTAATTAATGAAAATGTAGAATAGAATTGGACCATGGACTGCGTCCTGCCAATTGGATAGTGAACTGTTGATAGCTACTATTTGAGTAGAGTCTTTTCAGCCAGTTGTGCATCCACCTAATAGGAATTTTTACCTAGATCAGATATCTCTCATTTACTTACAAGAATGTCATAGAGCACTGTATCAAAAGCCTTATCATAATTAAAATTTATAATGACTATTGTCATCCCCATCCACTAGGCCAATGATTTTCAAACCACAGTTCAGGATCCAGTACTGGGTTGCAGACCCCCAGGCACTGGGTCATGGTGCTCCTTTGCTGCTGCCACCAAAAGACTGGAATGAATTGCTCAAATATGTAGTTGTTGGGTCGCAAACATGAATGATTTTTTTTCAACTAGGGCCGAACAAAAAATGTTTGAAAACCACTGTGGTAGTCAAATAACCCTGTCAGAAGAAAATTAGGTTGCTTTGGCATGATTTGTTTGTGACAAATCCATTGGCTGTTCTTTAAACCAGTCATCCTCTAAGTGGTTACAACTGGACTGCTTAATGGTTTGTTCCAGTTTCATTCCAGGCATTGAAGTTAGGCTGACTGATCTCCAATTCCTCTGGTCCTCTTTGTTCCTCTTTTGAGGATAGGTATATTTGTCATTCTCTAGTCCTCATGGATCTTACTTGTCCTCCATGAGTTCTTCAAGGTACTTGCCAATTGTTTCAAGATTGCTTCCATTAGTTCTGTAACTACTTTATGATAAATTTCCTCAGGCCATGCGACTTGAATGCATCTAACTCATCTAAATATCTTTAACCTGTTTCCTCCCCTATTTTGGCTTGCATTCCTTCACCCTTGCTGGGAATGTTAATTATGTAGAAAAGATACTCGTTTTTTTTCTGTGAAGACTGGAACAAAAGAGGCACAAACATGGCCAGCTTTCTTGATGTTATTAATGCTTCTTCCCCTTTAAGAGGGGGGTCTGTACTTTCATTCGTCTTTCTCTTACTCCTAATGCATTTCAGGAACCTCCTCTTTTTCCCTTTTATGTCCCTTGCTAAGTGTAACTCATTTTGTACCTTAGCCCTGTCTGATTTGTCCTTATATGCTTTATGGTTTGTTTTTACTCCTCCTAGCAACTTGTCCATGTTTCTACTTTATATAGGATTCCTTTTAGATTTTTATGTCATTAAAGAATTGATTGAGCTATTTTGGC